>WAAF01001573.1:0-68631 GCA_013400475.1 Tricholaema leucomelas
GAAGAGACCTCAAAGATCATCCAGTCCACCCCTTGAACAACACTGAAGGGTCGACACTAAACCATGTTAGTCAACTGGCAGTGAATCAAAGGTGGTGCCACCTAGCACCCAGCAACAGTCTCCTTGCCAGGTTTATCTCTGTTCTACACCTCAAGATGGCCTTAACTGAGACTGCAGAAATGGCTATCGATATCCATCTGATGTAGATACACAGTAATTAGACAATAAAAAGGGCTGGTGTCCTATTCATGTGTTAAATAAAATAAATAATCACTCAATAAAAAGGGAATTTAAATGAATATGGGAAGATATTTCTGGAAAGAAGAAAACCTAAAACAATAAAAAATCTCTGAAGCAAATTAGTATAGGGGCTCTGGGAACTTTAGGGAGCCATGAAACTTGATTTGCCTCGAGCTGCATACAAAAAAAGTGAGGTGGATTTTGTGTGGCTTTCTGTATCACTGGTACAGCACACTGTGTTAGTGCCAAGTTTCATCTGGTTTGCTTACAGGTGGCATATGCAGAGGGAAGGCAAAGTCACACACAGGGGAGAATTCCCTTTGCTTCCTGATTTTTACCTTTAGAGCTGAGGCCATATGGCTGATGAATCCAAGGACTAGTTTCTTAGCTGATATGTGGCTATTGATGCTAACAAGGTTATGGTGGCTTAAATTGAGGTTTGAGTGGTTTGGCAGTGAGCAGTAGGATGTGAAGTGCCATACAGGCATTTGCTGATCTGCAAAGAAGATAATTTAAAGAGGATCTGGGGCCCAACACAGCCCTGTTGGCAACACCAGTGACTATCATCCAAACACTAATGCACCAAGACTCTTGCTGCTTCTCATAACTGATGCTGCTGGCTTCTCAAACACACGTCTGCCTGCTATCTCTCTAACAGCTGCACTGTCTGGCTTTCTGCTGCACTGGTCACCCTGATACATGGACATCTTTTTGCAGGAGTTAATCCAGTCTCAGTGATGTGTGTGATGTCTTCTTATGGGAGATTCAGCAAGAAATTGCTGCCTAGGGGACTTGGTAATCTCCTTCTTGGGGACAGACCATTAAAAACTATTGATTAACCAGTTTTCATGGGATTGCTTGGGAACCTGCTTATGGAGACATCAGTCAAGTTTGGACTGCAGTTCTATAGCTGGGAGGACAGGTTACAAGTACAAATCAGGGAGCCTAGCATCATTCTACTTACTACTAAATACTGAGGTAGTTCTTCAACTTGTGTTACAGTCATATTCTCATGTGAAAACTCTTGGAGAGACAACATAAGAGAGAACTGTGTCCCTGGGGGAGAAAGGAAGATAAATAAATTTGATCATCAGCTTTGTTTGTACATGGGGAAATGAGACCAGGAGGTCAAATGATTCACCCAATGTCACATGAGCTGCTGGTGAAAGTGACATCAGCTGTCATTGATGTCCTGTTGCATTTTCACTGTTTCACCTTCCCTTCTCTCAAATTGCCTTAGCTCTTCAACTTCAGTGCATGCTGAATAGAACTACATCCCTTCTTCCCCCTCCTTTCCCACTCCCCTTATCAATCCCTCTATCTCCTCCTGGCATTTGTAAGGTGCCAATCACGCTGATATCTAGGAGCTAGCAGTCCAAGGTGGATTAATCGAGACCAAGGGAACATTACAGAGCCTTGGTGTTCCCTTCCCTCCCTTTTGTGTGAGACTGAGAGATGAAGCAGACAGGGAGAGACATAGATAGGGGGACTGATTGAGAGACAGCATCTAAGCACGCTCTGTGTAGACTGGCACCATTCAGAAAGTTGATCCCATCATTTAGACAGCTCTGAAGTCCCTAGGGTAACTGGTATCAGCTAGTCATGCCCAATGGGTCAAGATCTGAAACTTTTTCTTTTTTCTTTAGTATATTTATCAGAAAAAAAAAATAGAGAAAGAAAAGAAAAAAAAAAGAAAGAAGGGAGAGAAAAAAAATAAAAAGAGAAAATAAAGAGGGTGGGAGGGGGAGAGGAAAAAAAAAAGCAAGAGAATAGGTCCAACTCTACTTTCACAGAAATCAATAGGGAAAATATTGATTGATTTCAAGTGGAGTGGGAGCAGAGCCAGGAATTGTTTTTATTCTTCCTTTGGTGATATATTTTCACTCAGCACCTACCCTCATAATGTCCTGTATTATCATGTAACAAAGAGATGGCATGAAGGTGCATGCAGACTGCATCATCATCTTTTATATGAGTATAAACTTCATCTGGCAATAAGAAGGGTTTTTCTAGATTTAAAATGACATGAGAATAGTTTTTGGACCGTGGTGTTTTAACACCTCTCCAGCTCCCTAGTCAATGCCTGTAGCCACATCTCCTGCCTGACAGCCTCTGCAGATATTTGTACTGAACTGCCCACAGGTTGCCTCCTGTTAATTCCTTTGGTATATGGGAGCACAAATGCTGCATCCCTCTGCCAGGTTACTGGTCACTGGTTTGGGCTCAGCTGTGATTTACTACCTCTTTTCCTCTTCCTGCAGCCTTCCCTGGCTAGGAAGACAGCTAAATGCAGCCAGCCTGGGGATGGGAGAGCACTTTTATCAAGTGAAGAGAGGAGCAGAGGACCAAGGAAGAGCCAAAGATTGTATTTGACTGGAAATAAAAGTGAAGAGGCACAAATGGAAGGAAAAGTAGAATTTATCTAGTTGAGAGAAATTTTAAAATGTCCATAATGGTACTATAGGTGCATCTAGGAAGTGAGGGGGGAACTTCTGTGAATATCTACAACATGTCCTCTTCTAAAATTCTATGATTCTGTGACTACCTGGCTAATGCAGGGAAGAGCCTGAGCTTCACCAATTGTGCAGTGAGGCACAGGATGCTCAGCGAAGGACAGAAATTCTACGGCCCACAAGTGAAAAGCAGAATATTTGGATGGAATAGAAAATCCATGATGCATGAGGAAGAAATAAGCAGGGAAGAAAGCAGAGCCTTGCGGTCAGTGCACTGGAGGGAGTACAGAGGAGTATGCTGGAGTTCCATTCCTGAATTGGCCTTGTGTACCTAAGACAAGTGTGCTAGTTTGAGCCTAGCTGGGATGTTTTGGTGAGAAGAATTAGATCATAGGCTGAGAAATGAAAACAATGGTGAGGTTTACTTCCCTCACAGTCTTGCTGAGATGTGTGAAGGAGAAAAGCAAAACAAAAGATAAAGTCACTTTTGCTCTGCACTTCACTTGGGCACTTTGTGCTGGGCTGTTCTCTCAGCTCTTTGCCTGCTGGGGAGAGCTGAGGCTGCTGGTTGAACTCCATCTTGCTTTCTAACCTCACCCTCCATTTGCCTTGGCTGATTCACCTTGCTTCTTAATCCTCTTGGCTGAACCTCCATTCTTCCTTGGGACTGGGGTAAGGTTGAGAGGGGTAGGGAAAAAGTGAGGGGGTGGTTGAGAGCCCCTCCTGGGGACTTAGGTTTCTGGGAGGGGAGTTGTGTTTCTGAACTACCTTTTTACCTTGTCTATTTCTGTCTATATCTGTATATACTGTAAATATCTGCTTGTAAATTGTGCCAGCTGTAAATATAAGCTTCATTCAAATTTCCAGAGCTGGCTGAGTCTAGTCTGGGTGATTTCTAAAGTGTGGGGGGCAGGGAACACCCAAACCATCACAACAAGGCATTTAGTCCTTTCTCATTCAGGAAGATGCTACTCTGAAAAATGGTATTAATGGTATTTCCCTCCTGTACACAAATCCAGCACAGAGTACAACAGAGTCACATTTTACTACCGAATGTTTGAAGCACCTAAATGCATTGTCACTGCCTGTAAATCTGCTTCAAGCAATGCAACCAAAATTGCCTGACAGTGGGTATCACCTCTACCTTCTTCTGAAATGCCTGACCCTGGTCTTATATTGCAGGTCCTTGTTAACTATAGTCTAAGGAAAGGTAATTATAGCAGAGGCATCTATTCAAGAGCTTCATCAATAGACCAGCTCCCTGTAGAGTTGCGTTTTACAAAGTGCACTGGGTCTAGATTTGGTATGCAAGTAGAATACCTGAAGTTAGACAATGCAACACTGCTTTAAATAGCTGATGCATTTTCCCAGTGTGCTTAAATCCTATTGTTCTGGGAGTCAGGACCGTATGAGTACATATGTCTGCTTTCATGAACCTGAAAGCTCTTCTATCAGCAGCTGCCCCTTTACCCTGTGGTTACTCCAAAGACACCTGCAATTATGCATGGGATATCAGGGCCCTGGCCAAATGAAGCAGAGCCATCTTATCTGTCTGTGTGGTCTGGTGGCAGAGTAAAGACAGAAAGGTGTTTATGCCCTCACAACCTTGAATTGCACGGCTTTGTTTGCTCCTGTTGTGTAACCAAGTTAATGAAAAAAATCATGGGAAATCTGCTCAGCCCTTCCCCTGCTTTTGTGCAGTTCTAGATACTGTTCCTGTGAACATGC
This sequence comes from Tricholaema leucomelas, assembly GCA_013400475.1. Classification (NCBI taxonomy): domain Eukaryota; kingdom Metazoa; phylum Chordata; class Aves; order Piciformes; family Lybiidae; genus Tricholaema lacrymosa; species Tricholaema leucomelas. The sequence continues at coordinate 4,422 of WAAF01001573.1, forward strand.
AGTGCTTCCAGTGTCTATACTTACTGCCTGTGCATAAGCTCCGTATGCTCCAAACTGGATGGCCATGGGGTTGAACATGCCCATTTGTCCTGCCATTTGCTGCATGCGTCTCATTGTACGCTCCTTGTCTGTGTCTGCAAACTTCACCACCAAGCTTGAAGAGGCTCCCTGCAGGACACAAAACAAAAGGAAACACACAAGGGAATTAGCCTAATAAACACTGGCTCACGTAATCCATACATCTTATGCAGATTTGGTATTGCAGGATCCAGCTGGCACTGATTTTTGCCATGCCAGTTTGAGTGTATCGGGAAGTAGTAAAAGGCCCTGGAGGGTGAATGACTGAGGCTAGCAGCCTGGTTTCTAGTTTCCTTCAAAAGTCAATTTCCTTCAAATCGTCATTAATGTTCTCTCTGCAAAAGTTGTATTGTTCTTTCAATACATTGAAAAAACTTCTGAGCCAGCAAAGTATCTTTATTGGAGGACAAAGATCTGGACTCAGTGTCACAAAATGTAGACTCTTTGGCTGGATGAATGTGACAAGGTATGTGAACGGATTCATTGTTATCAAATGTGTTAACTCTATACAAGCCAGCCCCTCTCAGATACATCACCCTTTAAAACTGCTGTGTCTTCTAACACCTAGGTTTAGTGAGATATCCATGCCCAGCCTCAGAGATAGGATTCAGTATGCCTCATCACAAAGCATCATCTCTTCAAAACTGTTAGACTAGGGGAACACAAGTAGTGCCTGGTGGAGCTGAGTTTACCCTCCACGAAGACTAGAAAATAGAATCTATCACAAAAGTGCCTGCATTTAGTGTCACACTTTTCCAGGGAAGTTTTTAAATGTCTTGGTTGTGTCTGCAATGAAGACCAGTGCAGAAATACAGATTATCAACAGAGCTGGCTGCAGAAGTCTGTGAAAAACGTAGAACTTTTGGGAATCAAAGTCTCTTTCCAACGCAAAATGACGTGAAAGCTCAGTAGCTGCAATTCTTAAATTTCTAATAGGAGGCAATGAAGGAAAGGAAGCTTAGGAAGGAAGGCACTGATGTTTTCCTGACTAGCTCCAAAGACATCTTAAACTTTATAGATTGGTTGATTCCCCACAGTGTGCTCTCCCCAGGGAAAGAGGTACAGGGGAGGCAGGATCTGGCAGCAGCCCCGACAACGGGCAGACAGTTGCCTTGGGATTTGGGCTGCCACTGAACCTGGGGAGATGGGCAGGTGAGCTGTCAGGAGACTGACAAAGAGCAGCTAAATTTATAGTGTTCCCATGCTACGCTTCCCTTTAGAGATACTGGTATTTCTGATAGAAATACACTCAATGGGGAAGTGGCAATAGATGGAGACCAGCTTCATGCCAGAGAAACTTTCTTGCTGTAGGGTCCTCATTTTTCTAGCAGAGGTGAGACTGTCTGGGATTGAGCAGGGGGAGGGTGGGGGGTGTTGTTATTAACTGGTTTACACACACAACTATGTACCTGAAACCAGAAAAAAAATCTTGGTGAAAGCCAAGTTGTTCTGCTACAAATTCAGAACAGCATAGTAAACCACAGCTATGGTTGCACATATACATAATCCCAAGCTATGCATATTCAATAGTGTCTCCAGGTCCTTAGTTATGAGTAAAGACTTGAGGAATTAGCTTGTTAAAAACAAAACAAAACAAAACAAAACAACCCAACCCACAATGCAAGGCCACACAATGAGCAATGTTCCCTGGATTAACAACCTCTTCTCCGAGAAAGTGATTTTCATTGGCAAAGAACCTTTCTTTTTGACCTGTTAGTCTCTCTCTAATAAATCTATAACCGTCTCAAACAATGTGGTGAAGAACAAGGGATTGAAAGAGGTGCTTCAGGAAAACAAAGGAATGGAGAGATGAATACTGTATTCATGGGTGGAGAGAATTCTTCAGAAGTTATAAAAGCAAACTAGAAAGCAACAAAGGGAGAAAACAGAAATCTACCTGAATGCTCCCACATTTCAGCTCAAGGCTAGGCAACTTTTAGTTTTTTTTAATCACATGATGTAGTTATTGATTGTTCCCCAAATCACACTCTTAATTGCAGCTCATCGACAAATGAATATTTTAATGCATACATTTCCTGCTAATTATCACCTGGACCAGTCCTTAATTAGATTTCAACATTCATTTAATTAACTCTGATCCAAGAGACTGTTTGGTAACCTGAATCTAATGATTTAAACTTATTTGTAGCTGTATTGGAGGGAGGCACTGGTCCACAACAGATTGGGCTGTTCTCAGAGCTGCTGTTATGTTTTGCAAAGCAGAGACTGCAGCATGATGGGCACGATGCAGCATGGCGGATTTTGTAACCGAATAAGGTGAACGAGCATTCCTGTCTGCAAACAGGTTTTGAAGATGTGACCCGCTCTAGTTAGCAGGACAGAGAGGTGTAAATAAGTGGTTGTCTTCTTCCTTCCCCTCTTTTTTTTTTACTTCCTATCTTTATTTGCACTGGAAGTTTTATGGACAGAGAGATGCCTCAGGAAATTGCAGGTGCCTCATACTGTTGAAAACTAAGCTATTGTTGTACATGGTATTTTGAAAACATGGGTAGTCTCCACATGAAGTTCTTGCCCCTGAAGTGTTCTTCCCTCCTGATGTGAGCCACAGTGAATGCACAGCATCCATTTGACCCAATGGGATCTAAGACTGCCTCTTATGAGGTGTTTTTCTGGGTTGCCTTTCACAGCGGGACTTCAAGTCTCTTTGAACATCACTGTTATACACAAGACAGAAAGGCCACTGGCAAATAGAAGCAAGTTAGAGCAAATATTACAAAGAAATAAAAGGAAGAGCTTTTAAGAGTGCTTCGCAATGAGATACATATGTAAGCAGTTAAAGCTAAGTAGCCAGTAGAGAAGCTGCATTTATGCTTGAATAAGAAGATTGACCTTGGAATTGACCTTGGGATTGATGCCTTCTGTATGTGGTTCCCAATATGACCCAAAGGAAATCAAGCAGTAAACTCTGTCACATCACACTGTGCAGGATTTTTAATAGAGAGGCCAAAGAGTGCTGTTCAACTGTGAAAGAACAAAACTGCTTCTACTCAGTGACTCCTGAATCCTCTGAACAACAGCAGAGATGCCCCATAATGGACTAGACTTTCCTTGGGTTACAAATCGCAAAATCCTTCATCTAGACTATGTACCATGGTGTAAATCAGCCATTGTCTGCTGACAAAAACAGTAGGTCCTTTCTGCTTGCTCATTTATTAGTAACACGTAATTGTCCTCTTGCTCTATTTGTTTGTTGGACCAGACCTTACATTTTTGTGAGCTCCAAAGACAGTTACTGTGAGTAAATCCACAACGGCTAAAATGTACTTTGAGATTTGTTTGTTAACTCTGCATTTTACCAAGCAAAGAAACTGTTTATTACTCTACCCTGCAGATCCACAGTCAAAAGAGACAATTATGAAAGTGAGCATTCTTGATGATACTTCTGCAGTATGCTACTTGGAATTGGCATTTATGTCCTTTCCCATCAAATCAACCTCCCTTTTAGAGTGCTTTGATAAATACTGTTGAAAAGAATAAAATAAGGGCTAAGTATTATTATGCCTTCCTATTCTTTCTTGCACCAGCAACTGTACTGGGCATGACTATCTTGCTCCCTGTCCCCCTCCCTTGTGCGGCAATGAATTGCTCCCCTTAGTCAGCAGGGTCAGATCTTCACCAAGCTGGCAGGGCAAGAGAAAATATGGAGGAAAAATCACTTTGTGCCACACTCACTTTGTAATCCCTAATCAGAGTCCTCTGTGGGAAAAACTAATTTCCCAGCCTGTCTTGACGTGTGAAATAAAGTCATTCTTGAAAACGGGAGCTTGACAGGTCACTCGTGAAATTTCATATTCAACTGAAAATAAAATATCCATCCATTGATATTTCATTTAAAGGCAAAGGAAAACAAATCTTTTGCCTGGTTGTTGGGACTGCTTCCCATTAGTTACAGCCTCCCAAATGGAGCGCATACTAAATTAAGTAAGAGCTTTTCAGGAGACCAAATAATACTGCACAGCACCAGGGAAAGCTGCTGCTCCCTAGCACAATATTCATTAGAAAGGTTTTGTGAAGATGTTTGTTTGCAGAATATGCACCTGGGTTTTTTTGTGTTTTCCTGTCAGCCCCATAAGTTTCCTCTGACTCAGTAGGTTAATGACCTCTGCAGATGGTTAAACATCTTTTTCCTGCAAAGATTTTTTGTCCTAATTTGCCAAATCCATTGAACCATGTTTCACTTCAAGCTTAGTGAATGTGCTGTTGTAGGTAAGCATACACTTAAGTATTTTACTGCAAGGGTGTCTCTCTCATACAGGTTTGGCCCAAAATTAGGCTTATTTTATGCCTTACTTGGCCTTACCTTGCCCAAACATGTTTTCCTCCCCAAACCAGGGGCAAACAAGCCCAAACTAGGGGTAAACGCATTAAATGGGTAAACAAGCCCAAAAGGGACACAATAGGCCTGGTGCCCCAAAGTCTGGCCTGCCTAAGGTCCAGGTTGTAAACAGGTTATATAAGCTGGTTGTGAACACGTTGCATAAGCCCACATGCTCAGCGTGTGGCCCACCTATGCTCTCCCCAAATTTGGAGGTACCAGGCAAGTGGCTTTGGCCTATTATGGTATTGTTTGGCTGACTGCCAAACTCTGATCGGTCACTCTAATGGCCAAAGGGCTATTCATCTCGGCCCACAGTTCATACATAGAGGCATATAGGTAAACAACATGCTTCTGCTAGCTCTAGCTTCTGCGTGCTCTGACCTCATTGCCATAGCTCTGACTTTACCTGCAGCTCTGACTCCATTGCTGCAGCTATCTCACGCACTCTCTCTTCACCAGCGTGCACTCAGACTCGCACTCAGGCCCTGTGCTTGCCCCCCCCTTGTTCATGATTGCTCACATTCGGGTACACCTGCTTATTATTAGATTTAGACTCTCCAGCCTTTGCTTATGCCTACTTGCTTATTATGGAGACAGAATCTCCCAGCCAGCTGTGGTGAGTTAATCAGGATTTGATCCTGCATTGCCTGTTGTTATCTAAGGAGCTCAGACTCCCCGTGCAGCCGTGCGTCCCACTGTATGCCCACTGCCTTATTGCCTGGTGTGCACCATTGCCACAAGTTGCCAGGAGCAGACCCTCTTGTCTGCACATGTGATCAGCCTGCCAGCCAGCATGAGAACCGTGTTCAAGACTGCACAGCACCCTACTTCTGCACCTGAGGTCCTGCCAAGAGTCCCCGGACCAGTTCCTGGACAAAGCATCCAGAAGGAGCCAGGAGACAAGGGCAGAGATTGCATCCTTGCCAGGAGAACAAGGTCAGAGACTGTAATCATTTCCCCCAGATAGATGGGAGGACTGCTCATCTCCCCAGAAGCCAGGAAGATTCTCCTTTCCCCTCAAGCCGGGAGGATTCCAGCCTCAAAAGTCCACGGGCAATGCTCCCCTGAAGGCTTGGACACTTTATATAGGCTGTGACTTAGCCCCAGAGGGTGATTAATGATTATTGATAATTAAACAGAATTGTGAGTAAAAGCTTTAATGCCTCTGTAATATTTGTAGNGAGGTTGTGGATGCTTCCTCCCTGGAGGTGTTTAAGGCCAGGCTGGATGAGGCCTTGAGCAACCTGTTCTAGTGGGAGGTGTCCCTGCCTATGGCAGGGGGTTGGAGCTGGATGATCCTTGAGGTCCCTTCCAACCTAAACCATTCTATGATTCTATGATTCTATAGTGTGTTATTAATCCCATAAGGTACTTCATAACCACGTAAAGGTCCATTTTAATATTAAATATAGTGGTTGGAGGTGGTGAGAGTTCAGAATGTTTGATTTAATAAATATGTATTTTCATACATAATTATCTCACACCAATTAATTTCTCCCCTTCGCCACAAATCGGCGTAGGTGGCAAAATCACCCTCCGTGACAAGGTGGGCTTCCATATCTTGGTTAGCTCAAACGGAGCCAGCTAAAAGTTCTAGCCCCAAAATATTTTTTAAAAGCTTGCTGAATTAAAGTTCCAGTGACTAAAGCTCTTGAGTATAAGAGCTCTGAATGCGCAGATCCTATTAAGTACCTTTCAGAACGTCATTTATCCACACCAGCAAACATTTTCAAATGAATATGTGATGCTAGATACTTCTCATTTAGGCAGTTTGACTATCTCCCTCCGTGTCACCACACGAACAGAGTTGCTGGTGTTGGAAATTTTGCCTTAACACTCCTTTTGTGACTGCAAAACAGAGCAAGGAGGGTGCTGACCTTCAGCAAGCTAATCTAGGTAGCATGTCACAAAACCACAGAACTTTAACAGTTCAGAGTGACCTCTAGAGATCACCGAGTCCAACCCCTCTTTCAAAGCAGAGTCACCTAGGGAGTGGGATCTTTGATTTTAGGGCAATTTGGTATTATGCCTCTAAAGTTTGAAAACAACTTTTTTTTTTTTTTTCCCTTTTCTTCTTGGAAATGCTACTGTTGCTCTGCTGATAATAGACCTACTGAATTAGCCAGTGAGGGGTTGCCCCCAACCTGGGATTTTAGACAGGCAAGAAATTAACTACTGCCCAATTAAAATCATACAACAGAGGGAGTTTTACCTAGGCAGACATGCAATTACTGGAAGATGGCCAGAAGACCAGTACTAACATCTCATCCGTCTTGTGAAATATGCTGTTTCTCTGTGCTCAGGGCTTCATGTCTTGTCTGAAAGATGAGTAGCACAGCAGTCACTAGGAATGAATTTCCACTGTACAGTCCTGAGAACCACTTTAGACATACTCGGGATGAGAATGACAGAGACGGAGTGGCAAAAGGAGGCACTCATCCAGGGTTGGAGTGACAAACCCGTTGATAATGCTTCCTTGGTAGAGAAGATGCTTCATGCAGTGTCTAAGTGGAGAGAGTTACTGTAGATACTTCCATTCACATGTGGTTCTTTGGAGATGTAATTTATTTGGAATGGAAGCTTGATTTAGCTTTTACTTGTCCATACACTACTTAGCAGGTAAGTCTCTAAGCTAAAGTTATTGCTTTCAGCAGGGCAACAGAACCGTTAACTCCTGGTTGCACTGTACCCGGGTCTAATTAGAAGGAACTTGATATACTACCTCTGTATTGGGATGTCCCTCAAATCAAATCAAGATATTCAGATATCCTAAACTTCTATGCAGGGTCCTTCAGGGAGCTCTGTAGATAGTAAAAGTCCTTGCAAAATCATTTACCTTCCTTAATGCATTGGAAAGCCTTGTTATATTGACAGACTGGAAATTCTTACCTGCTATTTAAGACTATGGAAGCAATTAAAAAAATGGGTTATGTCTATTTAGAAAAAAAATAATAATAATCATGTCCAGAATACAAAAGAAAATATTATAGGTTTCCCTTTTCCAGAAAGAGTAACATGGTTTGGAATATCCTATGTTTAGTTCTTTAGTAAATAAAAGTATACTTTCCCTAAGAACATCCTTGCAGCAACATGTGATGGCATGACATGATTTTTAAAAAAATATACACTACTAATAAAAATGTTCAGCGGTGGCAGCATGGAGTCTCACGAAAGGTGTCTGAATAGCCTGTCCTTCTGGCTAAGAAAAGGGATACAGAGGGTCCAATATGCTGGGCAGACCATTGTTAGAGGGAAGTATGCTGTCTCCCTGGAGCCTAGGTTAAGCACATCACTAGGAAACCTCTTGGTTTGGTACAGCCCTAAGACTGCTACCTGTTACTGATATTCCATGTAGTTAGAGAGGAAACTATGACCCATAGTCCAAGAGCAATCAAAAGAGATTCCAGGGCCTTGGGACAGATAGTGAGGGAATCTGGAGTACACGCTATTTCTCCTTCCAGTTGCAGACATTGGAATGAACAGTCAGATATAGTCTTTATGGCCAGTGTCACTGTCACCACCACGCCTTTGGGTTTTTCATCAATGAGATGAAATATATGGCACCAGGCTTGATTGCATCAAATGGGAGGCACTTTTTTCAAAGAGGGAGAAGGGTCTTTGCTCAAAAGCTTGAGGGCCTCATTGACATGACTTTAGATGTGAAGTGGGACAATATCAGGCTCGCCTGTGACAAGTTGTTGGGTGATGCACTAGGGTTGAAAGGATAGGGTGCTAGCAAGGGCCCTGTTGTCCCGAGGCTTGATGGGGACGGTGCATCACAGTATCACAGTATCACAGTATCACCAAGGTTGGAAGAGACCTCACAGATCATCAAGTCCAACCTGTTACCACAGAGCTCAAGGCTAGACCATGGCACCAAGTGCCACGTCCAACCTTGCCTTGAACAGCTCCAGGGATGGCGACTCCACCACCTCCCTGGGCAGCCCATTCCAGTGCCCAATGACTCTCTCAGTGAAGAATTTTCTCCTCACCTCAAACCTAAACTTCCCCCGGCGCAGCCTGAGGCTGTGCCCTCTCGTTCTGGTGCTGGCCACCTGAGAGAAGAGAACAACCTCCTCCTGGCTACAACCACCCCTCAGGATGCAGCACAAAGCCTTACAGAGATGAGCCAAGGGCTTCTGAAGTAGTAAGAGCAAACAGGGAAACATCAGTGAAATACCTCAAGGGAATTAAGGGGTATTCCTCTAAGAAGGTGACACTGCCAACAGATGAAGTGCCTCTACACAAATGAATCCAACATGGACAACAAACAGGAGCTAGATGCTAGATGCTTGAAACCTACGACCTGATTGGCACTACTGAAATTTGGTGGGACAAGTCCTGTGACAGGAATGTCTCTATTGAATCACAGCATCACAGAATGTTAGGGACTGGAAGGGACCTAGAAAGATCATCCAGTCCAACACCCCTGCCAGAGGAAGATCTCCTATACCAGACCACACAGGAATGGATCCTCTTGGCTCTCACCCTTTACATATTCATAAACATTAATGAGGTCACCTCTCAGCCTCTCTCTAGGCTAAAAAGCCCCAGCTCTCTCTGTCTCTCCTCGTAAGGAAGATTTTCCACTCCTTTAATCATTTTCATGGGTCTGCCCTGGACCCTCTCAATCAGTTCCTTGTCCTTCTTGAACTGAGAGGCCCAGAAGTGGACACAATATTCCAAATCGGCTGTTGACACCAAATAGGAGACATCTCTCTTGAAGGCGGAAGGGGGTCTTTGTGGAGGAGATGGCAGGGCTAGTTGGGATGTGAAGGGGAAGGGGGACAAAGTCATCAGGCTTCCATGTGGCACGGTGTGGGAGGAAACACCAGTGTGGGAGGACACACCAGTGTGGGAGCAATGGGGAACTACTAAAGGCTTTCAATTTGCTGCCCAGAAGTATGCTGGGGACAAAATAATGCAGTCAAAGTCTTGTAGAGATGAGCCAGATCCCCTTCAGGTAGTAGCTGCCAACAGGAAAACATCATGTGGTACTGATGACATGAAAGGTAGAGATAGGTTAATAAGTACAGAGGTGCCTGAGCATGGACAGGTCAGATTTGCCCCGAGCATTGGAGTACAGACTGAGAAAAGAGTTCCCAAAGATTAGGGTAAAGGAAAATCAGTCAGTAAGTCAGCTCCAATAAAGGCACAACTGAAATGCGCCTAGATTAGTGCAAGGAGCATGGGGAGCAAACAGGAAAAAATCAAATATGTGCAAGTCTACAGGGTTATGATGTCATTGACATCACTGAGACATGCTGGGATGGATCTCACAACTGGACTGTGGGGCTAGATTGTTATAGACTCTTCAGGAGGGACAGGCAGGGGAGAAGGGGAGGGGGTTTGCCCTTTACACCAGTGATAAACGAGAGTCCATGGGGCTCCACCTGGAGATGTGCAATGCAAAAACAGAGAGCTTATGGGTAAAGGTTAAAGGGAAGGCAGGGAAAGGTGACATCATAGTAAGAGTCTGCTACAGACCTCCTAATCAGAAAGGCAAAGCAGATGAAGCCCTTTACAAACCAATAGGAGAAGCTTCATGATCACAGGTCCTAGTCCTCATGGGGAATGTCAGCCACCTTGACATCTGTTGGAAGGACAACACAGCAGAGCACCAGCAATCTAAGAGGTTCCTGGAATGCATTGATGATAACCTCCTCCTCCAAGTGGTAGAGGAACCCACAAAAAAAAGTGCTATTCTGGACCTAGTCCTCACCAACAAGGGCTGGTGAGTGAAGTCAAGCTGAAGGGTTGCCTTGGCTGCAGTGACCGTGAAATGGTTGAGTTTAAGATCCTTGTCCTGGAGTCCTGTATACCCCAAAATTCCTCTCCCTCTGTGGCTTGAATGGGAGAGGAAAAGGCGTAAAAATACCTGCTCCCCACCCCTGCCCTGCAGGCATGAAGGGGGGAGCAAGGGACCCTTCTGGCATGAGGGGTGCCCCATGCAGGGCCTTCCGCTGCAATCGGCTGGGGATTGGCTGTGTGTTCTTCATGCCTAGGAAGTGGTAACTTGGCTCTTTGTCTAGGAAGGGTATAAATATTGGGAGAACTTCCCACTTTGGGGTTCCTGCCTTGGGGTGTTCCTGCCTTGGAGTTCGTTCCTGCCTTGGAGTTTTCTCCCCGCCTGGATAGCTTCTACACATGGAGCCCCTGACACTCTAAAGACAAGCTCCGAAGGACTGTTTCACCTTAAGCACCTCCTTTGTCCAGCTTTATGGCTCTTAACAACCCTCTGAGGCTTCTGAAAGACCCGAAGTGACAAGTGTTTGGACTGCCCTTCCATTCAAGCCAGTGTGATCCTTCTGTGAGTAGCTTTGGCTCAGCCTTATCTTCATAGAGGGATGCTATTTATTTAATAGCTCAAGCCTTTTCCAACTTCTGACTTCTAAAATAGTCAAGTCTACCTGTGGTATCCATGTAGATCTTCTCAACCAACTAAGAACCTGCTAATTAAAACTAAATTAATTTCTGTATCTAGTTTTGGGGGCAGTTTTTGGGAAAATAAAAATAAATCTATTTTTTATATAAATTCCTGACTCGGCCACATTAATTCCCTGCCTCCATAACAATCCTCAAGGCATCAAGAAGGGTGCATAGAGTCAACCATGTTGGAAGAGACCTCCAAGATCATCCAGTCCAACCTGGCATCCAGATCTGTCCAATCAACTAGACCATGACACTAAGTGCCTCATCCAGTCTTTCTTCAACACCTCCAGGGATGGTGACTCCACCACCTCCTTGGGCAGCCCATTCCGATGCCAATCTCTCTGGCAACAACTTCCTCCTAGCATCCAGCCCAGACCTCCCCTGACACAGCTTGAGACTGTGTCCCCTTGTTCTAGCAAACTCACTGCTCTGGACTTCAGAAGAGCAGATTTCAACCATTTCAGGGACATCCTTGGCAAGGTGCCATGGGAAAAAACTCTTAAAGGAAGAGGGGCCCAGGAAAGCTGGTCAGTGTTCAAGGATCACCTCCTCCAGGCCCACGATCAATGCATTCCAAAAAATAGGAAGGCAGGTAAAGAATACCAGGAGGCCTGCATGGATGAACAGAGAGCGCCTGGACACACTTAGATGCAAGAAGAAAGCCTACAGAGAGTGGAAGCAAGGGCAGGTAACCTGGGAGGAATACAAAGAAATTGCTCATGCCATCAGAGCTCAGGTTAGGAAAGCTAAAGCACAGCTACAATTAAATCTGGCTAGGGACATTAAGGGGAACAAGAAGAACTTCTTCAGGTATATTAGTGAGAAAAGGAGGACTAGGGAGAATGAGAGACCCTTCCAAAAGGGAAATGGAGAGCTGGTGGCAAAGGATGTCGATAAGGCTGAGGTGCTCAATGACTTCTTTGCCTCAGTCTTCAATGGCAAGGGCTCCAACCGCAACACCCAAGTTCCAGAGGGCAAAAGTAAGGACTGGAAAAAGGAAGATCTGCCCACTATAACTGAAGATTATGTTCATGAGGACCTAAGGAATCTGAACATGCACGAGTCCATGAGGCCTGAGAAGACCCACCCACAAGTCCTGAGGGAACTGGCAGGTGAAGTTGCTAAACCACTGTCCATCATATTTGAAAGGCCACGGCAGACTGGTGAAGTTCCTGATGACTGGAAAAGGGCAAACATAACACCCATCTCCAAGAAGGGAAAAAAGGATGACCCTGGGACTTACAGACCAGTCTCACCTCTGTGCTTGGCAAGATCATGGAGCAGATCCTCCTGAAGGCTCTGCTAAGGTAAATGGAAAACAAAGCAGAGGTGACTGGTGGTAACCAGCAATGGCTTCACCAAGGGCAAATCCTGCCTGACAAACTTAGTGGCTTTTTATGATGAAGCCACAGCAACAGTGGACACAGGAAGAGCAATTGACATCATCTACCTGGACCTGAGTAAGGTGTTTGACTATGTCCCACATGACATCCTGGTCACCAAACTGGAAAAACACAGACTTGATGGATGGAGCACTCACTGGATAAGGAATTGGCTGGATGGTCACATGCAGAGAGTGGTGATCAAGGGCACAGTGTCCACCTAGAGACCAGTGACAAGTGGCATCCTTCAGGGATCAGTGCTGGCACCAGTGCTGTTTAACATCTTTGTCAGTGACATGGACAGAGGAATTGAGTGCACCCTCAGCAAGTTTGCAGATGACACCAAGCTGTGTGGCACAGTTGACTCGTTAGTGGGAAGTGATTCATCCAGAGCAATCTGGACAGGCTGGAGAGGTTAGCCCAGGCCAACCTCATGACATTCAACAGGGCCAAGTGTAAGTTCTTGCACTTGGATCAGTGCAATCCCAAGCACAAATCCAGGCTGGGTGGCAAATGGCTGGAGAGCAGCCCTGAGGAAAAGGACCTGGAGGTCTGGGTTGATGAAGAGCTCAACATGAGCCGGCAGTGTGCACATGCAGCCCAGACAGCAACTGTGTGCTGGGCTGCATCAAGAGCAGTGTGGCCAGCAGGGCAAGGGAGGGGATTCTCCCCCTTTACTCTGCTCTCGTCAGACCCCACCTGGAGTACTGTGTGCAGTTCTGGAGCCCCCAATACAAGAAGGACATGGAACTGCTGGAGTGAGTTCAGAGGAGAGCCACGAAGATGCTCAGAGGGCTGCAGCAGCTCTGCTATGAGGACAGGCTGAGAGAGTTGGGGCTCTTCAGCCTGGAGAAGAGAAGGCTTTGAAGATACCTTATAGTAGCCTCTCAGTACCTGAAGGGGGCCTACAGGAAGGCTGGGGAAGGACTATTTACAAGGTCTTGTAATGACAGGACAAGGGGTAATGGGGAGATTCAAACTAGATGTTAGGGAAGGGTTCTTTCCAGTGAGAGTGGTGAGACACTGGCACAGGTTTCCCAGGGGGGTTGTGGATGTTCCCTCCCTGGCAGTGTTCGAGGCCAAGTTGGATGAGGCCTTGAGTGGGAGGTGTCCCTGCCTATGGCAGGGGGTTGGAACTGGGTGATCCTTGAGGTACCTTCCAACCTAAACCATTCTATGATTCTATGAAATGTGGCCTCACCAGGGCAGAGGAGAGGAGTAGGAGAACGGCTCTTGACCTACTAACCACAGCCCTTTTAATACACCTGAGAATGACATTGGCCTTCTTGGCCACAAGAGCACATTGATGACTACAGGATTTTGAGAAAGGGCAGGCAAGCAAGGAGGGTCAGAGATGTTGCACTTTGTGTTGAGAAACAGACAGAGTGTGAGGAGCTGTCCATGAAGAAAAGCCACAAGGAGGCTGATAATTTACGTGTAAGAAGTAGAAACCAAGGCTACAAAGGAGAATCTTGTGGTTGGTGTCTGCTACAGGTCACCCAATCATGTAGTCTATCCATGTAGCCTTCTTATTCCAGCTGCAGAAAGCATCATGCTTGCAAGGCTCTCATGCTACTGGGGGACTTCATCCACACTAAGATCTGCTGCAAAAGTAACAGGACAATCTACAGGACATCCAGGACGCTCCTGAAGTGCATCAATAATGTCTTAAGACAGTACTAACTGAGCAGATGAGATACTGGCTTTGATGGTGATGCTTATCAATGCAAGTGAGCTTACCAGGGATGTCAAAATTTGAGGCAGCCTAGGCTGCAGCAGTTACACACTGGTGGAGTTCACAGGAAAAGGGAGCAAAACAGAACTGGCAGATCTTTAAGTACACTTTCCATAGAGTGTAAGAGGCCTCAATCCTGAGGTGTGAGAAATCAGACAAAGGTGGGAAGAGACCAATACAGCTGAGTTCAGACTTAGTGATCAAAATAAAGACCAAGAAGGAAAGGCACAGGCAGAGGAAAGAAGGAAAGCTATCTTGAGAAGTACACAGGGACACCACCTGTTTGTGGAGGGATGAGGTCAGGAAGGCCATAGTCATTGGAGGTGAACTTGGCAAGTGACACAAAGAACAAGAATGCCTTCTAACAGGTATGCCAACCAGAAAAGGAAAGTTAAAGAAAATATATCCCCCAACAATAAGCAAGAATGGAAAAATAGTAACAACATACAAGGAACAGGGTGAAGTACTCAAGAAAGATTTCCTTAGTCTTCACTGGCAAAGTCTCCCCTCACACCTCCTGAGCTGATGGACCACAAGATAAGGGCCAACAAAGCAAAGTCATTCCTACTTTAAGAGATCAGATTTGTGACCCACTGAGGAACTTGAACGTACACAAGTCTATGGGCCCTGAGGAGGTGTATCCCAGAATCCTAAGGAATTTGTCTCACATGGAAGTCAAGCCACTCTTCCTGAAATTTGAAAAGTCTTGGCAATCAGGAGAAGTCCCTGGTGACAGAAAGGAGGGAAAACATTGCATCCATTTTTAAAAAGGATAGGAAGAAGGAACCCTGGGAACTAGGGACCAGTCAGCCTTACCTTGGTGCCTGGGAAGATTGTGGGACAGATCGTCCTAGGAGCTATGCTACAACACATGATGAAGGAGAGCAACATGGTTATAAAGAGCCACAGTATGGCTTTACCAAGGACAGCCTTGCCTGACTAAGCTAGTAATTTTCTACAATGGACTGACTACAGGGACAAGTGAAGAGCTATCTATGTCCGGACTTCTGTGCACCAAAACATCCTTTTCTCCAAGTTGGGGAGATATGGATTTGGTGGGTGTACTGTTCAGTGGGTAATGAATTGGATGGATGGTATCAACAGGGTATCAGTCAACGGCTCGGTATTCAGATGGAAAACATGTGCAAGTGGTGTCCCTTAAAGGTTCTGTACAGGGGCCTGTACTGTTTAATATCTTCTCTGTCTGCAGATAACACCAAGCTGAGTGGTGCAGATGACATGCTAGAACTTTTCTTTAAGAGGTTTGTGAGTTGCTTAACATGCAGCAGTCCTAGATAAAACCAACAAACACCTCATTTACAACAGTAGTGGTCTGAGAGGAAATTTGGGGTTTCTAAAACGGTAATGAGCATGTTCCTTTTGAGCCAGCAGTGTGCCCAGGTGGTGAGCCAGCAGTGTGCCCAGGTGGCCAAGAGAGCCAGTGGCATCCTGACCTGCATCAGGAATGGTGTGGTCAGCAGGAGCAGGGAGGTCATTCTGCCCCTGTATTCTGCACTGGTTAGACCACACCTTGAGTACTGTGTTCAGTTCTGGGCCCCCCAGTTTAGAAGGGACATTGAGATGCTTGAGTGTGTCCAGAGAAGGGCAACGAGGCTGGTGAGAGGCCTCGAGCACAAGCCCTACGAGGAGAGGCTGAGGGAGCTGGGGTTGTTTAGCCTGGAGAAGAGGAGACTCAGGGGTGACCTTATTGCTGTCTACAACTACCTGAAGGGTGGTTGTGGCCAGGGGCAGGTTGCTCTCTTCTCTCAGGTGGCCAGCACCAGAACAAGAGGACACAGCCTCAGGCTGCGCCAGGGGAAGTTTAGGCTTGAGGAGAGGAGAAAGTTCTTCACTGAGAGAGTCATTGGACACTGGAATGGGCTGCCCAGGGAGGTGGTGGAGTCGCCATCCCTGGAGCTGTTCAAGGCAAGGTTGGACGTGGCACTTGGTGCCATGGTCTAGCCTTGAGCTCGGAGGTAAAGGGTTGGACTTGATGATCTATGAGGTGTCTTCCAACCTTGGTGATACTGTGAGACTGTGATACTGTGATACAGGTGACCTGCAAATACAAAGCTGTGGCTCCACACATGTAACTCACAGATTTGATTGACTTTGCCTCAAGGATCTGGAGACACCCTGGATGCATTTATGAAACAGGCTTCTTTGCTTGGCTGAAGAAGCAAAAAAAGTGAGAATGGGGTTTTTGGAAGGAAACCACCTAGGCCCAGTGCAGCAGGACCCTAGCAAGGTTAAGAATGCTGCAGCCTATTCTTGCCTATGCCTTTGCCTTGAGGAGATGAAGGCACCTTGGATGCATTTCTTACTTCACGGAGAGAGTGATCTGCCATTGGAATGGGCTGCCCAGGGAGGTGGTGGAGTCATTGTCCCTGGAGGTATTCAAGAAAAGATTGGATGAGGCACTTAGTGCCATGGTCTAGTTGATTGGATAGGGCTGGGCGATAGGTTGGACTGGATGATCTTGGAGGTCTCTTCCAACCTGGTTGATTCTATGATTCGAAGGCTTCCTGACAAATTATCTTGTTAGAAATTGAGTATACCACAAGTTTTGAACTGCAGTTGAAATCCCCCAACTTTGTGGAAGTCACTAATCTACCTTCTCAGAGCTAAAGGCTGCCATGAGTCTGGAGGAAGATGATCGTACAGCTGGATGTGTGTGCATGTTTATGAAGAAAGGAGGAGAGATGAGAAAAGTTACTTCTATGAAAGATATGATCCAATTTGAAGCAAGTTCCTCATGGGAAGAGCTGTGACAGAGGCTGCTCTGTTCCTGTTAATTTTCACAGTGCAGCTGTCAGCGGTTCTGTAAATAGTACTCCGTGAAGCCAACACTTCCTATCCACACATCAACCATTCAATTAACAGAAGAACAGAAGAAGGAAATAAAGTGCACCACGGCCTTCTATCACGGCTTTGATGTTTCCCAGCAATTTATGAAAGTGTACACAAATCTAATTACAAGCCCCACTGCTTCCCATTTACATGGAGCTCCTCAAGTTCAGAACTGTTTATATCAAAATAATTGTTAAAAATACCTCAGCTGATCTATGGCATTGTGGCCCCCCACTCATTGAAACCGCCATGCTGCTCCTCCCAGGGAGTTTCTGCCGACTTAGCACTTTGGTGCCAGTGTGTACACATAAAAAAAGCTGCTTCCCTACCACTCTGCAAGACAGACACTTAGGCTACAACTTCATTATGCCCACAAAGGCTTGTTTTCTTTCTTTCCTCCACTTGCACAAAGCTCCTTCTGCAGACTCTTACTGCGCTCTCTTCTGTCCCTAGTTCACCTAAATATTCCTCTGCTGTATTGACAGGGAATGAGAACAGCTGCTTGGCCAGTTTCCTTAATGGAACTGTGTCTGAAGTCAACTTCACAGTGCTTTACAAAGTTGTAACTGTACCATGGGACCACACAGAAATAATAATAGCAAGTATAAACGTGAACTGGTGTTGCTTTCATTGATGAGAATGAAAGCCAGAAATATGAGAACTGCTGTCCTGTTTGCCATTACCTTAAATGAGGTCAACTGCGAATTAGGTACTGATAATCACACTTGTTTCTTAAGGCAATTTTTGATAACCTCATATTTAAGTTGATGGCCAGTCACAAGTGGTGGCCAGTCTCAAGTGGTAATCCCCAGGGCTCAGTACTGACGTCCGTTCTCTTTAGTGTTTTTATCAGCGACCTGGATGAGGGAATCAAGGGCACCATCAGTAAGTTCGCAGATGACACCAAGCTAGGCTGATGTGTTGACTGGTTTGAAGGTAGGGAAACATTACAGAGATATCTGAACAGGCTGGAATAATGGAACAAGGGCAGTGACACAGCATTCAACAAGGGAGGGTTCTACACTTAAATCACAGCAACCACAAACAATGCTATTGGCTTGAGGAAGAGTGGTTGGAAAGCTGTGTAGTGGAAACAGCCCTGGCAGTGTTATCAATGGACAGCTGAATGTGAGTCAGCAGTGTGCCCAGGTGGCCAAGAAGGCTAGCAGCATTCTAGTTTGTCAGCAAGACTAGGGAAGTAATGGTCCCCCTGTACTTGGTACTGGTGAGATCACACTTCAAGTACTGTGTTCAATATTGGGCTCCTCACTACCTGAAAGATACTGAGTGGACTGGAGTGTGCCCAGAGAAGGGCAAGAAAGCTATTGAGGATTCTAGAGCACAAGCCTTCTGAGGAGCAACTGAGAGAACTGTGGTCATTTAGCCTGGAGAAAAAGAGGCTGAGGGGAGATCATATCGCTTTCTGCAGCTACTTAAAATGAAGTTGTAGTGAAAGTGGGCATCAGTCTATTCTCAAGAGAAGTTTGGCCAGCAGATAGAGAGCAGTGATATTCCCCATCTGCACTGCACTTGTGAGAACCCACCTCGAGTATTGTGTCCAGTTCTGGAATTCCTAGTACAAGGAAGACAAGGACATGCCAGAATGTGTCTGAAGAAGGGTCATGAGGATGATCAGAGGGATGGAGCACGCTTCCTATGAGGACAGGCTGAGAAAGTTGGTGTTGTTCAATTTGGAGAAAAGCAAGCTCCAAGGAGACCTTATTGTGGCCTTCCGGAGGGCCAAAATATGGATGCTGAGAGACTTTTTAAGATGTTGGGTAGTGATATGACTAAGGGAAATGGATCCAAGTCAGAGGAAGGTAGATTTAGATTAGATGTTAGAAAGTTCTTCACTATAAGAGTGGTGAGATGCTGGAACAGGTTTCCAGGGAGGTAGTTGAAGCCCCATCCCTGGATTTTTTTAAGGCCATACTGGATGTGTGGTTCTGGGTGATCTGATCTAGTGGAGTATGTCCCTGCCCATGGCAGTGGTGCTGGAACTAGATGATCCTTCAGGTCCCTTCCAACCCTGATGATTCCATGACAGGAAAAGAGGAAGTTGCCTCAAATTGTATCAGGGGAAGTTTAGGTTTGATATTATGAAAAAGAATTGACAAGCATTGGAACAAACTGCCCAGGGAAGTGGTAGAATCATCATCTCTGGAAGTACTTAAAAGATGTGTAAGCATGATGCTGAGGGACATGTTAGGTTAATGGCTGGACTAGATCATTCTAAAGCTCTCTTTCAACCAGAATGATTTCATGATTCTGAATCACTCTCACTTGTTAAACAGGTGAAAAATTCCTCCAGCTTAAATAATGGCAGAAATCTCTTACAGTACAAGAGAATAGATGCATGTTATATACAACAAGAAGAGAAACCTTCTATCTGACTGTCAGTCACTTTCGTCTGGAAATCGACTTCCAAAGAATATGGAGGTTGGAGGCTGAAAAACATCCTTGTTCAAGTTGTTGTCTCATTCATACTTTCTTGGTTAAAAAAAAAAAAAGTACAAAGGGAGGTTCTTCTTCCCCTATACTCAGCACTGGTCAGGACACACCTTGAGTACTGTGTCCAGTTCTGGGCTCCTCAATCCAAGAGAGATGCTGAGATATTGGAACATGTCCAGAGAAGGGTGACAAAGCTAGTGAAAGGCCTGGAACACAGCCCTGTGAGGAGAGGCTGAGGGAGGCGGGGGTCGGTCTCTTCTCCCAGACAACCAGCAACAGAACAAGGGGACACAGCCTCAAGTTGTGCTGGGAGAGGTCTAGGCTGGATGTTAGGAGGAAGTTCTTTCCAGAGAGAGTGATTTGCCATTGGAATGGGCTGCCCAGGGAGGTGGTGGAGCCACCGTCCCTGGAGGTGTTCAAGAAAAGACTGGATGAGGCACTTAGTGATGATTGGATAGGGCTGGGTAGTAGGTTGGACTGGATGCTCTTGGAGGTCTCTTCCAACCTGGTTGATTTTATGATTCTATGATACAACACATACATCTAATTGGTGCATCACATAACAACACTGAGCAATAACTGCATATATTGTTATACATGGTTCCTGTACAGAGATACCACAGATTCACAGAATGTCATGGGCTGAAAGTGACCTTGAAAGATCATCTGGTCTTATACCAATCACACAGGAAAGCATCTCCAAAGAGGGAGACTCCATAACCTCAATGGGGGCAGAATTTGAATTATTTTGTCATTGATGTTCCTAAGAACTGTACAGAAAAATGTTGAATTGAAAGCTGTTGGTTGCAGTACCTTTTTTTTTTTTCAACAGAAAAGTTCAACAGAATTAAATCTGAAAGACAGACATCTGTTCAGCGTTTGTATCCAAGTCTCACATTTTCCTTTCTCCTCACAAACCCAAGGATTTGATCTGAAAAATAATTTTCATGGTAGATACTCAACTAGGCAGAGGCAGACTTGGGATGCTATTGCCTGGACACATGCAAAATGCTTTGATTTGACTCTAAGATGCTGAAGACCTCTGTAGTAAAACAAAAGGAGACTTCTCCTGTATGGTAATGGAATTGACCTTGTGGGATTCTGCAGGTCTTAATGGCCTTACATTTCATTAATTAAATAAAGATATAGAATGAAAGTAATGTTGACAAGTAACTGTGTTAGGCAAGTTCACAGTACATCTAATGGATCAGAAATCAGAAGACTCAGATGTGAGATGCTTCATTTAAGAATACCAAATTGCTTTATTTGGGCAGTAAATACGCTGAACTAATTCATCTCACCTCACACTGGCCATGAAGTTAGGTGTCCACTGAAATCTGCATACCCACTGCAGCTCTTGCAAATTTATCAGGGAGGCAGACATCTCCAGGGCTCAGCCAGGCAGACTATATGTCTGCACTATGTAGAAAGAATCACCATCAGACAAGAGGCCAAGTGAACAGCTTTAATATCTACCTTGTAGGTGACTACTGTCAGCAGGTTTAGAGTCATTCTAAATCTTTAGCTCCAGCAAGATTACTGTAGCAGTGACAAGTGCAGCAGAAAGATTTCAGGGTGGCAAGAGTGTATCACTGGTGAGCAAAACCAGCTGTGGACTCTCAAACATCTGCATTCCGGGTGAAGAACTGTTCTTTTGGAAATGGCAGACCATAGAAATCTGATCTCTAAAACTAACTCAGGGACCTGGGGCTTTTTAGTCTGGAGAAAAGAAGACTTAAAGGGGATTTGATAAATGTTTATGAGTATCTTAAGGCTGGCCAGGAGGGGGTGGGGACAGGCTCTGCTCACTTGCTCCCTGCAATAGGACAAGGAGCAACGGGTGTAAGTTGCAGCAAAAGAGGTTCTGCCTCAACAGAAGGGGGAGCTTCTTTACTGTAAGGGTCCCAGAGCACTGGAACAGGCTCCCCCCAGGGAGGTCGTGGAGTCTCCTTCTCTGGAGACTTTCAAGGCCTGTCTGGATGTGTTCCTCTGTGATCTGTGTTAGATGGAATTGTCCTGCTCCGGAAGGGGGGTTGGACTCGATGATCTCTTTGGGTCCCTTCCAACCCCTAACGTCCTATGAACTAAACCCCACATTTCTATTTGTATGTCGGTTTGATAGGTTTCAAAATCTATTTCTGTAAAATGAAATTCCTCCAGAAGTATCTGCTTCTCTTTATTGATTACAGCACTTAGATGACTACCTCAGATAGCTCCTTAGCTTCTGGATGTCTCAAACGGGGGTGAGACAAGTCCTACCTCAGGTATTCAATTTAATGCCTTTTGCAGATCTCCATGAAACTAATGAAAGGGACAAGCATGCCCAGACGACTTAGCCCATCCTAGCGTTGGTAGATAAAGAGAAGAATGCACAAATATCTAGAAATCTTTCCTCTCTGGATGAAACTTAGATGTTTAGAGTAGAATACCAAATTTTAGAGTGTTTAAATAAAATTAATCACACTCTTCACTTCTCACCTTTATGCAGAAAGTGTACATAGCAGCACTGTTCTAACCCCTTTCAGGAATTAATTCATAACAAAATAAAGTCTGAGCCAACACAGTTGGTGAGATGGTGGGAAAGGTGCAAAAGTAGTGTAGTTTTTAAGCCTGTGTGCTTTTCGGTTAAGCTAAAGACCGTTGCAATTTAGATATGCATGATGTAAGTGTGGAGGATATTATATTCTGTGTGGGTAGACAGACAAGGCCATATCTTAGATGTGTTAGATGTGTCGTGCACATTGACTCTTCAACATTTAGTTGTCACCCAGATATAAAGACATGGAGAGAAGGAGAAAACCAAAGTAAAGATGATGCCTAGGAAGAAGCAAAACTGACAGGTAGGATGACAATGTTGCCTACAGTGACTGAGAATGGAGGTGGGAGAAAGAGAAGATAGGGTTTGGAAGGAGAAATTCAAGAACTCTATTTTATACATACTGAACTTGATCTGACAGCTAGACATCCACTACAAGATGCTGGAAAGACAGGGCAAGATTTCAATTTGGACAGGAGTCAGTCCTGCGTTAGAGAAGCTGGGTCTGTAAGCTGTCATTATAAAAGCAGTAGTTGAATTTGTGTTGGTGGATAACACTGCCAGGGATGAGGCATGGATGAGGAAGGGAAGACAATCACATGAAGAGTCCTGTTTATATGTCCGTGTGGATGAGGAAGAGAAACAGGATGAGATAAACAAAAAATAAAACTAAACTTTATATATTCATTGCATATGCATGTGAAGGCATGTGAAAATTATGATCTCTCATAAAGGAAGACATGGAGGTCAGGTCATAAAGTTAAAGAGTTGAGAGGCAACACAATTTTAAAGACCTCTAAAAGCTCTCTTGGCAGGTCAATACAGAAGGAACTTGGAGCGGGCTGAAAAGTAAGAAATGTTTAGAAATATTTTTTTCTGAAAAACAGATGAATATGTGAAAGTTAGAAAGCTGTAGGCCCATTTGGTGGCTCTTAGGAGATCATAACAAGTGCCTTGCACAGAGAAGGGAGCTTATGATGGATGCTGGTCAGGCACCTGTCCAAGGGAAAGTTAATAGAAAATTAACAATATTTTAAAACTTTCATAAAAGAAAGTTGCCTTTTGAAACTATTAGGCAACATATGTTGTGTGAACAAGAAGTCACAGCAGAGCAATAATCCCAACAGCTGTGGAGAAACAGGAGTCTGCTGCAGGAACGAATGACTCAAGACCTGACAAGAATGATGATGGATGCCCCATTGGTAGTACACGAAGACAAGGCAAGAGACGTTTAAATTGGCTGAACCACAGGAGCAACTTTGAGCTGGCATCACAAATGAGGCCAGTCTTAATGGTGCACCCTCCTTCCCAAGGACGAGAGCTACATCACCATCTCACCAGGAGATGGCTGCATTTCTCTGTGAACATCTATGCCCTGAAAGAACGTGCACACCCTGAAGCACCATCAAAATGAAAATTGGAACAGAGTGCACTTGCAGGGCTTGGCCCACCTTATTCAAAGCACGCTAGAAATTTGAGTGCTCTGTGGAAAAACAATGTGTGCTCCGTTTCTTGATCAAGTGGTGGTGACTCCACAGGTCCTCACTAGTCTGCTGAGCCATGGTGATTGCCCACTGCCTGTTCACAACTCATGAGGAGTACAAGACAACATCACACAACTTATCTTCTAATGAAGAGGGTAAAAATAATGTTCTACTTGCTTCTCCTGTAAATTGAGATTAGGTTTGTGAATTGCTGCTATGGTTCAGCCAAGTCACGGAACTTTGTCAGTTTTGATTATGAGCTTCGCATTTGCATCTAGTAAGGGTTAAACAATGATGCTTTTTCAGATGTCCACATCTGGTTGTTCAAGAACATTTCTGTAACAGGAATTTCAGGTAAAAAATTCAACAGGAAAAATAGTCACATTAAAACCTGACCCATGAAATGGCCAAATCACTCATTATTTTACACATCCAAAGCTTGGTGGTTGATGTCAGCAGGGCAGAACAGATGCTTCCTCCCAAGCAGCCAACAGATGAGTATTTTGTTGTTGTTGTTGTTTTATTATCTAAAGTTCTTTAAAGGAAGGAATGATAACTAGGAAAAGATAAGGTTATTTGGGGTATACTAGATATAGATGAAATCTTCATCTCTGCCTGGGTTTTGTCTGTCTTGTTTTTTTTTCCTGTCTTCCTCTCACCTCTGTCACATGAGTTTGTAAGACTGTTGGGACAGGGACTAACATTTTGTTACACCTTTTTGTGGTACTGTATTCTATGGGACTGCAAAACTTGATGTCTGTTTATAGAAAGTATCACTTTGGGTCAATGTTTGAAAGAAAGTCATTGGAAGTACCTCTTTGAGATGCACCAGGAAAGATTCCCATAATACCTCAATGTGGGACTTTTCTCAGTAATACGACTAGTAAACACTTGCTATGCAAAACTGATTTGTCTAAGATGGGGTAACAAAAATTGAAATCTTGATAATTTGCTACGTTTAGAACCCTTTTCCTCTGTAAAGAACTTTTTATTTTGGGCCCTGAAAAGATTTAGAGACAATCTGCCAGGCCCACTTTAAACTTATTTGGATAAATTCACATATTTACATTAGAGTCTCTTACAGAAAGAGAATTTTTAAGCTCTTAGATATTCTTTATTGAGCTTTCTTGCATCATTTACAATTTGTTGGCATGATTCTCAGCCCTCTATGATATAACCTATGAATAATGAGTAATAAAAATATTATACTATTCATAGAATCATAGAATGGTTTAGGTTGGAAGGGACCTCAAGGATCATCCAGCTCCAACCCCCTGCCATAGGCAGGGACACCTCCCACTAGAGCAGCTTGCTCAAGGCCTCATCCAGCCTGGCTTTAAACGCCTCCAGGGAGGAAGCATCCACAACCTCCCTGGGCAACCCGTTCCAGTGTCTTACCACCCTCACTGTAAAGAACTTCCTCCTAACATCCAGTCTAAATCTCCCCTCTTCCAGTTTAAACCCATTCCCCCTCATCCTGACATTACTAGACCTTGTAAATAGTCCCTCCCCAGCCTTCCTGTAGGCTCCCTTCAGATACTGGAAAGCCACTCTAAGGTCTCCTCGAAGCCTTCTCTTCTCCAGGCTGAAGAGCCCCAACTCTCTCAGCCTGTCCTCATAGCAGAGCTGCTGCAGCCCTCTGATCATCTTCGTGGCTCTCCTCTGGACCCGCTCCAGCAGTTCCATGTCCTTCTTGTGTTGGGGGCTCCAGAACTGCACACAGTACTCCAGGTGGGGTCTGAGGAGAGCAGAGTAAAGGGGGAGAATCCCCTCCCTTGCCCTGCTGGCCACACTGCTCTTGATGCAGCCCAGCACAGGGTTGCTGTCTGGGCTGCATGTGCACACTGCCGGCTCATGTTGAGCTTTTCAACAACCCAGACCCCCAGGTCCTTCTCCTCAGGGCTGCTCTCCAGCCATTCACCACCCAGCCTGTATCTGTGCCTGCGATTGCACCGACCCAGGTGCAGGACCTTACACTTGGCCTTGTTAAACGTTATGAGGTTGGCCTGGGCCCACCTCTGCAGCCTGTCCAGGTCCCTCTGGATGGCATCCCCGCCCTCCAGCAAGTCAACTGTGCCACACAGCTTGGTGTCATCTGCAAACTTACTGAGGGTGCACTCAATTCCTCTGCCCGTATCACTGACAAAGATGTTAAAGAGCACTGGTCCCAGCACTGACCCCTGAGGAACACCACTTGTCACCGGTCGCCAGGTGGACATTGTGCCCTTGATCACCACATGATAAAATTATAATTTTACTATAATAAACCAAAGCATGTTTGTGTTTGGACAAAATTGTCTCTCCTTGCTGACAGTGAAATGTTCTACATTCCTCTGGGTCTGTACGATGGTGTAGAAACATCATTTTGCACAGAGAATGCATCTCCAGTTCTACTTTCCTGAACTATCAGGCTCAAATCCCCATATTACTAGATAGTTGTTCAAGTGGAATGGTCTTTCAAATGTTTCCTGTAAGAATCAGTAATTCTGACAGTCTTTCAAATGTTGGATGTAGGAGATCATACTTATGCCTAGGTAGGCATTTTTGTAGTAGCAGTGAGAGGCACTCATCACTGTGTGATTTGTCTCTAGATTCTAGAGCCATCATGTGAACTTGCTGCTCTCTGCTGAACACTTTCAAAAAGTTCATTATCCTTCACCTAGAGGCAGGCACTCTGTGGGGATGGAAAACAAAGAAGCCTTTAGGCACACATTTCTGCCTGCTTTATCCCTCTGATGGTTGAGAGGTTACACTCATGGTTAAGTTTAACTCTATGTTTTTGGCATCTGTGGACCATATGCCTTGTTTTTTCAGGCCATCAAAGCAGCCAGTGATGCAACACAGCATCCCTTGGGCTTTTGCACCTGTGTGAAATGACAGTGCCACCCTGCTGGTCAGCTAAGCACACCCAAAAACCTGCATGCCTGAGCTATTATCCATTTTTCCTGGAAGATGTGTTGCAAAGCACAGATAAATCATCCCTCCTCCTTGGTCAAATCACAGGACAGCGAAGGCTGGACTAAGGCTTGCTTGTCTGTGTTACAGAGCTACTCACCGGCATTGTTTGGCTACCATGCAAGGCATTGATGGCTGCTTGGGCCTCTGCATGTGAAGAGTATTTCACAAAAGCACATCCTGAAAGAAGAAAAAGAATGTAAGAAAAGTTGCATAGATACTGTTCTCATTACTCATAAAGGTACTTGTGGAGAAAGTATAACAACCAAATGTGCTCCTGTTTATTCTGTTTCAGAATCTTAAGGCAAAGCCGGACCCACATTTCCCACACTGCTTGTAATGGTCACTGGTGGACACACTGAACTCTTATGTTAAGCTTTATGGGCAGATAGGTGCATTTATGAATTTGTGCTAGAGTGCAGAGTTGATCAACACTTCAAAGGGTCTTGTGCATCACTAGAGCAGGGAAAAGTATTGCTAGCACTCAGCTACAAGAAAACTGACTCAGAGAGAGGAATAGTAATTTCCATATACTAAGGGGATTTTTGAAACAGACTGGAAGAGCTCTGAGAACTTCTGGTTTCCTTGCCCTTCTATTACTGCCAAAGACTCCTTAGCTTTTAATCAGTTTGAAAAGCCCTAGCTGTTTCCCTACCAAGGTATAGATTACTGTCCAGGACATAGCAGTCCTGACAATGGGATGGTTCTCCTTTAGTCACAGAACTGTCAGGGTTGAAAGGGACCTCAAGGATCATCTAGTTCCAACACCTCTTGCCACAGGTAGGGACATCTTCCACTAGATCAAGTCGCCCAGAGTCTGACCTTAAAAACATCCAGAGATGGAGCTTCCCCCCAGGGCTTCCCTGTTCCAGCATCTCGCCACCCTTATGGTAAATAAGTTCTTTCTAATGTCTAATCTAAATCTACCCTCCTCTAGTCCTATCACTACCTGACACCGTAAAAACTCCCTCACCAGCTTTCTTGTAGGCCCCCTTCAACACTGGAAGGCCTCAATAAAGTTTCCTTGGAGCCTTCTCTTCTCCAAACTGAACAATCCCAACTCTCTCATCTCATTGTCTTAGGAGAGGTGCTCAAGCCCTCTGATCATCCTCATGACTCTCTTCTGGATGTGTTCCAGCACGTTCATATCCTTCTTGTAATAAGAGTACCAGAACTGGACACAGTATTCCACATGGGCTCTCACCAGAGTGATGTAGAGGGGGAGAATCACCTCCCTTGCCCTTCTGGTAATTCTGTTGATGCAATCCAGAATATGATTGGCCTTCTGGGCTGCAAGCAAACACTGGAAGCTCATGTTGAGCTTCTCATTCACCAGCACCCCCTCCCCCCTGCCCCTGCCACATTCGTTTCCCCAAGGCTGCTCTCAAGACAGTCACTGCCTAGCCTATGTTGGTGCCTGGAATTGATCCAACCAAGATGCAGGACCTTGCACTTGGTCTTGTTGAACCTCATGAGGTTGGCATGGGTCCACCTCTGCAGCCTGTAAATGCCCCTCTGGATGGATCCCTTCCCTTCATTGTGTCAGCCACACCACACAGCTTGGTGTAGTCAGCAAACTTGCCGAGGGTGCACTCAAAGCCACTGTCCATGTCACCAATGAAGATGTTAAACAAGACTGGTGCCAGTACTGATCCTGGAGGAACTCCACTTGTTACTGTTCTCCCCTTGGACACGGACTCATGGGCAGTCACTCTTTGGGTGTGGCCATCAAGCCAGTTCTTTATCCATTGAATAGTCTGTCCATCAAACCCACATTTTACCATCTTGGAGATCAGGATGTGATGTGGAACAGTGCCTAAGGCTTTGCTCAGGTCCAGATAAATGACACTGGCTTTTATCATCTGTTGATGTTACCTTGTCATAGAAAGCCCCCATGTTGGTCAAGAATGATTTGCCCTTGGTGAAGCTGCGCTGATTGTACCCAGTCACCTCTTTGTTAATTTTCTCCCTCATCAGTGCCTCCAGGAGGATCTGCTCCATCATCTTACCAGACACAGAGGTGAGACTGACTGGCCTATAGTTCCCTGGATCATCTTTATTTCCCTTTTTGAAAGTAGGCATTATGTTTCCCGTTTTCCAGTCAGTGGGAACATCATCAGACTGCCATGACTTTTGAAATATAATACAGAGCAGTCTAGTGACCTCATCCACCAATTCCCTCAGTACCCATGGGTGTACCCTGTTGGGTCCCATGGACCCTTTGCAGAACCTGTAGAAGGTACATACAGTTGTATGGATCTACACAGTTGTCTGGGGTTCTAATTTAAATTCCCAGAGACTAATAATTTTGATAGAACCAATGACAATTTATATTAATTGCCCTTCCCTCTCCCCTCCCTCCTTCCCCAAATAAAGGAATAGGAAGCGAGAGGAAAAGGTAAGCCCACCCAAATAAAATCAGTCTCATTTGATTTGGAAGTTAAAAGGGAAAAGTTTAACAATAACTTAAAAAGAGTATCAAAGGTAGGGAGGTTACAAAGGTGTAGGGAAGGAAGAATAACAAATACAAAAAAAAGGTGTGAATACAACCCGAGTGTGTGATGGTGACCACGTGTGTAGAGAGATGCAGGGAGAGCTGGAATGTGGTCCTGAGAGGGCTGTGGAGTGATCAAGGGAGAGTCCGAGAGAGGGTCCAAGAGAGGGAGAACAGGAAGTCCCCCTGCTTTTAAGGGACAGGAAGGGGGAGTGGGCTAACCATCACCTGGGGGTGTCCAGACCCACCCCTGGGGAGGGGTCAGGACCACCTGAGGTCAGGTTTCGAGTTCAGGGACACTCCTTCTGGAGTGTTAACCGTATACAACAGTGCAGAGTTAAAACTGAAGCATTAGAACACTTTCCTTACAAACCAGAAAAATGAGCCCTATGTCCCCCAAAATGATCACTGCAGGCTGGGGGAAGTGAGGCTAAAGAAAGCAGCAGTATCCCTTTATAAAAATAGCAAACACATATGGAACTAGCTTATAGTTATGTACCCTTCACATTGTATTACCCTCTCTGAACTGCACTCAGACTGTGTTTCAGGAAAGGCACGACTGTTGCTAATAGCTGGATCTAATTTATAAAGAGCTGAAAGGAGACAATCATGAGAAAATGAGATAAATATACTTCATCTGGAAACAATTATGACATAATCGCAGCCCAGCATTCCCATGCTCCTGAGATACTGCGCCTTCCTCTTCATTAATCAGAGATAATCCAAAATTAATGTGTTGAATTATTTGTGGAGAGTCTTTTATACTTTCTGCCTCTAAAAAGAAGATGCTTATTAGCAAATACACAAAAGCTTTCCATATCCAGTCACCCATTGCATCTACTATGGGATTTTTACCTGAAACGCTGTCATTATGTTGAAGGCTTCACCCTCATCAAGTGAAATTCACCCCTGTATTGAGCGCAATGAGGCACCTGAGATATCACTAGAACTTGGTAAAAGTGGGAATGAAGAGAGTAACAGGCATTTATCTTGTTTAGTACCCCTGCTGCTACTTTCTCTTATGTGCTAGTTTGAGGTAGAATGTTTTGGTGAGAAGGACTAGATCATAGGCTGTGAAATTAAAACAATGGTGATGTCTGCTTCGCTCACGGTCTTGCTGAGATGTGTACAGAAGAAAAGCAAAACATAGATAAAGTCACTTCACTTGACACTTCACTCTGGGCTTTGCTCTAGGCTCTTCACCTGCTGGGGAGCTCTGGGCTGCTGGCTGAACTCNTCTAGTCTGGGTGATTTCTAAAGTGTGGGGGGGCGAGGGACACCCAAACCACCACATCTTTCTACTTACAGTAGCTTTTTAGGTAGCAGGACAAGTGAAAAATCAAATTTTACTCATGTATGGTGGCAAGATGATAGAAGAGATCTCAGAATTTTAGCCCTTTTGTTTGTGTGTCCAATGAGGTGGCTTCTGTGCCCAACACCAAACATTCACATCATCTCTTCTATTTCCATTATCACATCATGAGTAGAGGACTTGAGTCATGCTATTCTCCCCAGAACAATGGTGCCCCTTTGACTGGAGCAGAGGTGGATTTTGAAGAAATGTTGGCAGACAGACATCTAAAGTGCTCTGGTTGGGGAAATACGTGTACTTTTTAAAATCGGTGTTTATTTACTTTTAATTTCCTTAATTCCAGATTATAGAGTGGGAAGGGCTGCTTTTACTGTCTTGTCAGCTGTGAGGAGACTGTGGAGTCAAGGCCTAAATTTTTAACAGCAGAGGGTGTTAAGAATTCTCCTGTTGAACTTCTGGTGACACGGGAAATCTTTACTTTCTGTGTTACTAAAGTAGACAACTGCTGAACGGCAGCTAAAGAGAAAAGCAGGATAAAAAAAGAGAAGAGGCTGTGCGGAGAGAAGCAATGCAGACCCTGGGGGTCCTGCTGGTGTGCTGAACTGGAACCACCTCAGCTTCCTCACTTGAGGACTCCTGCTGAGTACTTTTGCACTCCTGGCTGCACACTGGTGAGTTTTACCCAGGCAGGTGTGGGTGTGTGTGCGTGCAGAAAAGCCGATGGGATCTGATTACTATCTGTCACTTACACAATCTGCTTAAATCTCAACTTAGGTAGAATATAAGCCTTGTGGGTTTTACTCAAAATAAGTACCCCTCAGTAACATATGTCACATATTGGTTCCTAGCAGATGGAAAACATTACAGACTGGGAATAACTTTGTGGGAGTTGTGACTTGCCTTACTGTCTCCTAAGATAAGGGCACTAGCCTTCAGTTTTCTGTTGGATTGACTGCACTCTGTGTCTGTGTGTGCGTGTATGTAACTGTGTGTGTGTAAATTAAGAGTTTCACATTCTCAGTAAATAGCACCAGCAAATGGAAGTCGGTAATATTAACTCTGTCAAGGCTCAGTATTGATCCCGGACAGCTCAGTGAAATGCAAGCCTGACACTACAGCCTACCAGCACAAATAATTAAACTGGTTAGCAATATGGAGCTGCCACTCAGATTCAGACTCATAATGAAATTGTTTTAAAAAAAAATTAAGATGGAACAGCTATGAATACAAGTCTGTGGGTTAGATCTCCTTTGGAAATTATTTCTTTCAGATCTCAGTCATTATTGCCTTTGTTATTGCTCTGTTTAACTCCTTTATCTTTAGATTTTGTTCCATGCAATTCCAGGTGGAGGCAGACAGATTTGCTTTTTTGCTTTTCCTCAGTTTACTGATTTGTTCAGTGAATGAAGTGCTTTGACTCCCTACCCTTATGATGTCTGGAGCTCTTCTAGACCATCCTGGGCTGTAACTTTCCAGTGGAAGAGTCCCTGTCTTTGGGTGACAGGAAACCAAAGTAGCCATCAAATTGAAGAAAGGTGCCTGCAGTTTATTTTCAATGATTTGTATCAGCAAGATTTAACTTTGCTGGAGTATATCAAACAACTGCCTTATAGGAGGAAGTTCTTTACAGTGAGGGTGGTAAGACACTGGAACGGGTTGCCCAGGGAGGTTGTGGATGCTTCCTCCCTGAAGGCGTTTAAGGTCAGGCTGGATGAGGCCTTGAGCAGCCTGCTCTAGTGGGAGGTGTCCCTGCCTATGGCAGGGCATTGGAGCTGGATGATCCTTGAGGTCCCTTCCAACCTAAACCATTCTATGATTCTATGATTCTAATACTTATCCAAAAGGAGGTTTTTTTTGGCTGCTAGTGAGTTTATGGAGTAGCAATATCTTTTCCCAGTGTATTTCTGTGATTTGGAT
Source organism: Tricholaema leucomelas (assembly GCA_013400475.1). Taxonomy (NCBI): domain Eukaryota; kingdom Metazoa; phylum Chordata; class Aves; order Piciformes; family Lybiidae; genus Tricholaema lacrymosa; species Tricholaema leucomelas. Next base: position 36,387 of record WAAF01001573.1, read on the forward strand.
TTTTTGTCTCCCTGTTGCAAAAATGTGCTGGTTGATGTTGTCACATGTCAAAATATGCAGTGAGAAATGGACTGTGTCTAGCAGGACTGGTCTCTTCTTTGGAGCTGCACAGTCCACCACAGTTTATGATATATTACACACAGATCAATATTTAATGGACACATTATACTGTCAAGAGAAGAGGTCTTCCTATTCAAATTGAAGTTACTTTGTCTACAGACTAACAGGGTGAAAAATGAATTGTATTGAAAAGAGAAGCCTCATTCTTTCACCTGGGCTGTAGCAAAGGATCCTTTGGATGTTGCTATCTGGGTAGCAATTCAGATAACAAGTCATGCGAAAATGTTAGGTGTCTAGTTTGGCAATTAAATATTTGCATGTTTCTTGCTGTAAATGTCTACTAGGTGTAGTAATCAAACTGGTACCTAAACCCTTGTAAACTGTTCCTAGTGTGTATCACTGCAAAGACTGAGCAAATGAGAAGACCTTCAGATGGTGGGTAAGAAAATAGGCAAAGGTGGTGGTAGAGCTGGTGAGTCAATATGCAAAATAGCAACGTTGGCTTTGTTTAAATGAAGGAACTGGCCTGTTCAATTGGGTGGGGAGAGCACATCTTGAGTGAATGTGAAGGCTCTGTACGTGGTGGGGAGATTCTACTTTGCATGCAAGCAATAATAGTCATCAGGCTGTACATAGCAAGGCAGAGCTTGTTGAGTGCATGTGCTTTTAACTACAATCAGATTCTTCCTCTCGTGCACAAGCAGAACAGTCACCATCAAAATAATGGTCTCCCTTAGCAAATGTGACCCATTAACTAATGTAGGAGGTCCCAACGGCTGCACAGTGCCTTTGTCATGACATAAAATTCTATTTATATGTGTGTGTGTATATACACATATATGTATATATATACCGAGACTGGGTCTAGCTTGACATAAGCCATCACCTTACCTTTGCTATTGCCGTCGGGTCCCCGAAGGATTGTGCACTCCTCAATGTTGCCAAATGCCTCAAACAGCCTGCGCACATCATCCTCTGACTGCTGCTTATTGAGCATGCCCACAAAGAGTTTTCTATCTTCTGGAACAAAATAAAGAGATGCTTACCATATTTCAGGAGTGATGTGAAAGCCGTGATGGCTCAGTATCACATGCAAAACAAACGATGATTTCATTGAGGTGAAATAGTTCAGAAGCTGCTAATCTTTTCAGGTGGTTGGATCAAGCAACCTTAATAGTATCTGACTTTCAATGAGTACTTGAAAATAATTTGGCAATTTTAAAGGAGTCAGAACACCAAAAAAAAAAAAAAAACCAAAAACCAAACAATAAACAGGCACACAATACAAAACCCCAGCCTGCCACAACTAAAAAGTGTGTGTTTATACATAAATCTTTAATTACTTTTCAAAATCTAGGCACCAAAGTCTTCCAAATAAGGTTTTTCTCATATTTTTTTTGCAGTCAGCTTGCAGTAGCTCAAGTGACAACATTGCTCACACTGCGATCCAAGTGGAATGTGGATAAAGGCAGCATAGAGAAATAAAGTCCAAATGAAAAATAACACAACTTAGTAGCCCTTGCAATACTAAACAAGTTGCAGGAAAAACGTGTTTAACATAAGCTGGTTTAAATCAGGATATAACAGAAGTCATTGCCTGCAAATGGAGATTTGCTATTCATTCCCGCTCACAAAGATATACCTACAAGTCTGGATGAGTTTTTAATTACATTTTTAATGTTCATTTGAAATAAGCTGCAAGTTTGAAACATATTTTTTTTTTTGAAACACAAAATCAACTTATTGCTACTCTCTGAGATAGCTCAGGCAGGTGGTGCTTCATGTCAAAGCAAGACGTCTGCTAGTAGACAACTGTATTTTGAATGAGGAAGGCTATTTATACTTGAATTTACACCAAGTATGGGAATCCTCAGTTTAGAATGAAACACCTTCAGAAAATATGGGTGAGAACAAACTAAAGACATGGGTGAGACCAAACACACCTTGAGTACTGTGTCCAGTTCTGGGCTCCTCAACTCAAGAGAGATGTTGAGGTGCTGGAACGTGTCCAGAGAAGGGCAACAAAGCTGGTGAGGGGCCTGGAACACAAACCCTATGAGGAGAGGCTGAGGGAGCTGGGGTTGTTTAGTCTGGAGAAGAGGAGGTTCAGGGCTGACCTCATTGCTGACTACAACTACCTGAAGGGAGGTTGTAGCCAGGTGGGNTATTCTATTCTATTCTATTCAAACTAATGAATGATAAGTTGGTTAAAATACCTCAGAGAGGCTGTAGATCAGGTTTACATTCAGAGAACAGTACCATTACACCAAGAAAGAAAAGAAATTGACATAGTTTCCATCGTGTGTGTAAACAGGCTATTTGCACATGATTCATAAATGTCTTATTTCTCATTCATTAAACACATGTAAATGTGTGAAATTAGGGCTTTTTTTTTTCTTTTTTAGAGCAGTTTACAGAGCAGATGTAACCAATTTGAATAAATATATGTAAATAAATAAATAAATACTTTGCTTTTTTACACTTATTTAATTTTAATGCACATGTTAACCTAAAACTGAACAAAACATTGGTTTGCAACAACTCTCTTCTGGCTGACTAATTGGGTGATTTATGTCACTTTTGTTCACTGAGAAATCGTCGGTGTAGGCAATCTGTTCTGCTTCAACCAGTGTTTGATCAAAATTCCCCTCTCCAAGATGCACCTGCAAATTGGCAAATTGCTTTGTAGCCTTGGATGAGGATAATTTTTCATGCCGTGGATACTGAGTGAGGATATTAAGATCTTTCAATTCTGCAGCTGTGTTATCTGCGTGAACAAAAAGTGTACTGCCCACAGAAAACGAGGGGTTGCGTTGCCTTCAGTAGGAAAAACAGTTTGAGGAAGGTAGATGTGCATTTCTAACAGGGGGAGAAAAGAATGGAATATGCTTCTGATAAAGATCTTGAGGTAATAAATATGACTATTTTATGTTGGAATTGATTAAGCAAAGGGATTGTTCGAGGTCTTTGCTGGCAACACAGTATGTTGTCCGTACTTCTAGACACCTCACGGACCTCTAGGGTGCTTTGAATCTTTAACAGGTTTATCTTAGTGGTGGCCAAACTGATGCTCGAAGTAGGTGTCCCAGGTTGAGGCTATAGGGTTAAAAAAATGTTCTGGGGACTAGAAGATTGTTATTCAATCCCATAATTCTGCTATCTCCTTATAGACTCACAACAAGGTCAGTTCACTCTCTTTTCCTCCTCCTCCTGCCCTGAGTGTGTGGCAGGAGCCACTTTATCGGGAACATGTAAGCAGTAGGCCTCTTGGCTGGCTGGAGGCATTGGGGAGGGGGGGAGGATTGGAGCACTGGGGAAGGTAGATTTAGTTTTTCTGGGGATGGGGAAACTTCAAGGGGGTTTGCCATGGATAGGGAAATCCCTTTGTAAGATCTGTCGCTGTATCTCTCTCTCTCTAAATACAATTCTGTATTTTCTCCCCAATTTGATCGGAGAGTTTAATTTCTGTTGCCTATCTTTAGTAAACCCTCGGCAGTAGGAGTATGTGCATTAGCATAGGGGATTGGATTAGATGATCTCCAGAAATATCCTCCAACCCCTACCCTCCTATGATTCTAAGATTCTATGAAAGGTGAAATACAAGCTCTAAGAGGCAGCTACTGAGGTTGAGCATGCACTCTGCGGGACATCTTTCAGATTAGTCCTAGACAAAGCCTTGGAGGAAGAATCCAGTCCAGTCTTTAGTGATTTCCCAGATGTTGGAGAAAAAAATCAATGCAGTGATTGAGACTAGCTGTCTTAGAAGTTGGAAGGCATTTTAGGAAAGAGGCAGAGCAGGGGAATGAACTAGAAATATAATGCACAAAAACTTTCTTTACCTAGAAAGTTTGTGCCTAGTAAATACTTTCCAGCACAGAGGAATCATCTGGTATGTTGTGCTTTTTACAGTTTCCCTGGTTTCAAATGAGCTGCATCAGCAAAAGCACTTGTATAGCTGTGTAACTATATTTTCACTAGGCATTTTTGCTAATATAAATGTATCATTAAAGAAAAAAAATCACATCCCTCCTCTGTCAGCAAAACTCTCTAGTGTGGAACTGGATTGAAACTGCCTTGTCTGGTTTAGTTTATGNTCTGCATCTTAGAATGAGTAAATTTAAGAAGCTTGTTTTAAGAAGCTTGTTTTTTCCTGTAATTCTTCTAAGAAAGTGATGCATTCACCTTTCACACCCCAACCCCACCAGAAATCTCTGCAGCATATTTTAACAATGCTCTTTTGACATCTCAGGTGGGAAGAGGGAAGGAAAGGTCCAGCAGCTAAGACTATTCAGGGTGTTCCATGTCTTGATTAATGAGTTTCTCCTTTAATGTAATGTATGGGCCTCTTATACCACAAGTACCCCTACTCACTGCTGTTCCAGCTTCCAAACAAAATCTGATATGTTGTGCACCGGATCAACTACTTTGTAAATATGTCTGGCCAAGGCCATAAGACTGCCAGATTAGAATTAAGAAAGGATGTTCTGACATCAGGGGGATGTGTCTGAGCACCACAGGTGCTCCAGACCAAATGCTACTTTGATGTACCATTGCCCAGGCCAGCTCTGCATCCTATAGGAACCAGAGCTTTATGCTCTGCACAAATTTGGAGTAGTCCTGAATCAAGTGGCTTTTGTGAACTGCCTGTCTATAGAGTGCATGGACCATCCCTGCTACTCACAGTCCACATACATCACCCTACTGAGTTCCATGCTTCCTCCACTTTCAGTGAGACTCTGTCCAAATTATGTGCATCAGGATCCACACCAAAATTTCAGAGCACTGTTGAAAGAGTCCTCCATTATCTCTGTTACAAACCTCTATGTGGAACAGAGTGGTAAGAAGCTTTGAGATTAGTGACCTTAAGCCTGGGGCCCCAGGGAAAACTGAACACATGGTCAAGAAGAACAGGAATATGACTGTCCAGAGGCAGATGAAAAGGTCAAAAGAGGCCAGGTATGAAAATGATCTGGGATGCCCTCAGCATGAGCTGTGGATATGACTCTGTACTCCAGCCTAAGCTGGTTGGTGGCCATGGGAGAAGGAATGGTACCTTGCAGTACCTCCCTGTCTTACATAACAGAGATGAGCAGTCATTACTAGCAACTCTATTTCCTCCTTACAAGGGAGATGAAGGCAGTGCACTTACTTCATGTGTCTATGGATAGATGTGATGAAAACCTATTTTATGCAGCTTTCTCAAGGCTGACAATGCAAGTATTGATGCACATCTGAGCATCTCCTCTTTTGTCAGGAAGGTTCTGTCCAAATTTATGTCTCTTATGCACTTCGATGTGATCTTTTCAGCTTCTATCTCTCACTCAAATTTAAGATGTTAGCAAAAACTACTTGTTGACGTTACGATTAGAGACAGCCCTTAACAGCAACAGTCTAAGCAGTAACATTGCCTGGTAGCATGTAGACTGAATGTAGTGTCCATGTAAGCCTCCTCTCCCCACATTTTTGTTTTCCTTCAGTCCCCATTATCAGTCTTTCCCCACCTAAGTCCATCATGTCTGCTTGGCCCATGGGAACAATCATGTATGGGCTGTTTCTCTGTGCTGTGACACTCAGGAGAGTAATGGAGTTCTACCAGGGTGCATGACAAGGGCCTCACCATGACTGGCTCTGACAATACTGAAAATCAAGGTTTGTCCCAGGTCTAGCCCATTTTGCCACAAACGAATCACACGAAACAAGATCGTAGAATCATAGAAGAATAGAATGGCCTGGGTTGGAAGGGATCTCCAAAAGTCATCTAACCCAACCCCCTCTGCAGTCAGCAGGGTATCCTCAACTAGATCAGGCTGCCCAGAGCCCTGGACAGCCTCGCTTTGAATATCTCCAGGGGTGAGGACCAAACCACCTCCCCAGGCAACCTGTTCCAGTGTTCTACTACTCTCATGGTAATGAACTTTTGCTAACAACCAATCTAAATCTGCACTTCTCTATTTTGAAGCCATTCTCCTTGTCCTGTCACTGCAGGCCTTTACAAACAGTCCCTCTTCAGCCTTTTTGTAGGCCGCTTTCAGGCACTGGAAGGCTGCTATTAGACCTCCCCAGTGTCTTCTCTTCTCCAGGCTGAACAACCCCAGCTCCCTCCCTGTTTTTGTAGCAGAGGTGCTCCAACCCCCTGATCTCTGGACCTGCTCCATCAGGTCCATGTCCTTCCTGTATTGAGGGCTCCAGAGCTGGATGCAGTACTTCACCTGAGGTCTCACCAGAGCAAAGTGGCAGAATCACCTCTCTGGATCCGCTGGCGACACTTCTTTTAATGCAGCCCAGAGACTGATTGGCCTTCTGGGCTGGAAGTGCATACTGTCTGCTCATAGAATCATAGAATCAACCAGGTTGGAAGAGACCTAAAAGATCATTCAGTCCAACCTAGCACCCAGCCCTATCCAGTCAACTAGACCATGGCACTAAGTGCTTTATCCAGTCTTATTTTAACACTTCCAGGGATGGCGACTCCACCACCTCCCTGGGCAGCTCATCCCAATGGCAAATCACTCTCTATATGAAGAACTTCCAGCCTGTACCTCCCCCAGCACAACTTGAGACTGTGTCCCCTTGTTCTGTTGCTGGTTGCCTGGCAGAAGAGACCAACCCCCACCTGGCTACAGCCTCCCTTCAGGTAGTTGCAGACAGCAATGAGATGACCCCTGAGCCTCCTCTTCTCCAGACTAAACAACCCCAGCTCCCTCAGCCTCTCCTCACAGGGATGGGTTCCAGGCCCAACATCTTTCTTGAATTGAGGAGCCCAGAACTTCTCCTGTTCCTTTCACAACAACAAGTAGGGAGAGAATGGTCACAGCAGTGACTAATTAGATTAGACCAGAGATGTCTCCCTGTGACATTTCCAGTAGCCTCCTGAAATCAGGCTTCCCTCTTCTTGACCAGTCTGTTAGAAGTGGAGCCTTGTGCCTGTGAGGCTGCAAAGCACGGTGGTGAAGAAATACAACTTGTCAGATAAATATACAACATCTACAGACCTTCCCAGTTGTGTTTATATGATGCTTTGGCACCTTCCACAGTGAAAACAGAGGTTAAATTATTCGTGTTCTATTTATATTTAAATATTATGTTTCTGTGGTAAGCATAAGGCAAAGGTGTCAGACAGGCCCATCTGAAGAAGATAACATGAATGAAAGGTGAAATAAAAGAGCATTACAAACTCAGCGTGGAGACGATATGGCGAAGCAGAGACACTGGAGTGAGGAGCAGAAGCGGAAGGATAGGCACTAATTAAAGAGTCAGAGTGGACACTGAGGTGCAGGATATCTGACTCTCTGTGGAGCAAGAGGACAAGAAAAAGAATCACAGCAGTTGTGGAGGGACTGGAGGAAAACTAGAGTTGCTCACAGAGAGCCATGACACAGGTTTGTGTTTATCCAGATAGCTCTCACTAATGTATGTATGTATGTGCGAGGTAAGAGTATATAAATATGCTCAAGTTCTTGCATTCCTCATGTGAAACAGAGAGATTGAATCCCTGTATCGGGAAAGTATGCACCATCTTTACCACCCAGAGTAGGTCTCAGAAACAAAGAGTGGCAGATTTACCACCTTACAGCCCAGGCTAATCGGAGGTGCAAACCAGAAGATCACTCTAGTCTCTTCCAGCCATGAAATCCCTTACTCTAAAACCTACAAGTCCTCTTATTTCATCCAGAGTTCATTGCCCGAACATCACACACTGACAGTGTGTGTGGCTTCTTCATGCAAGAACAAAACTAGCATTTGCATATTTCTGTATCAAAACAAGCATCCTCTGTGTATGTGCGTTGCATTCACAAAAGCAGCTCTCTAATGTTACTCGATGCCTTTCGCTTTCTAAGCATCAGGTCCAGGTTGCTGTATGGCTTCATTTCAGCAACCAGATGCTAATTAATTCCATTATTTATATAGCTAATAATTATTTGTCCCTGCTGTTACTCCCCTCCTCCCTAAACATTGCTTGCACACACAGTGAAGAACCAGCTGTAGTGCCTCAGCCCAAGCAGTGGGAAAGCCTTTAAGCTTATTTCCTCTGCACAACAGAACAAGCAAGCAACCTGGAGAAGTTTTCTGTTCAGTTTTCTTTCTGGTGCATAAGACCAAGTGGCACATTTACGAGAAAGCAAGCAAAAGGCAGAGTGGATCTTACTTACCCACTCTCCTGTCTGGTCCTCAGAACAAAGGGAAGAGATGATGGTGCTGAAGGTGTCCATCATAGCACCACACAGAAACACAGAATTATTTGGGCTTTGGAAAAGACCTTTAAAGCTCGTCTTTTGCAATCTACTCTGCAACAACCAAGGCCATCTTCCATTAGAACAGGTTGCTCAAATACTCATCCAACCTGGCTATTTACTGGAATGCAGCATCTGCATTCTCTGGGCAATCTGTTCTGTGGTTTCACTACCCTCACAGGAAAGAATTTCTTCCTTATATCTAGTCTGAATCTACCTTCTTTCTTTTATTTTTTTTCCCCTTTTTTTTCATGCTAAAATCTTGCTTACAGTTCACTCCTTTAAGTATTGAAAGGCTACAAAAAGATCTCCCCCCAGAGCCTTCTCTTTTCCAGGATGATCAACTCCAACTCTCTGAGCCTTTCTTCATAGTAGAGGTGTTCCATTTATCTGTACATTTTTGTGGCTTTCTCTGGACCTCTTCTAGCAGGTCTGTATCTTCCCTGTGCTGAGGACTCCAAACCTGGACACAACAGTAGAGGTAAGTTCTCAACAGAATAGAATAGAAGGGCAGAGTCACCTCCCTTAACCTGCTGACTACACCTCTTTTGAAGCAGCCCATAGGCTGCAAGTGCATATTACTAGCTCATGTCCCTTTTTTTATCCACCAGTACTCCCAAGTTTATGCAGTAGGATCAGGAATCTGCCAAGGTCACAGTGCTAAAAAAGAACTATAAACGCCTCCCTGGAGGTGTTTAAAGCCAGGCTGGATGAGGCCTTGAGCAGCCTGCTCTAGTGGGAGGTGTCCCTGCCTATGGCAGGGGGTTGGAGCTGGATGATCCTTGAGGTCCCTTCCAACCTAAACCATTCTATGATTCTATGATTCTATGTTTGTTTGTTTGTTTGTTTTCAGACAGTTATGGGCAAGTTGTCCTCGTTGGGCCAAAGAAGAAAGGAGGAGATAGGCAACAGAGGTCTGAGCTGCAAGTGTTCTAAGTGCAATGAAAGTCTGAGTCCAGCTCTGAACTCAAATCTTCAAGCTCAAACTGGCTCCTGTCTGGAGTTGGAGTGCCCTGCTGCTCCCCTCAACCCCTGTTAATCAGGTGGATCAATAGGCTAAAAGCAGGGCATTTCCTGAGGCCTGGGCTGCACATTCTTGTTGCCATTTTCACAGCAGTCCTACAGTTCTGTGATGATGATTACAGCCCTTTCCACAGGGGAAACGATTACGAATTCTGTTGTAGCTAATTGTAAATTAGCTAATTATCTTCTCTGTGGTACCTTGCTGGAAAATACATGAACCTTGTAAAATGAAGGTGTTTCAAAAATTAGGACGGGGAAGAAAAACAACAACTAAAAGCCCAACCCATACTGGAAACAATGGAAACCTGCCACTATCTAGCTCCTAACAATAGCAACCAAACTCTCCTTCCACCTGCATGGGCTTCTGTCTCCCCCTTTTTTTACTCCTCCTCCCCATATCAAACAACATCCACAAGAGGCTTATTCTGCTGCAGGCTTTAAAATGTTTGCTGAGTTCACCTGTTCCTTGCAGCTGGGTGTTGTGGGGCATCCCTAATCACATCTTAGCAGAAGTGATTTCTTTGTGCTGATGTCTTCCCCTCCTCCCTCTCTGGTTCAGTTTTACTTAACAGATTCTTTATATCCCATACGTTAGCAGATATGATTGCACAGCTGCCGGTTTCTGACTGCTTGAGACAGAGGCTTTGAGACACCCGGGCTAGAGAGAATAACAGCTAATCTGAACAGCTGTGTGATGGGGACAGCGCAAATGAATGTAAACCCAGGTGTGGGAGCATAATTCTCCACGAAGAAGAAAACTTCATCCCACAGGTGCATTACTCTCCACTGTTGCATCTGAAAAACTTAGTTTGAAGGATTTCTCTTATTTAATTGCTTGGCTGCACTCTGGGTCTTGACTTGGACATGAAACCTGCATACAGAGTGGAAGAACAGCTGTATGAGACAGAGCGTGTTTGTCTGAGTTGGTGTGCTGCCTCTGGCAATAGCCAGTTGTGGATGTCTAGGAGAGAGTACAAGAACACAGGAAGCAATTTTATTAATCCTCCCAAATACTCTCCCAGACTACAATTCTCTGCAGTTTAGAGACTTCTGGAGTTCACAGGCTTTTTTTTTTTTTTTTTAAAATAGGTAATAGTTGTCAAAGTGTCTTTCTTTGATGTAATTGTTCGGTGGACTTTTGAAACCATGAAAACTGAGCACCAACCACATCCAGCAACAGGGCATTCTGCACCTTAATTAGACAAGGAACCTTTTTTTTTTTTTTTCCTTTTTCTTTTTTTTCCTTTCCTTTGAGCACAACACAAACTGTTTTCAGTAGACAGGCCCTAGATCTTGTTCTGGAAAAAAGTGGAAATTATTCCTGATCTAGTTATGGAACAGTGCACTCAAGAGGATATGCAAGAGGTTGGCCAAAGTTCCTGTCATTTCAGACTCCTACCTGAGACTCCTAGGTTCCACATCAAGCTGTGCTCTGGATATACTGAAAGGCAAAATTACTTTTCCCTTAGAGTGATTTGTAATTCCTGGTTCCAGAGAGATGGATGACCATGTAGTTACTGCTACTAAATACTTGCAATACATCTCTGTCAAGGACAGCAGCCTCAGTGGAAATAGGAGCTATGTGAATTACCTGCAGCCTCAGTTTCTCTATCTACAAAAAGAATAATTGGTGCTTGCAACAGGCAAAATTGGACGTTGCCAAGGCTCCTCGATGTTTGCCACAAGACAGGAGTACAGGGAACTCTGGCAGTAATAATGAAAGACACCTGTCAGGCTGAACTCCTTGATGATTTCTATCAGATTAGAGTGGCTTAAGCTTCACCATTCCTTCCCTACGCAAGAAGAAGTTTGTGGTGGGGGTAAGTCAAATCAGGGTTTAACTCTCTGTGGAAAGCTCTGCTTTTGCAAACACCAGTGACTATGGATCTTGCAGTACTGTTCCAGGGAGAGATTTTTTCATGTCCTGCATCAGTGTAATCCCTAAAGACAGTATCACAGTTATCTAGTGTCTGTGTCTAAGAGAAACAAGGATGTTGGCTCTATGAGCAACTGGAAAGAACCTTCTAAGTGCACTGAAGTGAAATCCAGCCTTAAACCTCCAGCCTCATGTGAACAGTTCAGATGAAAACACACTCAGGCTTCTTTCATGCATGTAGGCTAGGGACAAAACTTGGGGAATAGGCCAGACTAATCCTGTCATGAAGACACAGTCTAAATGATTTCTTAAAGAGCAAACTCTTCTTGTACAGCTGAGAATATTGTAACCCCAAGACAAATATCAGTAGTTCTGACTTGCTGAGCAGAGCCGTCACAACTGTCCATTGCCACGAGATTCAATTCCCTGTGCAAATCTTAAATGACAGGTTTTATGGTGTTTGATATTGAGCTGGGAAAACAACTTGCAATGACCCACTTTATTAGTAGCCCTTGCTTAAGAAAACTGGTGGTGAGAGACATCTAAAACTTAGTGTCATATAAAGCACAAAGAATCTTCCTGATTTATGCCTTACAGATCATAATTCCACCAAGATCATTTATTATCTGAAACACCCAACTGGAATATTTCTGAGAATGATTCATGAAGTGATGCTTTTCAGGCAAAGACCCTGGAGTCAAAATCTGATCTTTCTAAATTCAACATATAGTCCAAACATGGAGTAACCGTCCCTGGAGTTGTTCAAGAAAAGACTGGATGAGGCACTTAGTGCTATGGTCTGGTTGACTGGCTAGGGCTGGGTGCTAGGTTGGACTGAATGATCTTGGAGGTCTCTTCCAACCTGGTTGATTCTATTCTATTCTATTCTATTCTATTCTATTCTATTCTATTCTATTCTATTCTATTCTATTCTATTCTATTCTATTCTATTCTATTCATCATCCTTCTATAACAAGAAGAATGTCTGAATTAAAATCAGTTTCACAACAACAAGGGGAGGGGGAAAAAATCTTTTCCCATAGATACTGGCAGCCTTTGTTTACAATTCCCACTTCCTGGAAACACTCCTGAAAGTGTTCATGGAAAGAAAGCAACTAAGGAAACACAAAACTGGTCTGTGCAGAGGTGTCCAGCTGTGCTGCAACTAAGGTTTGCAGGACTTTCCGTGACTCTTTGGGCTTATTCCTTCTGTAAATTCACAGATGTTTCCCAGGCCCAGCCTGACATATTTCCTGAAAAAGAAAGAGGTGAAGGAGAAGACTGTCTTGTACTATCAAATGGCACCTCAAATCAACACTGAATCACACTTTGACACTCATCTTTCAGAGGCAGCTCAGATTTGAGAACAACTCCTAAAGCCTTTGGTTCTGGGGAATTTATCACATCTTAATTCCTATGTGTAACATCCCCTTTTCAGTCTGTGGCCTCACAAGGCTGAGGCTGAGCCTGAAGGGCCATTTGGTTTTCACACTCATTCAGAGTGAAGTTTGGAAGCTTCTTGATGAACTCTGCGGGTCCAGTGGCGTCAAAGACGGAATGTCAGGAAAACAAGTTTCACTCCCTAAACTCATCTCACTGGTGACCTGTTGGGCCTTTGAAATCTCTTCCAGAAGCTGACAAGGCCAGGACATTAATCCGTGGTAGCACTCCAGCCTTGAGCACTGATGACTGTTGGAACAGCAAAGACATAGGCAAGAAAGGGGAGAGGAAGGACATATTTTCCTTACAGAATCTGTGACGACATTTCAGATCAAATTAAACTTCAGTTTTTAAAGACTTCAGTGGAGGTAATTGAAACACTTCCTCAAAATTGCCTGAACCTAAGTGTTATCTCTCTTTTCCCCTGTATATCATCCCTTTCCCCCCAAGCCTGAGACAGCCCCGCATAGGCTCAGCCTCCTTAATATTAAAGATGGTGATTAAATGGGATTCACCAAAAGACAAAGGGCTGAAAACCTGCCAATTGTTAATCCCTCTTTCACTGTGCTTAAAAATTCCATTTCCTTCATTTGAAGAAGGGAGGGGGGAAGAAAAGAGAATTATACGCCTATGTCTAATTTAAATTCTGGCGTCGCGGGTCCTGTTCCCTTCTCCCTCTCTTGACGTCTGAATATATTCCTTTATTACCATTATTACAGCTTTCTGATTGCATTAAAATTCATCCACACGCTTCTCTCCACATTCCACTTTTCTTTTGCCAGTTTTTTTGCTAATTCCCTTTTTCTCTCCCCACTTCCCTCCTCACTTTCAAATTATACAGAATGTCATTAAAGATCTCCACAAAATGCCTCAACTCCTTTCTCTCTTGCTTTTATAAACTTACTGGCTTTCTTCCTCTCCATTCCCTCATCTGCAAACAAAGAAAATGAAGGAGAGGCAAAAGAATACAATAATAAAGGAATCCAAGCAGCGTGTCTCACAGGTCTCAATAACACCTTTCCTACATCATACAGCTCCAGGCCTAATGCTCACTTCAGTTATGAAGCTGTATTTCACACAGAAGTTTGTATATTATTTGTTTGATGCTTGTACCTGTATTTCTCAGCTAAAATCAGAAGTGGAGTGTGCCAAGCTGTGAGTGTAAGCTTGAAAAAACAAAGAGAATTCTGTGTAACCATATGGAGAAAAAAAAAAGAGGTTGGAGAAAGAAATATAATTTCACTGTGCTTTGTGGAGCAAGAGCTAAAAATCTGTAGAGATTTGCCTGTGAATGTGAGCACTGGAGCTAGATATGCAGTGCATATGCCCAGTTGAAGGTGGTTAGTTCAAGATCTGAACTTAATTAGAAACCACACATTTAATCCTTCAGATATCCCATTGACTGCAAGAAGATCCTAAAGGTGACAATCTTTCCTCACCAGGTAGATCACCTAAAAAAACGTATCTTTGCTCAAACTACTCCCACTTTATCTAGGTGGAAGATCCATTCCAAAATGTTTGTTGATGAAAAAGAGTTTGAAAATTTGACTCCCCTCCTATATGGAGCATCATTTGGCTTGTAAACATTTAAACCCTAAGTTCAGAGCATGGCATAGTGTCACTGTCATGAGGCTGGAGTTACTGACCCCCTTAACCTGTCCTTGCGGCTTTCCTAGCCCAGCTGGGAGGAAGAAGCTACTTATGTTCATTCTTGCCAGGATGTCTAAGTAGTTTTTTTTTGTTGTTGTTGGGAATTTTTTTTTATGATTACTTTTATTGCTGTCACACTCAATTATGCTGATATAATGAAATGACTGAAACTGAATGAAAAACAGAATTTTCCTTCTATAAGAAATACTGATGTCTCAAAAATATGCTTCTACTTTGAACTGGAGAGGCCAAAGTTCTTGTGAAATGGAAATTCTTCAGTTGTGAAATGTTACAGGGTAGTGTCTCAGAGGAATAAAGGCTTTGTCTTAATAACCTCAAAACATAAAACATATAAAGCAGAATGGCTGTGTTTTTAAGCCAGACAAAAGAGTACATTTTCACACATGATGTGAATAAATGAAAGATGTTTCTGCCATGCATGTTGCTGCTAGATACAAAAGTTGTAAATTAGCTCCACAGAAAATTAGACCAATTAGTTGTGGTTGCGTCCACTCATTGCTACTAAACATAAGATCCAGATGCAAAAGCTGCCTTAGTCACTAAACTTCTGTCTGCTGGAAACCAGATGGGAGTATGGTAAGGGTCACTCTGTCCAAGTGTACAGTCCTGCATTTGGGTTGGGGCAATCCCAAGCACAAATACAGGCTAGGCAGTGACTTGCTGGAGAGCAGCCCTGAGGAGAGGGACTTGAGGGTGCTGGTGACTAAGAATCTCAACATGAGCCAGCAGTGTGCACTTGCAGCCCAGAAAGCCAACCAGATCCTGGGCTGCATCAGAAGTGTGGCCAGCAGGTCGAGGGAGGTGATTCTCCCCCTCTAATCTGCTCTGGTGAGACCCCACCTGGAGTACTGCATCCAGTTCTGGGGCCCCCATTACAAGAAGGAGGTGGAAGTGCTGGAGTGTGTCCAGAGAAGGGCCATGGGAATGATCAAAGGGCTGGAGCACCTCTCCTATAAGAACAGACTGAAAGAGTTAGGGCTGTTCATTCTGGAGGTTCTGAGATGACCTTATTGTGGCCTTCCAGAATCTGAAGAAGGCCTACAAAAAAGCTGGGGAGGGACTTTTTAGGATATCAGGGAGTGACAGGACTAGGGAGAATGGAATGAAGCTGGAGATGGGTAGGTTCAGGCTGGACGTGAGGAGGAAGTTGTTCAGCATGAGAGTGGTGAGAGGCTGGAATGGGTTGCCCAGGGAGGTGGTTGAGGCCCCATTCCTGGAGGGGTTTAAGGCCAGGCTGGATGGGGCTCTGGCCAGACTGATCTAGGGTAGGGTGTCCCTGTCCATGGCAGGTGGGTTGGAACTGGATGATCCTTGTGGCCCCTTCCAGTCCTGACTGATTTTATGATTCTATAATATCCCTATTCTTCCTTTTCTTAATGGACACTGCTGGAGCAGAAGATGCTTGACTATACAAATCTTTGGTCTTAACCTAAATGAAAATTCTTATGTGCTTAGTGGTTTAATACAATGCAGACTTGGGAAAACAAAAAAAAAAGAAAAAAAGAAAAAAGAAACAAAGAAAAAAAGAAAAAAAAAAAAAGAAAAAAAGAAAAAAGAAAAAAAGAAAAAAGGAAAAAAAGAAAAAGAGAGAAAAAAAAAAAGCCCCTGCTAATATGATAGTTTCGTGAATCCTGAAATAAGAACATGATGTATTATCCTTTCAGAAATTGTCCTCTGGTAAAAATCTCATTGAAATTGACTTGCTCCAGGGAAATGGTTTGCCTTTTACTAAACTACATATTCAGATATATATCTGTTCCTTTAAAATGCTTTGGCCAGCAGATGACAACATGCTTTGGCAACAAATGATCCAGGAAATCAATGGGTCTACTTCAGGATGCCACCTGGCATGATTTGGCTTGACCTATCCACACACTCATTTAGATCATTACCCTAAGGTGGTTATGCAAAGGAATATTATATTCTAATGATGCTACACCAGTGCTTGAAGTAAACACCATACATTCAAGGTTAGAGTTGAAGCTTATTGAAGGTAATGAAAAAGAGTGCCACGAAGCCTTGTAGGCTTTGGATCAAACGCTCGATTTGCTGAACTATGACCCTATTGCTGCTGGGTATTGCAGACTCTCCCTGATGAGGAACAGCATATTATACCCGTATCAGCAGAGATCTAGTGAGGATAGAACAGAAGGACAACACAGAATGAAGAATGCTGATCACACCTTTCATGTACTGGTGTTTGGAGGTCTCTATGTATTTCCCTGATTCAGCCTGTTTTCTTAGCTTTCTTTCACCAATGTGCTGCAATGAGGAAGAAGAAAAACAAAACCCTGTGAAATCTCCTTCACAGGCAAACCTCATCCTTCCCCTGAGTAGAAGACTACTCTGCAAGCCTGACCCCAGGTTTTCAAACAGAAGTGGAGAGAAGTGAGGGAATGCTATAAAGCTGTGACCAGACGGCACGTTCTGAAATGCCAAGCAACAATGGCAGCACCTGACATGAGAGCCCCAATAACATCTTTAACCGACACACACACAGAGAAATCTTCCTTTAGTAAAAGCACAACATTCAACACATTCCTGGCTGGAAACATGGTCTGCTAAACCCAGCAAGAAGTTATTCATGGAAGTGGCATGTCCCATGACCTGGCTGGCGCTCCCCTAGTGCTTTGTCTACCTAGTACTGGGCTAGTTTCAAACTCAGAGGAGGCTTATCCCACTCAGCACATGCTGAAGATCTATCCTATCACTGGGGAAAGTGAGACTCCTTTGATGTCACTTAGCATCTCTTTGCAAATGTTTTATTGAAGATTATTTCTTCCACCCACCATCCCACCCTCCCAACATTCAGCTCCGACTGGCTTTAAATGCCACTGTCATTTCCATCTGCTGACAGAGCTCTTTAACTACAGCGCCAAACGGCATTCGCTAAAACCAACTAATAGAGGGAAATGAAGTTAACCTTTAAGAAAGGTGAAAACGAGCTGGGTGCTATGCCAGCAGTAAAGAATAGTTCATAAATAGCCTTCTGCCGCAGAGCTAGTTTACTCCAAAAGCTGCATTGCTGGTAGCTCTGATTTAAGGTAGTTTTAGGGGTGAGTGTGGCCAGGAGAAGGCATAGGACCTCTCTGCTCACATGGTTTACTCTGCCCTTGCCTGACAGGGCTGTGGAGACAGTCTCATGAGTCTGGTTTTGGATGCTGTTGTCTGAACTCACAGCAAATGTGCACTGACTTTAGTGGACACACAGGACAGATCCATGGCTTGCATCAGTAGAGGCCGAGTGGCACTAATCACAAGCAGTGATAAAGATGTCATTCTCCCAGTCTATTCAACACTGGTGAAGCTGAATCTTGAGTATTGTGTACAGTTTTGTTCCCTGCTGTGCAAGAAGGATGTGGACAGACTGGAAAATGTCCAGAGCAGGGCACAAGAATGATCAGAGGACTGGAAGACCTCTCATATGAGGAAAGGCTGAAAGAACTGGGTTTGCTCAGCCTTGAAAAGACTTAGCAGATACCTCATAACCTAGTACAAGTACATAAAGGGTGGTTATTGTGAGGAGGGACACTCCCTTTTTACAAAGAGTCACATGGTAAAGACAAGGGGTAATGGGTAAAAGTTGCTACTGGAGAGGTTTGGACTGAATACCAGAAAAAAAGAGAAAATCACCATTTGAACTATTAGACATTGTAATAAACTCCCAGGGGAGGTGGTGGATTGCCCTACATTAGACAGTTTCAAGACTCAGCTTGACAGGTTGCTGGGCCACCTTAATTAAACTACACCCTTACCCTGAGAGGTTGGACTAGATGATTCTT
This sequence comes from Tricholaema leucomelas, assembly GCA_013400475.1. Taxonomy (NCBI): domain Eukaryota; kingdom Metazoa; phylum Chordata; class Aves; order Piciformes; family Lybiidae; genus Tricholaema lacrymosa; species Tricholaema leucomelas. Next base: position 54,470 of record WAAF01001573.1, read on the forward strand.
GAGGTCACTTCCAACCTGGCATTCTATGAATCTATGAATCTATTTCCTTCCCCACTATGCGGGGGGATGGAAATCCTCAAGGCCAAATCTTGCCTTCCCTGTCTCCTTACTGAGTTCCTTCTTTTTACTAGTCTTTTTAAATTCTTCACAGTTCAGCCTAACACTACCTATTAAGTCTTACTGACTGACTTAATGCTCTGCTTCTGTAAAAGTGGTATTGCTGGGTAGCCCTGTATTCTCTGAAGAACCATACTGTCCTTTTGTTTTCCTTCAGGATTAATGGACTTGTGTCATTGCTATTCCAAGAGTCAGATAAAATCTTGGTTTCAAACCACAACTTAATCCTATATCCCATTTCCTATCTTATAACCAAGACCTTGTGCTGAGCAAGTCATGAAGGAGAGTGAATGGGAAGGGCTGTGAACCAGAGACTGTGCGCTTCCATGCCACTGTAGGAGGAAGGGCACCTCTTAGTCTACACAGAAGATTAACAGCAGGTATGACTTACAGGAGAGAATTCAATATCCTACCAGTGTGGGTATCAGAAGAAGAAGATGCAGCACAATGCTGTGATGGGAGTAAGACAAATATTTGTTAAGCAATTTTCTATTCTCAGTGCTCTGCTTCATCTAATTTTAATTAGATCAGTGTCTGAAGGGTGCATATACTACCAAATATATTAACATCTGGCAGTATAATACTTGGTCTGTATGAAGTGGGGAAGTTGGTCTCCTGTCTCCAGCCAGTTTCCTTGAATCACTTTATATAGATATATGTCTATATTTAAATAAATTAATAGAATTTGGTCCTTTGTCTTACCCCTGCACAGTGCTGACCATACTTTTATCTTGATATGGTATATTACCTATGTCAAAAAGTACCCGAGACAGAAAATTATACATCTGGACCAAGTTATCAGTAAACATAAATCTACAAAGCTCTCTGAGAAGTCTTTACAAGTATAAATCAACAATACAGACATAGACCACATGACAGAATTATTTCTCCCACCAACAGTGCTTTGGCCAGACCAGAAAATATAAAAAGCACTTGTACCACTCCCACCTGAATTTAGTGACTGGAGAAATTAATTGCCTGATTCAGGGTAGAATCTGAGCCTCAGAAAGGAGGACTTCAAACAACTAGAGCTTCACTGTCCACATGGGAAAACATAAACCTCAGTAGGCTCTTTCCATATGGGATTAATACTTCTTGGCTAGCAGTGCTTTTGGGGTATGTGGAGAAAGCAGAGCTGTGCAACCCAATATGAACCTATTTCTAGTTCCTATTACTGCAACAGTACTGTAGTTGTGCTAATTAGAGTCAGGTCTTCTCTTCATCGGTATCCAGGACTTAGAGACAGACAGTGAGTGAAGGTGCTGTTTGTCAGCAAGCTCTCCTCAGCTTCACAGCTTGCTGTACTATTATTTTCCCCTATTTCACTCATTTCAGACCCTGCTTCTGTTTCATGTTTTGGCCCTCAGCAGGCTGAGAAACGTGCTGACAAGTTGTAACTCTCACTCAGTTCTGCAAGGGTTTCGTTCTTTGCATGCATGGCACAGACTTGCTTCCTCTTTTGGAGTGTGACAGAGAGTGATAACTGACACAGAGAGCCAGTGCGTGGTCTTGGCATGCTCCCCATGCTAAAGACCCTCTCCAGAGTTTTGCAGTATCAGTCAGGAGGTAAAGATGGACATTTTAGAGGGAAAAATAAAACAGCAATGACCCCTTTTTCCTTCCAAAACTCCCTTAACCCCAGTCAGAGGCTCACACGGCTTCTCTTCAAAAAGATTGTCAATAATCTTTTGTCTCTGCCTTTGTTCTGGAGATGCCCACAGAGCTGCCCCCCCGGAGCCTCCAATTGCACGACTGAGCCACCATTCCTAACCCACTCTGCTGCTACCCTGCAGTTTTACACATAAGTTATGTTTTAGCTAAAATGTGTGTCCTGGTGAGGGGTCAAGTTTTACTACAAGGACAAGAGGCAGAGGAATTGTCATTATCTTAATTTACTTTGATGCTCATCCTCTTGTGACAAGAGCCTGTTTCTGACTTATCTGTTTACTGTGTTTGGCATCACATTCAAATTAGAAAAGTTTGACGGAAAAGTTTATCCTCTCTCTCCAGTGGATAAAGCACTTTTTGATTCTGTGATTCTTCCATAAGAACCCAAGTCTTTTGGAGATCCCTCAGGCAAGGAAGAGTGTAACTCTTTAAGCCTGACACTTGGAGGAATCTGTTTTATTTATATAGATAATTGTGAAAATATTTTACAGTTTTTAAAGTTTGAATGCCAGGCTGGGGTTGGCTTGCAAGAATACTTCACTCATCAAAAAACTACATACTGAAAATCATCCTTGTCCTCCAGTTTCCTTGTTTATATTGTGAGAGGTCTCATTAGATGGCTTTGCTCACTACCATGCTGGACTAACCACTTCTCTAGGTAATTGTCTTATGAAACATAAACATCCATTCCTTTGGTTTTAGTCTTATTAGACTTTGGTTTTAGTCTTATTCCTCTGTGAGTCAGCTTAGATTTGTTCTGCAGAAACATCTACTTAACGTCTCAGCCAGACAAATGCGGTCACAGTGACCTAAGTGACTCAGATGACTCTGCATCAGAGTCTTGTCCTTCCAATTTTCCATTTTGTGATATCCACAAATTTTATCAGCTGGGATATTTAGTTCCTCATTATTCACGACAATGCTGACTGGCATCAGATCTGCTACTGATCTTTGCAGAATCCTGATACAAATACCTTTACTCTATCATGCTTTCTCTTTGACAACTGCATTTTGAGATTTGTCCATTACTCACTTCTTAATCTATTTTATATATGCCCTCCTGAACACTGTACTCAGCAGGGACTACAAGGAAGTTTGAATTCTAGAAGTCCAATCAGTCAGTTTTGCCAGGGGGAAGATAGAATCTCAAAAGACACATAGGCCCTCTCTTCCCTTCCAATGCCTCTGGCATTGTTCCTTCTCACCAACTTGAACAGCAGGTCTTCACCTCCGTTGCAGTACCATTCTCTAAGACTTTAAGGAATATTGTGTTTTTTTAAGTACATGACATGTTCTCCAGATATTGTGACAGAAGCTGGACACAGACCTTAGTTATTTCTGTCCTTACTTTTTGGTTATTATGGGTTGTTACTAATGACTGGCTCACTCTGAGGTTGCTTGCTATGCAGGTGTGGACATCATCTTTACAAATGCAGTTACTCAGCTAGGATAAGGAAGATCCTGTTCTTCTTTACCACATCCTTACCATTGTTATGTCTGCAGGAACCTGGTGTGAAATAGCCTCTACAAGTAAATCCAAAGAGAATGTGAGAGTTGGAGAGATCAGTAAGCAGAGGGAAAAAGAGTCACGATTCTGAAGAGTATTTCATGCAAGAGGAAAAGCAGGACAGCTTTTCCTTTTCTCACTTCAACGTCTTTTTCCTGGGAGCAGAAGTAATTGTATTGAACGCATTCAGAAATTTCTGTGCATAGTGAAGCAATGTAAGACAATGGGATTCTTATCATTCAGCTTCCCTGAACATTCTTCTGAGCTACCAGCAAAGCCTGCATCCCAGTCGAGAACCTTTATTTAGTATACGTAATGTTAATCAAAATGAAGTGAGGAGATATGCATTGAATCCTGCTTTGACTCTTCCACTCTTTAACTACTGATTTGTTCTGATTTGTTACAGCTACTTTGTCCCAGACTGAAGAAGGTTTATCCCTGGGTGATATGGTGGTCCTTGGTCTTATGAGCTGCTGTATTTCATTCAGGTTGCTGCATTCAGCTTGTCTGAGTAGAAGCTAGGACCTGGGTAAGAGAGTCATGCAGGATTTTTTGCACGCTTCCCTGAATTTTAACAAAGACACTGGAAGTTTACCCATCAATAACTCGCTCACAAGTGAGATACAACAGTATGCCCCCAGTTTCCTAGGTCTTACATTCAAGAGATGCTCTTTATCTCTATTTGTGCTATTAAATATGAGAGTAGTTCTGAGAAAATTGCTTTGTTTTCAGTTTTTCATCTCCCCTTCTGCAATCCAGGGGTATTTTGGCCTTGGTTATTTTGATATCCAATTCTGAGAGTGCATGATATCACACAGCAATGATAGCAGAGCCATAACGCTGTTCTAGCATATTAGTCCAGATATTGGCCAAGTAATATTATGTGGTAATATTGATCTCAATTCAGATTTAGGGAAATTATGACACAGTGAGGGTAAAGAGGAGCATAGCCTGTAACAGCCTATGGGAGTTGTGACTGTTTGTCTTGGAGCACAAGCCAGCAGAATGCACTGTCCTTTCCCCTAGATCTGTTTTTTTTCTACTGTGCTTTCAGAGCACTAGACTGTAATCTTGACTTCAGAGAGCTCTGCAGAGGCTGCTTAAATTATATTAAAGCAGAAGATCTGGAGTTTACTTCACTCAGAAAACATGTGTGCATGTCTGTATGTTTGCATATGGATGCATGCAGTGTGTGGGTGTGATCCTCTAAATATGAAGCAAAGTGCCTATCACACAGAATAGACTTTAAAAGAGGTTTCTGAGCTGTAAGTGAGAAATCAAAGCTACAAAGAAAAAAAAATAAAGCAAAAAGGCAACCTTCCCACCACCACCAAGAACTCAAATTAAAAAGCAATTGAGTGTGAGAAAACTGTGGGTTTGGAACTATAGGGATAAATAGCATTTGTTGCAAAATGTCTCCCTCATTCCTATCCCCAAGTGATATGGAAATAAGCTGAGTGACAGAGGAACTTGAGGTTGGATTCAGGCAACAGAAACATTTTAAAGTCAGGCTTCATTTGATGTTAACTCAAGTTCCATTATTAACTGGAACTGGGTAATGATGCCACTGCCTTGACTCTCCAGCTCCATGCATTTCCACACCTTCATGGAGATGCATGCAAGTGTCCATGGGCAGGCAGCCCTTTCAGGTCTTCCCCTACAACAAATGTTGCCACAAAAATGCCATTTCATCCTTTGCCTTACATAAAGTCCAACTCTGTGATGGCAAGTGCACCCCAAGAGCTGGCACTGCTTTCCAAGGAGTGAATCTACAGGAGAGCTTGGGAAAGAGGAGAAACTGCTCCGCTCCAGGAAAGCAGTTTCTTGTCAGGACTCTCTTCTGCTCTGGTTCACTATGCGGGGTGAGGATCACAGAACCAGGAAGGCAGCACTTCTGAATTATGGAGATCTGAGGTAGCTGATGGTTGTCAATCAATCCTAATAAAGGTGTGAGACTTTCAACTGATAGGTACACCAGCAAGAGTAATGAGTACCTATCATGGGAAGAAGGAAACCAACAGAGAGAGTGTGAGAAAGTATTTTTGACTTTTCTTTGATTGAGATTAGGCCAATGTCTTATCTCTGTTCCCATCACCCAATGAGTCCTCAGAAATCTTTGGACAGTTCCAGATCCAGCCTGGCAATGAACACTGTCTGGAGGTCCTGAAAGATAGCAGAATGGAGACTGCTGCTCTGAAGCTGATTTACTTCCTTGCTACTGTTTGGGTGAGCAGCAAGGTAGGAAAAAGGGGATGATTGAAAGGAGTGGGGAGAGAAAAAGAAAGGGGAAAGAAAAGATAATAAGAAAGCCCCCACTGCCCTCTGCCATTGTACTGTTCAGTAGAAGGCTCCCTACAGAATTACGTTGTCGTCTTGCAGGAAAGCATGTAATAACTGAAAATACAGTGTCAAAAGGAATTTTTCAGGCTTTGACAGCTCATAAATTACAGTTCGTTGACTTCTTCCTAGGTCTAGATTTAAATTAATAGGCAGGCAGATATATATTTCTTTTACTTCTTTCTCCTGAGCAGTAGCAGTTGTGGAAATTATGTGGTTTTTCATGTCTCCAACTCCCCCTTCCCTCCCTCCCTTCCAAGCAATCTCACCTCAACACATATCAACACAAGTCATACTCAAACTGCAGGGTGTGGCAAAGTGGTCCTCCTGATGTGACCTCTCCCTGGCACAAAAGCAAGGATATCAAAGACAAAGAAATTCACTGTTGCCTATAGCAAATGGTGTCTTTACAAAACCAAGCCCTTTTGGAAGAAGTATCCGGCAGAAAATGGCCATAGCCAGTAAAGGTCAGAGATACTCAGGTAAGTTGATGATGGGTTTGGCATCTGAAGGGTAAGCAACTAAAAATGAGCAGGTCTGCTGTCTAAGTAAATCAAAATGGGGTGAGATGGCCTTGGATGAACAAATTTGCATTGCCCTTTCTGTGAAAATATAGGTGCTTACCTATAGTAGTAATAAAGGTGATTTAAATGTATGGATAGATGGATAGACAGACAGTTGCATATAATGGCAAACAGACTAGACAGGAAATTATAGCTCGGAGAGGTAGTCATGCTTTTAAGGGGAACAGATATCAGTATTTTTCTACTAGGAAAAAAAAATCTCTGGGAGGATGAAATTTTGCACACCACTTGCAATGCTCTGGTGAATAGAAATGCACAGCTCTGCTCTGTCTGCATAAGACTAGAGCTGTCTGAAGGTACAGAAGAGCACAATAGGTAGCTGCAACAACCTGGAAGACTTGTCATTCTTTTCTATGGTGACACATTTAAGATTCTGGGGCAAGACAACCTGAGGTATATCTGAACTGTTGCTCTGCACTTACAAGGAGCTCAGCCTTCCTCAATGACAGATGTGAAACTCCTAGGAGAGTGTGGATTTGCAACAAGTGGGTAGTAAAATGCGTCAAGTACTTTTGAGTCCTGCAGTTTGAAAAGGTCTCATGTAAAAAGAGGTTATTAATAGTATTAGTGTTTCCTGATTAAAGTTGCAGTGTGCACCTGCTTAAGAAGCTAGAGTGAATACTGGGTTGTGTGTTTGGCAGCTCCCGTGAAAAAGCAGTGCAGGACATGTTTTTGGAAGAGCAGCAATGACTCAGAGCTGGGAGCTGAACATTTCCCTTGTTTACCATAGTAACACGGTGAAAGGGAGTGAAAAGTACAGAGACAGAAGGAACATGGTTGCCCTTACGGAGGTGTGTGATGGGACAAGTGTGATAATCACACATTTGAATCATCTGAAAGGTCTTTGAGCTCTCACTACTGGCTGCGTTAGTGATGAAAAGTGGTCACCTCGCTCTGATAAAGCAGGTCTTTGTGAAGCACCATAGGCTGTGGATTTAGTCCTCTGTTGACCGAGTAGTCCCTTTGAAATGCTGTTTTGTGGTGGGGCTGGGTGAATTTGGAAGATTAGAAGAGGGAAGGAGCAGCTCTGAGGGTCTTGCTTAAGCTGAACACAGAATCAGCAGGACAGCTAGCAGCCCCAGTTGTTTGCTTTACAAGGAGACTTCCTGCGCAGGGACACAAGGATGTTTCTCACTGACTGACTTCACTACGAAATGGCTAACCACTGTGGTGTTCAAGAGGATCTCTAAGAGCTAGTGATGTGGGCTCTGGTACAACGACCTCAATGAGGCAGGAGGGACAGAAACTCCATTTTACTTCATCCAGGAGTGAAATAACCTATTTAGTGATTAAAGCTTCTTGCTCCACAGTTACCTAAGCCCCAAGTTTGACTGTTTAAAGGGCAGTGCTGTTTGTTTATGCTGATGTCTTGAATGGGAAAGCACTGTAACTAGGTGCTTAACTCCATTATCTGTGACTAGTTTAATGAAAACTCTTTCTGGGGAAGGCAGTCATTTACAATGCATCATTCAGGAGTACTGAATGTCCCAGCAATGACGATTCTGTCTTTGTGGGTAAGGATGATGGGTGACAAGTGCTATAATCTGCATTTTAGACGACAATTTTTCCATCAATGCAATGTTATCACAGCCCTACATGTACCTGCACTAGCACTAGTTTAACTGGAGTTACTAGAAAGAAAGTGTAAATTAGTCAGTGAATTCTTCAGCAGTCTTGCAAACACACTGAAGGCCTTTCTTGATGTCTTCCAGACCACCATAGACCATAGCAATGGGAAACTTCTTTTAGTTAATAAATATTACTGCCAAAAAGACTCCATTGATATCCAGCCAGTGTCTTTTCATCTTAATTTCAACTCACAACTATTTTCCATTGGCTTTTGCTCCTGACCCTATCTAATCCTGCAACTATCTAATCTGTTATGCCCCTACAGCCCTCTGAGTCTTACTCTGATGAATACTTACTGCAATCCCCAGTTTCATGATTTGCAAAACAGCATTTTGCAGAGGACGCAAAGGCAGAAGTGACAGAGAAATAATACAACCTTTCAATCCATTCATCAAAAGCCTTGAAGTTCCCATTTTGAGAAAACAATCAGAAACAGAAAGTATAAAACCTGAATATAAAATCCAGGACATTTTAGATAAATGGAGAGGTTGACATGAAAGCCAAATCCCCTGGATGACAATAAGAGAAAAATCAATCCCAAGACCTGTTGGTGCTGGATGGATCTTGGTTATTAGGATGAGACAATCGAATAAATTGATGAAAGAAAATAAAAATGCAGAAATGGAACGTTTATTAATTTCCTTTTTTGAAAAAAAAATCTTAATTGAATGCTTTGTTTGCAAAATTAAAAAAAAAAAAGTCTAATATTGCACAGTAGCTAAATGAGACCAAATTAATTACACTCAATGGGTCAGTCTACACTATATTGTGCACTGTTGAGCTGCACCCATATTCCCCTGGCAAAGACATTGTCTGTTGGTAAAGCTCATGCTGAAGTTGCTAAAGAATGGTCAGCATGTATGAACCACTCCACACTTGCTTGGAAATGGCAACAGTTAAAACAACAACTAGGCAAGAACCTCACAACTAAACTTGAACCTAAGAAGTCAAGGGCTGCTAATTTGCTGCTGCCTGTTAGACTGTCTTCTGGCTAAGGAGAAGATGTTTTTACAATAGTTGTCTGGCATAATTATATTCAGACATAGAAACATTTAAATAATGAAGCTCAGAAGGCGTGATTTTTTGAGCTGAGATCTCATCTGTTTAGGCGTTTACAGCACATGTGTCATGATGATGTCTCGGCTTCAGGCTCAATGAACCAATGAGACCTTTAAAAGGTCATACTCTCCCATGCCTGTGAAATCTGTGAGGTTTTCTGCATCCTAGTCCAGAAAGTTTGATGTACTCTCTTCTAAGAAAAGTGGTATTGGAAAACAAGACCACAGGTCATGTCTTCTGCTCATTAGATGTTACAGCTCCATGCTAAACTGCAGCACGGGTGGAGACAGCCCACACCTCTTCTGGCAAGGGAACCGCTTAAGTGTGAGGCAGACAATTAATTTCCCCATAGAGGATTTGTGAAAGAGCTTATAGGGAATGAAAACTATTTCAGAAACAGTTGAATACTCACTCTGTACAGGAAATCTCAGATGCTTTTTTATTATTGTTCTCATGTAATATTGATCACAGTCTCAGAGCCAGGTGCCACCACCTTTTTCAGCAGCTTCAGTGATGATCTTCTCTTTCTTCTCATTTACGTAGCCTTTTAATTTCCTTTATAACCCTCACCATATTCATGTTTTCCCTCTGCTGCCAGCATTTGAGGTTGTGATAGCTGTGCTCAGTTCCTTGTACACAAGTGTGTGCAGTCTGATGATCTGAAAGGTTTCTTCCAATCAGAATGATTCTATGATGGCTTGTGTGTCACAACTGACAGTGTTTGCCTGTGAGGGTCTCAGCCAAGCAGCTGAAAAGTGAAAGTATGAAGTAGCCTGAGCTCTTTTTTTTACTTTTCGGTTTCAGGTCCTCTGAATCAGGTCTACAGGAGACTAGGGGTATATTACATTGCCTGTCTTGTGACTAAGTAGAGGACTACTATGCCCAGGGTACTTAGTCTGACATCTCCCACCATCATGAAATGTAGTAATTGGGGTTTTGTGTGTGTGGATTTTTTTATTTAATGGTCCTCTAGGACAATGAATCTGCATTATGATCAGGGGCTGATGAGTTAAGGATGTGGGGAATTAGGCTCAGCTGGACATCTCTGCCAAGGGCTACAATAGCTTATTATAGTCTGTACAGAATTTTCAGCAAAATGCTTTGAAATCATAGAGCACCTTCTGTGTGAGGGACAGGGAACTCTTTACCATCAAGGAGGCAATGCGGTAAAGAAAGCAGGAAGCTTTTAACCCCTGTCAGTTATCTGTCTGCTTCTCAAACCAAGGCCCAGAAAATCTCCCCCTCTAGCTGATGGGATGCCTTTGCCATGACATAGCCCTGACAGCTCCACGCTCTCTCAGCATTGAAGCACTGGATTGCTTTTGTTTGTGTGTGTGTATATATATGCGTGCATTTAAACCCCAGCAGTACTGGCACCACCTACTCAGCAACCCTCTGATAACCAAATTAAAAACCCCAACACCTCCGCCCCGACTCCAGCTTGTACCGAGGTGCCATCAGCCCCCTACTTCCTTACCCTGTATTGCAGAACAAGCTATTTGACTTGGCATGCAGAGCAAAGGTGTTTTCTCTGATAGCTTCTATTCCACAAGGACTAGCTCTTTCTGAGACTTGGGAAAAGACAAAATATCTATCTCACGGGATGAAAGCCAATGTCTAATCCAGGAAAACTGGCAAGGAACTGGTTTAGTGTTGGGCTATATTAAAACTGCCTTCTGCTTCTTCTGGAGCACCTGGTGCTTTTGAAAGCTTGATTGAAAACAGGCTACAAGTTTTGATTTCTGTTTTCTTTAACCAGTGTTGGTTTAACTATTTCACATAACGTTCCTAACTTCTCTTCTGAGACGTTTCTGCAATCTAACAAAGCGTGTGTGATCTGAAATGCATTCTGATTCTTTTGGAGATGACTCTGGGGCTGTGGCCCAGCAAAAGACAATGCAGTAATAGCTGCATGTTAGCGAAACAAAAAACCCACAGAACTGTGAATATCATCGGACATCAAAAGCACAGTCCGATAGATCTTAGTGGGGTGTGATTAAAGCAGGAAAAGGAGTACTGGAAAGCAAGCAAGCAAGAGAGAGGTAAAAAAAGAGAAGAATTAATGTGATGGAGGAAAGCTTGCAGCACTCTGTCCTGCATTTCTTTTCTAATACAGTGACAAGGTATCTGTGTCTGTTAAAGCCAAGGTACTGAGCCAGGTCAGAGAACAACTGGTTCTTTAATCCTCTTGCTGTTCTGCTAGTCCACTGATTCAGGGTCAGACTGCACAGAGGCTGAGGGCTCCCTATATTTAGTACTCTGTTGACTGTGCAGAATATGTGATACCTCCCTTCTTTCCAGAAAACACAGGAAGAGTGTTTGAAAACATACAGATTTGCTGTGGTTTTCCCCCATTTTCGTAGTCAGCCTCACTGACTCCTGGGGTCCCTGGGGAGCAGGAGATTGCAAAGAAACTAGATATTTACACAAGGCCTTAAATAACATAGGTGCCAGCAGCTATGCAGCAGGGTCCAAGCACGTTTTTTTACAACCTCACTCAAATTGAGAAATGCTCCAGTGCTGCAAATAGGAAGGTGCTCTTGTGTTTATTGGCAATAAATTCAGGTGAGTTGTCATGTAACTCTTGTACTCTTTCTCCACATGCACACAGATACGGGCTGCTGCCATCTTGTAAAGACACTGGAAGGGTTTATGTGCATTGCAGCATGCTGGTTTCTATTGAACAGATCTGGCACATTGCACTGGATGAAGGCAGTTTCCCCCCCTCCATCTTACAGGGTCAGAACCAATTAGCATAGTCCTTCCTACCTCCCCTGAGGGCAGGATAGGTTGTAATGTAGCCAAGGACTGATCTTGCCACGAAGTATCATTGGGGGTGACACAGCTGAGCTCCTGATGAAATGTTTGCTGACATGTGTCAGGAAGGATCATGACATGCTTCCCTACATACCCAGGTGGATTGTGGGTATGCCAAAGGAGGTGGGGGGCTTATAATATTTTCTAATATAGCATTTAAGGCTATAAAGAGTGAGTCGAGGCAGAGCAAGACAAATTAATGTAGGATGACAACTGCCTTAAGGAACATCCAAAGTCCAGAGAAAATCTAAAGAATTCTTCTCCCAAAGACTACAGTATAAATTTGTTTGTATATATATGTCTAAAAGTACATACCTACTTCTGCATCTGCCTGTGCACACAAAGGCAGATTGTCAGCTGGTACTCCACGTGGTAAAGGTTCACTGAAGCAGGGAGGGTATATGAAGATGCTTAAACATTCATTACCTGCTTTTTTTCCTGTAGGTGTGGAGTTGAGCACACTGTGTACATTTTATTTGGGTATACAGGTGAGTGCACGTGTAAATATTCCTCTCATTCTCTCCTAGATACATAAATGTTTCAAATATGACTAAAACAGGCACAGATTAGGAAGAAAGTTTGTGAGCACGGATGTAGCAGCTATCTGCAGATGCATTTATAAGCATCAAGAGATGGAAGAATTGAATTAATTGATTCATACAGATTTGACTGCATGCAAGGCAAATTAAGCAAGAAAACTTCCCCTGAATGGATACTTGGAATTGAGGAACTGTCTTAAAAGAAAGGAGATGGAAATACCACAGCCAGTCTGAAAACTTTAAACACAATACAACTAATATGCGCAATTACGGAATAGCTGAAATAGGCAGATAAGAGCTGGTAAATGTATATAGATTTCATATTATCAATTCCCAGTGTTCTTTGAAGTCAGCTTAGAAGCACTGAGATGATTACAGACTGCTCGGTATTGCAGAAGCCATCACTGTTTAGCTGTAAAAAGTGCGGCATATCTTTCTTTATCAAACAACTCAGTATAGCTGTACAGTTAGGGAAGGTCAGCACACTATCCCATTTACACTGTGGTAGACACCTATATTTGGTTAGCTGCATTGATTTCTGCATCCCCTGCTATGCTGTCAGAGATCTCCACTGATTACAATGGTAACATTGGCTCCTCATCCTCATACAGACACCCACATCTGCCAACTAACAGAATAGATGTCTCAGTCTAGAACTCTGTAATATTGCTTGAGCAAGACATCCTCTATTTCAGTGCAATAATCCTTCTTTTGCCAGGGCAAGGAGTATTACTAGGGTCTGCAAAACAGGATTCAGCCTTTTAATACCACATTAGACATCTAAATCTCAGTACATCAATCTCATGTCCCTTCACAGTCAACAGAGATATTTGTGCCTCCAAAGGCTAATTCATCCCATCAGCACTGATATCTAAGATTGGACAAACTGCTCTGGGCAAGAACCCATCTCTTTCAACTAAGTATGAAGTAAGTTCAAACAATGACTTTAGACTTAATAGTTAGATGGCTAAACTTAGGCAAGATCGGTCCTGTCCATAAGTGATAAATTAAGCATACGTAATACTTGGTCTCTAAAGGTGCCTCCAGTTATGTTCTTGATGGAAGTGGTACAGATATATATCATAGCTTATCTAACTGATTAGAAACTACCAACACAGCTGGAATAGCTAATATCAAATAAACCCAAGGATTTTGTGATAAAATCTGTAGAAGAAATATGCTCAAAATATGCCTCTTAATTATGACCTAATAGTCTGAGGAACCTATAATCTGCTTGCACATGGTACATGAGGAGAAAAACAAATCGAAAGAAATTGGGGGAAAACTATTATTTGCAAAGTATTCCACCATTAACAAAATATGTAACTTCAAGCAGCAGAACAACTTCCTTAAAGAACAAAAGGATAAAAAAAATATGGCAATAGCCAGCAAGACTCAGCAGCTCCTGAGGTTTCAAGATATTTTGGAGAAATAATATTTTGCACATATGCATCAGGTTTCACTTGATGATCTCAAAGCACTTTGTAAATATATATGCGTTAATTAATCTTCACAGCAGCTCTGTGAGGTAAGCACTGTAAATATAATTATCTTGATTTTACAGATGGTGAACTTGAGACTCAGAGCACTGAAGTAACTCCCCCAAGTTCACACCATGCATCTGCAGCACTGTAGTGCCTGGAATCCAGTGGTCCCACTGCCTCTTCTCTTTGCTGACCCAAATGACAAAAATCCCTTTGCTTACAATAACAACAGATTCTCCATGTGGACGTGGAGAAAAGAGCTGCTCTGGGACTTCACACTTCCTTGTTGGCAAAGAATTTTCCATCCTTTGAATAGGGGATAGGGTAAATGTGCATAGTGTTATTTGTTGTTAATATAGAATCATAGAATCATAGAATGGTTTAGGTTGGAAGGGACCTCAAGGATCATCCAGCTCCAACC
>WAAF01001573.1:69093-125615 GCA_013400475.1 Tricholaema leucomelas
CCAGGTGCAGGACCTTACACTTGATCTTGTTAAACGTTATGAGGTTGGCCTGGGCCCACCTCTCCAGCCTGTCCAGTTCCCTCTGGATGGCATCCCTGCCCTCCAGCAACTCAGCTGTGCCACACAGCTTGGTGTCATCTGCAAACTTGCTGAGGGTGCACTCAATTCCTCTGATGCTCATTAGCATCTACCTCATTACTACTTGAGAAAGGTTATCAGTGGACACTTTTGGTTAGCAGGATCCCCAGAATCAAATGTGGTCGATTCTGGTAATTGTTCTCTGCTTAAAAGGATTACTTCCTTCGTGAGTGGTTCCTAGGAGGGCTCAGACAGCAATCATACTTCCTGCACATCTTCTGTCTTCATTTAGTGTGACATTACTCTTGTATATTGTAAACAATATGTGGTTGACCCCACCAGGGAGAAACACAGTTTGATATAATGTCAACCTTCACTGAAACTGAGAAAGCTGAACTTGCCATGAAGCAGAGGATCTCTCAGGTGCCCACATTTGGAATTTTCAACCCACTCTTACCTTAAGTAAAAGTCAACCTGCCAATATGTAAACAGCAGTGAACAAAAAGGGGTACATGGCAAATACAGGTGTTAGTAAGCTAGTGCGGTGGAGGTATATGGGCTCTGAGAGATAAGGGGCTTCTGCCCAGACACGTGGTGATCTCTTCCTGTAATAATAAAGGTACATCATGGATTGTATGGTACATTTTAAAAGCATTTAAAGAGGAATTTCCCCATTATAATCTAAACTAAATTCCTTCATATTACTCCATTCCATCTGACCATTCTCTGTTCTACTTTGTTCCTCACATGGAACATCTCTGCAGAGGCTACCTTTGTTTACAGCAATCTGTGTTCCAACAATACACCTTGATTTTTATTTTTGGCAGTAGTCAACTACTACACAAACCCTGCAAGGAGGGGCAGAGGGGGATGAAGTTGTTTAGCCTGGAGAAGAGGAGGCTCAGGGGAGACCTTATTGCTCTCTACAACTACCTGAAAGGAGGTTGTAGTCAGGCAGCGGTTGGTCTCTTCTCCCAGGCACACAGTGACAGAATGAGGGGACACAGTCTTAAGCTGTGCCAAGGCTGGATGATAGGAAGAAGTTCTTCACAGAAAGATTGGCATTAGAATGGGCAGCCCAAGGAGGTGGTGGAGTCACCGTCCCTGGAGGTGTTTAAAAAGAGACTGGATGTGCCACTTGGTGCCATGGTTTAGTTGATTAGATAGTATTGGGTGACAGGTTGTACTTGATGATCTTGAAGACCTTTTCCAAACTGACTAGTTCTACGTGTGATTCTGTGTATATTTATATATTACATTATTGTATTCTACTGCCCTGGGAGTTTGAAAGATATTTTCACAGGTAAAATCCAGGCTATATCCCTGAAGATCTGTGCTGGATCTGCATAGCTATCTGGAAATTCTGAAAATTCACACTTTTTTTCAGAATATTTCCAATATATTCATGTCAAATAGTATCAGACTTCACCCATTTATTTTAGTGCATGGTAACTCAACCTCATGTTTTAATATTTCCCTTTCTGATGTGGCAAAGATTCTATGAAAGACCAAGAGAAAAAAAAAAATCCCCCAAAGCACTGAGAAGGTTCGTAACATAATGGCATTTTGGGCTCATGTCAAAGGGCAGTTAGTTCTCTCTTCACCCCAGGAAAGCATCTCTGCTGCAGCTCAGAAATGGCTATGTGTCACAAGGCTACTTCTGCAGGGTCATATGATGATCGACCCACTCACAGTATCACAGTATCACAGTATTGGAAAGGTTGGAAGAGACCTCATAGATCATCAAGTCAAACCCGTTACCTCCGAGCTCAAGGCTAGACCATGGCACCAAGTGCCGTGTCCAATCCTGCCTTGAACAGCTCCAGGGACGGCGACTCCACCACCTCCCTGGGCAGCCCATTCCAGTAGCCAATGACTCTCTCAGTCAAGAACTTTCTCCTCACCTCAAGCCTAAATTTCCCCTGGCGTAGCTTGAGGCTGTGTCCTCTTGTTCTGGTGCTGGCTGCCTGAGAGAAGAGAGCAACCTCCTCCTGGCCACAACCACCCCTCAGGTAGTTGTAGACAGCAATAAGGTCTCCCCTGAGCCTCCTCTTCTCCAGGCTAAACAATCCCAGCTCCCTCAGCTTCTCCTCGTAGGGCTTGTGCTCGAGGCCTCTCACCAGCCTCATTGCCCTTCTCTGGACACGCTCAAGCATCTCAATGTCCCTTCTAAACTGGGGGGCCCAGAACTGGACACAGTACTCAAGGTGTGGTCTAACCAGTGCAGAGTACAGGGGCAGAATGACCTCCCTGCTCCTGCTGGCCAAACCATTCTTGATGCAGGCCGGGACGCCATTGGCCCTTTTGGCCACCTGGGCACACTGCTGGCTCATGTTCAGAAACGTCACCCCAGTGGAAACACTTGGCCCTTTACTGTGGTGTCACTGGGGCGAAACCTGTCTACCTCCATTTCCTCATGGACATTTAAGTAATACCGAGGTGACACTCAGTTTTACTGTGAAAGTTAGGATATGTCCTTCTTCCCTGCAAATTCATGGCTGAAGAAGTCAGTCATGGAGGTGTCAAGCCCTGAGGACAGAAGGTTATGAGAGTTATTCAAAGCCAAATTCTGCCTTGGGCTCTGCACCATCAGCTTTCTTGAACATGTGTGGTTCCGAGCTTTGTAGTCTTCCAAAGATGACACATTCCTATTTCATTTTAACATAAACTTAGTTTTAAATCCACCTCTCAGCTGTGCCTGCAGGGAGTTCTCAGCTGAGGCAGGCAGCAAATGTGTGCATACATCCAAAAACGGGACAAGTCCCTGAGCTCTCTCACACACATACCATCCCTCTGGGGATGCACCTCAACTGCTGGCCATTGCATAAGCTCCTTGAACACAGCACATATAATTTTAACCATTTTTTTTTTCTGGAATTATGTTTAGGAGAGAGGGTGAGAGAGAAGAAAGAGGAAAAAAGGCAAGAGAAGCCTCCAAAGTCAGGTGAGAGATGTCAGCAAAGTTTGTATGAAACATCATGTGATTCGTTCCCTGCTATTTCTTCTCCAGGTTTGAAAGATGCCCTGAGGTAGGTTGCCATATTTGCATATATTTACTTATAAAGGGAAAATTCTGCATATTTCTTTTGATTTCCACATTGTTGTGGGCACTTTGTGAGTCCACAAACAAATCAAAGAAGAATTATAGAATAGAATCAACCAGGCTGGAAGAGACTTCCAAGATCATCCAGTCCAACCTAGCACCCAACCCTATCCAGTCAACTAGACCATGGCACTAAGTGCCTCATCCAGTCTTTTCCTGAACACCCCCAGGAATGGTGACTCCACCACCTCCCTGGGCAGCCCATTCCAAGGGCAAATCACTCTCTCTGTGAAGAACTTCCTCCTAACATCCAGCCTATACTGCCCCCGGTACAACTTGAGACTCTGTCCCCTTGTCCTGTTGCTGGTTGCCTGGCAGAAGACAGCAACCCCCGCCTGGCTACAAGCTCCCTTCAGGTAGTTGTAGACAGCAATGAGGTCTGCCCTGAGCCTCCTCTTCTCCAGGCTAAACAAAAAAGTGCAAAGAACAAAAGCCAAATTGTGTTTCCCAGGAAGCCTTAAAATAAGGATGCCTCAGAGAAGAGGTACAAGAGTAAAGCTGACAGATAAATACAGCTCTTGAAGTAGCAGGCAACCCCAGACCTGCATCCTATTATAATTGCCATCTTCGCTTACAAGTGTATCTACTTGTGCTGAACCTTCCAACCACCTTTGCATCATTTCATTTTAGCATAAATACCAATCATCTAAAGCTGCTTGAAATCTGAACAAGTGAAGAGACAAAAACACAAGCAATAACAATAAAACCAAGCAACCAGACAGAAACCCTCCAAACAAACAAACAAACCCCGAATTATCTCATATCCCAAGAAAACATGATAAACTTCCACCCTTTAAAAGCAGAGCAAAATTCTTGCTGTGAGCTGACATGGTTCTGAGGAAGCATGAGTGCAGCCTGTGATCCATACGACCAGCACTGATCTCAGCTGTTGGAAGATGCTGCATCTAGACTGCATGTACAGTCAAAGGCATCACAGGAAGTTCTGAAAACTTTATGCACTTTGTCTTGTGGCTCTCACTTGTGACTGGAGGTGGCTTTAACTCTGGAGATTGAAACCAGTTCACCTCTATATACATCCACCCATTGTTCCTCAACGCTGCAAGTCTTTTACAGTTGCTCATAGAACAGCTGCTGAACTCCTGTAGTTAACATCTTCAATGTTTAAACCATCACTGATTTGAGACTCCACCTTAGTTTAACAACATTTGGCAAGTATCATCTTCTTGTGCAGACAGGACAATGACTCTTTTCTCGGAAACTGACATGTTATACATCTAGCCTGTAGCTGGCAGGATTTTGGAAACTGAAAAGAGCCTGAAATATGACTGCACAAGTTGCCAGCCTTGAGGTTCTTTAACTAACTTCTGCCTTCTGCAGGGACAAATGGTATTGTACAAACAATGAGAAATGTCAGTGATGTAAAAGCCATCATCTAAACCATCCCCACGAACTAAAAAAATAACAGGACAACTTGTGGAATTAAAAAAACATTGGAAACTATTGATACAAAGAAAGTACCTCTGGCTCAGGAAGTCTCCAAGCTGCAATTGCAGGAAGCTAGGAAAGTATTGCTCTTGTAATTTTCCCTCCTTTTTATGACTAACTACTCTAGGAGATGTGGTGTATGTGAGAATGATTGTTGCTCTGCCAACTATAATTCTAAGTGTGAGAACGACTGTTGCTCTGCCAACTATAATTCTAATTAGGTTACTTCATTATATTCCTATGTTCCCTGGGGAGAATGAACCCATGTTGTTGAGAATGGAGGATTACTGCAGCACTCTGTGGAGAACTGTCCTCAGAAGAATATTTCACTATGGCAAATTTGTAGCTGCCCTTTTTCATGTTTCCATGAGCAGAGAATGGGAATAAACCATACAATTGTTGGGCTAAGTCAGGTGCAAGACAAGGCTGGTCCCCAGGAGGGCACTAGTATATATTGAATGTGCAGGAGACGCGAAGTGGAAGAAAACAGATTTTTATTTCTGACCTTCTCCTCCCAACACCCAACAGTTTTCAGAAAGTTTCCATCGACAATATTTGCAGAGAAAACACCAGGCATTTAGACTAACACACAGTATGTCACAGAAGTATCTGCTTCCCAGAAAAAATCTGGAGGTTTACCTGCTTGTAAAAAAGTGAAAGCTAAAAAGTCAAAGTGCTTTTCAGATGGACACAGAAAACAAACCACTAGTTTTGTATGAATCTTGTGGATGTGCAGGGAAAAAAGTATGATGTTTTGCAAGCAAGTCTATTTGCAGTATGTGTATGTGAACAGGAAAGGTTGCTGCACATTTGGAAAAGCACTTCTTTGGAACATTACTGTCAGCATCCTAATCTGGATTTTTCCCAGAATGTGCTCAAAGACTATCAGAGAAACAGAATTTTCTCTATGTGATCACTAAACTCTACAGTCTTTTAATAAACAGAAATGTTATTAGAGCTGCTTATCACCCACCACAAAGTTTAGAAAAGCTGTTTTTGCCTTAAAAGCCCTCAAAATATTCACCACATCCTTGAGCACCAGCAAACACTGAATTTTTTTAGACACACTGGATATAAGTGTGTCTATCAGAAAGAAGGAACTCACCTCATCACTCCTCTACCCCCAAACCCAGTCTTGACTGACTACAAAAAGCTGAAACACAGCATATGTAAAGAGGAAGGTAGTTAACTCAGCAAGGTGAGCCAAAAGATGAACAGATAGAGCTGGAGGTGTTTGGACTGATGTTGGATTAGGGAACTGCATAGATGAAACCTTAGTTTTGAAGTCAATAACTAGGTACAGACTTAGCACTGTAGACAATTACTAAGATAAGATACAGTTTTGCCAATTGTACATCTGTATGTCAAGCAGAACAAAGGAAATCCTTGACAGTCTCTTATAGGATACCAATTCAATTTAAAGTGCATAGTAGAGGGATGAGAGCAGTAGGCACAGGTCAAGATAAATCTTGCCATTTTGCTGTATTTTCCCAGATAATTTATTCAGTCTTTTTATTTATTTTTTCATACCATGGAAGTTTCTGTGCTCTTTCAATAATAAATCTGGGCAAGCAGTTGACATAAGAATGAGGATTGACAGATTGTTTCTGCATTTTATGATGAGCTCTTTTCACTCTAAGGAACAAGAGGCAATTTGCTGGTGGTCCAAAGCATTTCTTATTTGATATTAATTTATACTAATTTGATATTAATTTACACTGAGGATATAGCCCTTGAAAAATGCAACCACTAGAGCAAAAGATTGACCTCACAGTGCAGCTCAAAATCCCAAAGCATGGGCTCACTGCACAGAGGAAGGTCGATGGCCTAAATGCACAGGGATAGTAGAGACAATGAGTTTATTTAAAATCTATTCTGTTCCAGACTTTTCCACTGACTGCAGGTGGAGAGATCTGGGAAAGAATTACCAGGCTTACTATCAATGAATTCACTCCATATTTATTGTGGAAGAAAGTGTTTCCTTGCTTCAAGTTTACTGTAGCACAAGGCAGGGTTTAAAAGCAGTACCCTAGCTGCTCACAATCCAGGTTTCATTAAACACAATCTTGGCTATCTCAGTCAGAACCTTCGATTAGTCACCTGTGCTCATATCTCTACTCAGTTAAAGTACCACTACAGAAATGGCTGTGTGTTTCTGCTGTGTGAGTTGCTGAGCTCTATTCCAAAGGGATTGTAGTTAAAGAGAAACTGGGTGTTGTTCTTCATTTTTATCTTGTATGACCATTGTTATGTACATCTGACGACTTGCTATTTCACAGTGTCATTTCCTACTCCCATTCTAAGGGTGCTTTGAGGGAACCTCTGTAATTTTCTTTGCCCTGTTCTTTTTGGGGAAAAAAGTAGAGTCTAAAATCTTTCAGATGGAATGCATGACTGCCTTTTACTTAGATGAAAAACAACTCTTATTTTGCTCCTTCTAGATAAAGTGCTCTTCCTTTGGTTTTCCGTTTGCCCCTCAACAACCATTAACTCACTGTCATGGAAAGCTGAGTGAATGGAAGGGGAGACTGGAACTCTCAGCTCCAGATGAGCTACCCTACACCAGCCGTTGTCACTCTGTGACACCAAAGCTTCAAGCATCATGCTCAAGAAGTTGTGCTAAGCAATGATAAGAGGGTAGACTTCCTGATTTCAGTCATCAGCTGTGGATTGGAAAAGATATCCCAAGTGCCAAATGTTGGAACCTCACTTTAATGTTTAATTTCATGTTTAATTTTTAAAATTTGATTTGATCATTACCATAAACATTAAACAATATTTCCTGTTTAAATATGAATAGGCTGCATTATTTGATTGAAATGAGTGTTCAGATGGCTAATGCGTTTTATTATGGCCATAGAATTTTACTGTTATTTCCCCTCCAGCTGCTGCTGTTCCAAGGAACTCATAGGGATTCAGTTGATAGGACAGACTCTATCCAATGCTGTGGTGTGGTAGACAAGCTTGCCAAGAAGAGTCTTTCCCAACCTGGAGATACTGCTTCTGGTAGTTTTCTAATGCTGACAAGATGCAGTTAATGTCCATACTGGGATCTCTGAAAGGCTCTTCACAGTCTGTGTCCCCTTTACCTAACATCTATTCCTTGCTACTGAAATCTCCCATCTTTGGTTATCCTGTGATAACCTACTCTATCACTCAGTACCTGAACTTTTCAGGCAAGTGTCTCATTGTTTAGTCCCATTCTGCCCATCCATGCGCAGTAGAAGATCCTCAAAGCAAGATGCAATCCTACTGCAGGATGTTCCCTGAAATTCCTCCAAAACCTGTCCCACTTGCTGCAATGGTCATGTATAAATTTGACAATGTTGAGGTCATGAGTGTGTTGAAAGTGTTTGTCATCCTGCTATGAAACTTGTCTCATTGTTTCTTCTAGTGTCTTTTCTGGAGTTCTCTCTATCTTCTCTTTCACTGTTCTTGTAGAGGAAGTCTGGAGCTGTATGTGTATTTCACCAGTCTCTGTAAAGGCACTGGGACACTAAGAAGGAGCAAACCTTCCTTATGACAAGAATTTATTTCTTGCACTATCTTAATTAGGGTGAGGCAGAAAACAAGAATTCCATTTAGCAGAAAATGTCAAGCTTTCATACCTAATTTTTGTTCCAGACCATGACCTTTAAAAAATACTTGGACTGACATCATCATTCTTTCCCCCTGAACACACATGAGCACAGATATTAGGATCACTCAGTAGCACAGGTGTCTTCTATACCATCAGAGTACGGCTTGCATGTTGGAATGCTTGCTCCTGCAAAAAGTCCAACCTGGACCTCAGAAAGGTGCCCAAGAAAAGCTTTATCAAATCCACTGTTTCTGTCCCCAAAGACTGAATCATGAAAAATTAACACTTTTGCCTGAAAAATTGTCTCCCTCTGGACTAATTATCATATGGATAATAAGTATTTAAGAGAGAAGCTTTCTATTAGGATGTTTCAATACATTCAGATCAAATTGTTGCTAGCAGAAAACAGGGAGTAATGGAACAGGGAATCAGTAGCAGCTCTTTTTGATTAAGAAATAAAGCATTTACAGCTCTGTTAAGGTGAAGGAAGAGTCTAGTTAACTTTTAAGAAGGATTTTAAAGAGAAAACAAGTCCTTAGTCTAAGATCATAATGAAACTCCATCAGATCAGATGAACACCCTTGTGGCAGGAATCATAATTCTAAACACTTACAGATGAGAAACAGCTAGTTACAGGTCTTAAACATTTCCTTTAAATGGATTTTCACCACTTCTTTAACAGTGTGGAAATAGGTATTGAGACAGATATTCTTTTCCTCCAACTTTTGTCATCCAGGAATTCAATAAATTATCTCATTGCAGAAGTTTGGGTGCATGCACATGTCCTGTCCAACCTCATGTTTGCCAGCCATGAAAATCACCTATGTCTTTAGGAAATAGAAGATCCTTGCAGCAAAAACACACTGCTAAGTGTCTGAAGGTACTACATACTACTGATAGCCAGATACGATCTAACACACAAAGCCAGGCATAAGAACAGTCAGAACTGTGATCCTCTAAAGGTTTAAAGCAGTTATCTACCTATGAAGCTATGTGCTCCTTGAACAAGATGTGGTCTCTCTAATAGTTGTTGTTACAATGCTGAGAGAGTTGCCTTACTGTGAGAGACTGAGCAAGAGAAAAATCATTGGAAGTCCTCTTCAGCATCAAGACAGAGTATGTAGCACACATGATTGTGCTACAATAGCCAGAAGGAGGTTGCTCTCTTCTCTCAGGAGGCCAGCACCAGAGCAAGAGAACACAGCCTCAAGCTACACCAGGGGAAATTTAGGCTTGAGGTGAGGAGAAAGTTCTTCACTGAGAGAGTCATTGGCTACTGGAATGGGCTGCCCAGGGAGGTGGTGAAGTCGCCGTCCCTGGACCTGTTCAAGGCAGGATTGGACGTGGCACTTGGTGCCATGGCCTAGCCTTGAGCTCGGAGGTAACGGGTTGGACTTGATGATCTGTGAGGTCTCTTCCAACCTTGGTGATACTGTGGTACTGTGATACTGTGATGATTGTGCTATTGCTGTCTTCTAGACAGATATTTACAGATATTTATAATACACACTTACACAGTACTCCACATTGACAAAAAACAGGCCTTAATTGTATTTGATAGTCATATCTGCCGCTCCACTCAGATACTGTACAGCTGGCAATTTAGAATGAATATAACAAATAGGTTCAATTGGTTTTAGAGCTTCCTTTGATTTTCCCTTAAACCTGATGCAAATACAGTAGGTATATGTGATCCAAGAGGCATACTCAGAGCCAGGATGTTTGTATTAATAAAATAATACCAGAAATGGTATCATGTTATTGAAATCAGTCTCACTTGCATTCTGAAAATGTCTTCTCTTCCATCTTATGAGCAATATTTCAAAAGGAATAGATTTCTCTCTTTCTCTCTCCCCTGATCTCTGCTTTCTCCCTGTGTCTATCACAAGGATTTTAATAGAAAGACTTTAAAATTGTAACAGTTAGTAGCCCTTGAGAATAATTTTTTTTTCAGTTGATGGTGACCATATTATTTGTATAATTGTTTATGTCTGTCGTTTAAACTCTCTCACTCAAAAAGCTACCTTGCACACGTACACACACACACACACACATCAAAATAATGAAATACAGCAACAATAAAAAAAAAGGATTCTAACAACCCTTCACTACCCAGATACAACCTTGAGGGAAGAAAAATACAACATAAAAGAGAAAATAATAATAATAGTGAAAAAGAGAACAGCCCATCTAAGCTAATTCATCTGCCCAGTAAGTGCACGCCTGAGGTAGATCAGATAGGCTTGATGGCAGGGGATGGGGGTCGGGGCTTTGCTCACACTCTGAAAGGGTTTTGATGATTGCAATTACTCATCCACGCTTTGACACAGCACACAATGAAAGGCTACAATTAGACAACTATTATTCCTAACTGCTGATACCAATGATGTCCATACAAATGCAGCTCACTTTGTCATTGCATTATTCATACTTGAGGTACATTTGTGTATACGAGTTTGGGAAGGAAAAGGAGTGACAGTGGTTGTTTGTATTTGTGGTGCTGTATAAATTATCTATATTTATGCACACTGTCTCTGTAAATCTATATTCAAGCACAGAGTCATGTGTATTTTTTTTTGCCTGTATCTTCAGACTTGCACACATGGAGATGTGGCAGCATGCTTGAGACTGACACAACACATTTCTCCTGGTCTGCACTCAGAACCCACAGCAGAACTCACACTGACGTTTCTGGGGTTTGGATGAAGCTCCAGCTGGGTATGAGTGAGACAGGGATGAGGTTTTCTGTCCCTGTCATATGCATTTTCAGGCTCTTTAATTCTTACTACCATATTTTCTCTGCATGGCCATGTTTTCAGAAGTGACTTCTGAATATCATCTTGTTGCAAGGAGGTTTGTTTACTTTCTCTGCAGAAGGTTTTTAAACTGTCAGTACATTAAAGTAGAAGAAGATTCTTAAACTGATTTTAAAATGGAAATTATCACCTCTCTCAGACATAACTCACAGTGCTGGCAAACTCCTTAAAGAGAGAGTCTGGGGCCTTCCACTGAATGGCTATCACATGCCACTGGGGACTTCAGGGTATGTAACTAAATGCAGGAAATTATTCAGAAATAATTAATTTCTAATATCTAACATCAGTAATGTTTCATAATAAGAAAAAATAATAGCTAGTGATAATATCTAAAGTCAATCTACTTTGGACTACAGCAGATAGATTGAGAAAATGCACCCAGACAGGGAATTCTTTAAGGAAATCTATCCCATGCTAAATGTGCACTATACCTTAATCAGAATGAATGTATCTGTGTAAAGTGGACTTTCAATTTATTTTATATTTTGGTAAAAGGAATTCTAGTCAAATGTTGCCAAAAGGACTGAAGCTGCCACTGGCACAGGACCTCTGTGCCACGTGTCAGAGGGGAGCTGCAGGATACACTGTGGCTGGATTTAGCCCATGTTTTTCACACAGTATCACCAAGATTGGAAGAGACCTCATAGTTCATCAAATCCAACCCGTTACCACAGAGCTCAAGGCTAGACCATGGCACCAAGTGCCACGTCCAATCCTGCCTTGAACAGCTCCAGGGACGGCGACTCCACCACCTCCCTGGGCAGCCCATTCCAGTAACCAATGACTCTCTTAGTGAAGAACTTTCTCCTCACCTGAAGCCTAAATCTCCCCTGTCACAGCTTGAGGCTGTGTCCTCTTGTTCTGATGCTGACTGCATGAGAGAAGAAAGCAACCTCCTCCTGGCCACAACCACCCCTCAGGTTGTTGTAGACAGCAATAAGGTCTCCCCTGAGCCTCCTCTTCTCCAGGCTAAACAACCCCAGCTCCCTCAGCCTCTCCTCGTAGGGCTTGTGCTCGAGGCCTCTCACCAGCCTCGTTGCCCTTCTCTGAACACGTTCAAGCATCTCAATGTCCCTCTTAAACTGGGGGGCCCAGAACTGGACACAGTACTCAAGGTGTGGTCTAACCAGTGCAGAGTACAGGGGCAGAATGACCTCCCTGCTCCTGCTGGCCACACCATTCCTGATGCAGGCCAGGATGCCACTGGCTCTCTTGGCCACCTGGGCACACTGCTGGCTCATGTTCAGGCAGGGATCAATCAGCACCCCCAGATCCCTTTCTGTTTGGCTGCTCTCCAGCCACTCCGACCCCAGCCTGTATCTCTGCATGGGGTTGTTGTGGCCAAAGTGCAGCCCCCGGCACTTGGAGCTATTGAACGTCATCCCCTTGGACTCTGCCCATCTGTCCAGGCAGTCAAGGTCCCGCTGCAGAGCCCTTCTGCCCTCCAGCCCAGCCACATCTGCCCCTAGCTTTGTGTCATCTGCAAACTTGCTGATGACTGACTCCATGCCCTCATCCAGTTCATCTACGAAGATCTTAAAGAGGATTAGCCATGCACATAGCGGTTCTCACTGCAGATACCAGCAAGACAGTCGCTACGTGCTATAGTTACACAGCCTAACTTAAGTAACGTGGTATAGAAGCAAAAGCAAGTCTGCCCCAATTTTACATTAATCAGGTTTTTAATTGATTCACTGCTCTATCAGCAGAGTGAAAACATCCATATGGCCCTGTGACATGATCACATTTCCTGCCAGTAAACATTTATTTATGAACATTTTTGAACTGCATTGGGAATTCCTCCCAGGAAAGTCAGTGACAATGAATTGAAATGCAAATATACCCACTAATGACCAAATCATAAGGCACAAAGTGATACAAAACAAGAGTAATAAACCACTTCAGGTAATTGCACCATCATTAATGAAGCAAGTAATCAATAGACCATTGTTTGAAAACACTGCTTGTTGCATGACTGCTTAGATGGAGAGTTGAGTATAGCAGCAGCCTTAAAAATGTTGTGTCCTAGAAGTAGCTACTGTATGATAATTGTCTGGAAATCATGAAATCTAAGAGATTTTGAAGGCCTTTTGCAGATGGTAAAGATTTTGAGTCTACAGAATTGTTCTCCTGGAGAAGTCAACACTTAGTCTTTTCTTGACCTTAAGTTCCCCTTTGAGATTTATCAGAAGAAAATATGATTTGGGTGCTGAGAGCAGGCTGGGACCCTTGGCAGGTACTCAGATGTTCTGCTTGTGCTGTTTTATGTGCTTCCATAGTCCTCCTTGTGGTTAGAGGAGACAAGCCAAGACAAAGCAGGAAAAGTGACACACGTTCTGCTCTCAGAGCTGAAGGTCTCTTAGACAGGAGTTTCCCCTCTGAGAGGAAGAGAAGGTAGGAGACAAAAGCCTGGGATGAGACATAAGCACTGTTTGTCTTTCCCTTTGTCTGATTGCCTTTCGTCTTTCCTTTCATCAGACTGATTCATCCAGGCTCCCAGATGCAGAGGTTTTCTTACATGAGTGCATTTGGTCTGAGTCAAGTCAGTTCATCGTCGTGGGTCTCTGGGGCTTTCTTTTGGGAAGCTGGAATTGCTAATAGCGTGTCTGGCTTCCCTAGCTTTTAGAGTGGTCTCATTCGGTGGCAGGTGACAGGGTTTGTCACCGTTTGTAAATGTCAAGAGGAGAACAGGGAGGCCATGCGTCATACTTCAGGGTCAGGTAAGTGTACTTTGCCTCCTGCTGCCTAGTAAACTGTCCAGCTGCAGATGTCCCTGAGAGTTGATAAATCAATGACAGCCCTGCTTCAGGGCAGGTGGATACACAGCATAACAGAGAGGGTATTTGCAGGGGTGCTTTTGCAGCAGGATGGAAATGGGAGACTGGGGGTGCTGGCACTTGCTTGCTTTGACAAAGTAGGTACCCTACCACCCAAGACCACAGCTCCTGCTTCCTACACTGTGTGTTCTCCAACATTTTACTTTAAAGTGCCAGGAGCACCTGTCTATCTAAAACATAATGCACCATATTTTCAATGTTGGTATCTAACTACATGTGAAACACTTGCACTGAGTTCCTACTCAACAAGAAGAAAACTTCCAAGATAAAATCCCCAGCACTCAACTAATGAGCCTTTGCTGAGTGAAATTTCATTAGCAAAAAGCTCATCCCAGGCACCTGGATCTCAGCTTGAATCCACATCTGGAAGCCACATGTCATCCAGGGCTCTCATTCTCTGTACTGATTGTCTGGGACAGATGTTTTCCTCTTACAGAGAACTCTTTTGACTTTCCAAGACCTGAGCGTGGTAGCTCTGTACAAAGAAAAGGAACAGATTGCACAACAGATCATACAATCTGCTATGACAGTTCCCTTCCACTGTGCAGAGCTACCTTGGACCTGGAGTGGCTTATGGGCATCACAGTGTGTACTCCAGCATTATACATATTCACTTAGAGATTAAAGTCCCAGCACTTAAGCTAGGTGTGCTAGTCTCAAATACAAGAGTAGCTCCACTGATTTGCAGAAGACAGCACAGGATTTAAACTATGCATGTGTTTAAGCACCTGACATACAAGCCTTTCTCTCTAGTGCACTTCTGTCTCCCCTGGGCTTAATTTCAACTTCTTCTTCTTTATAGTCTGTGGCCTCTGCTGTAAATTCAGAGAGCCAGGTACCTGATTTTTCAAAAATACTTTCTGCTTGAAATATTGCAAGTAAAGAGCAGATGAGAATATATATCAGTTAAATGCCTTTTTTAAAGGCATATATGACATGACATGACACACTGGATTCTAAAATTAAGTACAGTAGCATGGAACCTCCAGTTGTAATTTCCTAAAATATGGCTTTCCTGCTCTGAAACCACTTTTAATTTTAAGTGCTGACTTTTCTGACCCAGAAAAAAGTTACAGGCAATGTTTACTAGCCAGCATGAAGGGGAATTGCTCCCTTATTGCATTCCAAGCATGCAAGCCACTGAAAATCAATATAATGAAGTAGGAAAGAAAGAATAAGAGCACACCCACTCATTTCCCACCCCTCTCCACACAGAGGCAGAAATATCCATAGACCTGTCTCTCCTCTTTCCCCTCCCCCCACCCATGTCAGGTAGTGGCCCTCTCTAACCTTAGATGCTAGCTGTGAAGAAAGATGAAGTTTGTCACAATGTTCTTAAGCAGTAAGTTGTACAGCTAGGTCATCTCCAATTTTCAAGTAGTCAGTCAAGGCTATCTTTCCCAGATCAGCACACACCTGCCATACTCAGACAAATAGGGAAATGCTGAGTCCATCTCATGGTGGAGGACATCACCTAAACTCTTGGTATTTCCCTCAGTTTGCCAGCATGGTGGGGGATGACAGGGACATGAAATGGGAGTCTCCATAATAGGTCTCCTTTTGAAGGCAGTGAGGGGGCTGAAGACTGGACGTCTCAGAGACGCAGGGAGCCATGAAGATGTGCTAGTCCAGGGTATGGGGCTGGAGTAAGGACGCTGATCACTACTTGATGTCTGAGCCTGAAGGCAGGCAGGATGCTGCAGGAGCAGCAGTGATCCAGCTGTCTTCTAGGCATCTCATTTTCTTAATACACTTTGGTGCAGAGGCAGCAGGAAGAGTTAAAATCAACGGAAAAGGGGAATAATCCACTTACTGGGTCTTCATCGGCTGCTAAACTTCTTGAAGAAATGCTACACTGCCCTTAAGGAGGTTGGATTTTGTTATTGGTAACAAGGATCCTTTTGATTTCGTGTAGCTTGCAAGTTTTACAGGCTGGGGACAGAGTGGCTGGAGAGCAGCCAGGAGGAAAGGGACCTGGGGGTACTGGTGGATAGTAGGCTGAAGATGAGCCAGCAGTGTGCCCAGGTGGTCAAGAGAGCCAACGGCATCCTGGCCTGGCTGAGTGGCCAGTAGGACAAGGGAGGTTATTCTTCCCCTATACTCAACACTGGTCAGGCCACACCTTGAGTACTGTGTCCAGTTCTGAGCTCCTCAACTCAAGAGAGATGTTGAGGTACTGGAACGTGTCCAGAGAAGGGCACCAAAGCTGATAAGGAGCCTAGAACACAAACCCTATGAGGAGAGGCTGAGGGAGCTGGGCTTGTTCAGCCTGGAGAAGAGGAGGCTGAGAGCAGACCTTATTGCTGTCTACAACTACCTGAAGGGTGGTTGTAGCCAGGTGGGGGTTGGTCTCTTCTCCCAGGCATCCAGCAACAGGACAAGGGGACACAGTCTCAAGTTGTGCAGAGGGAAGTATAGGCTGGATGTTAGGAGGAAGTTCTTCATAGAGAGAGTGATTTGCCCTTGGAATGGGCTGCCCAGGGAGGTGGTGGGGTCACCATTCCTGGGGGTGTTCAGGAAAAGACTGGATGAGGCACTTAGTGCCATGGTCTAGTTGACTGGATAGGGTTGGGTGCTAGGTTGGACTGGATGATCTTGGAGGTCTCTTCCAACCTGGTTGATTCTATTCTATTCTTGTTTGTGGGAGAATCACATGGTCATGTATGCTGCTTTGGAGTTAATTTAAGTACTGCTCTTTCAACACCAAAGCAGAGGTCCAATGCAAAAGCAGTACAAAACCACATGTCTTCTCATGACATGGACTAACTGGGTGCTGTGCTTTCTAAGCATAATTTTGCCTGCTGAAGAGGGTCTGAAAATTTTTTGGCCCATTGCAGTATGCAGGGCATATGTCTTGTGAACTGGATATCAGCTGCAGGGTTAACAGTAGTTTGTAAGTGGTGAAATTTGTCATATATTTGAAGTTAATGCAAATGCCATCTCAGAAATTTACACCATGTAGAGATTTTCTTCCATTGGTAATGAAGATGAAGGATGAGACAAACACAGAAATTGATTATCTGGCACTGTGAACTGAAAACTGAAGACTGAACCAAGATGGAGTTGTCTGCAAGATCAGCAAACCCACCTTTCCAGGGTATCTCAGACCTGCACTTACAAGACATTCTAGGATGTATCTCTAAACAATTCAGTCCCTGTATTCCTCAGTGGCCATAGTCTTACCTACAGCCTGACAACTTTATCACCTCCCTCCCTCCTGCTCTCTCTCACTTGTCCTTTGGTGCATGGGGTATTCAAGGCCATGGCTAGTGCTGATGTTAATGAGAAAAACACTTGGAGGCTGCTGGGGGGAATCAAGGCCTTTGTCTTCCCAGACCATCACTGCTTTTGCAAGCTCTGACTCTCACCTTTAACGTGGAGTCAGCTTTCTTGGCACATGGAAGATTCACCCTGTGGGATACTTTGCTGACTTTTCTCTTCACCTTGACTCAGATATGCACGATAGAAATAGCAGCTGTGGACTCCTATGGTTTCAGACCCTGCCCTGTTTAAATTAGAAAGACACATGGGTTTGCAAAAGAGGCTTTCAAGGAGGATGCTTGGGTTTCCTTTTCAGTGTTATTATATAGAAAAAACAAGTTACACTGAGCTCTCTGTTTCTCCTGAGCACCTCCAAGCACCTGACAAGCAGGCAATTGTTTTACAATCCTCCCTTGTCTGATGGTGGAGCATAGAGTGTGAACTGCATCGCTGCCCCTTCTCATTGGTCATACTGAAACAAAACGTTTGTGTACTGGCAAAACCCATCCCCACACGTTTGCAATGAGTTCTCCCAGAAGAAGAACTTAGGGACAATATCAAGGTGTGCAGTATATTGCTGAGAGGAAGTGATGTTGGAAAGGCAGTGTTTCTCACACCTATATCACCCCACTTTGGTAACTGCGGATAACTTGGTGCAGGCTGGAGCATAGCTGATAGAATCATGAGATCACCTCTGTGAACAGCTCAGCACTAGGCCTGGAAAGAAGGTAACTCTATGGAAGAGAAAAACACTACTCCAAAAACTGCAGGAAACAAGTCTCTTCCAGATATGCTGTTTCAGCATCTGGGGAATACTTTCCCAGTGCAGGCACATCAGGCTCTTAGTGTGGCGCTTGGCAGAAGTTAATTCACCCTCAGCAGCCACTGCTGATGCTGTAGGGGATATAAGAAGTAGCTGGGAGGTCAGTATGTGATGCCTGACAGTTTAGCATCTTGTGATGGACTTGTTCAGGCTATGGCATACTTAGCCTTAGGATACTCCCGTGTCCTAGAAAGCCTCTCAGAAGCACCTAGAACAACCTGAGAAGCACACCACTTCCAGAGTTTCTCAGAGGTGCTCTTGCAAGCAGAGGCAAGAGTTTTCTCTGCACTGATGCTCCACATCCCTCACTAGGCTGCAGGGAATTAGATCACCATCCTTGCCGAAGAGAGAAAGGAAGGAACTGCAAAATGGGAAGCTAGAGTAAGCTCAGAAATTGTTTGAAAGGTAGAAAGAATTAATTTTGTATCTAGATGGAGTACTGTATATCTTTTTGGTTTTAAGATATTTATATGAAAATATGCTAAAAATAAATAAATACCATCTTCTCTGACACAGCTGCCACTTGGCCCTGGGGAAGGGCTCACATTCTGCAGCCTCCCACGAGGAATGGAACCATGATAGGGGTAGCGCCTGCTAGAGTACTGAGGCAATGCTAGAGCTTAGAAACCCAATCAAGACTTTCACAGCAATCTCAAGCTGTTTGAGGGCTTGCTCTTCGCTGTCATGTACATGCTTGTGACTTTTTTTTCTTTCTTGTTCAATAAAACCTTGGTTTTCCAGACCTTGGGAGTGTACCAAAGTTTGAAAGTGACTGTCACAGAGGGGGTTCTGCCCTTATCACCTGTTCGTGGTGAAGGGGAGAAATCAATAGGTGCAAGATAATTTATATAAAAATATATATGTTTATTAAACTCAATATTCTTAACTCTCAACACCCCCCAACCACTATATTTAATATTAAATGGATTCTCACGGTTATGAAAGACCTTATGGGAAAAATATCACAATAAATGGATCATTAATAACTCTATGACAATGACTAGTGTAACTATTAAACAGAGAGAGAGTTTTCCCCGCGGCTGCTGCCACTTGGGGTCTATATACTATTTGCCCAGCAGGGTGGGCTGAAAGCTTCTGCTCTGTGGCAGGCACAATAGGAATTAGAGATAGGTATTTACTCACAAGTTGATCAATTATAAATCACCCTCCAGGCTACAACACAGCCTATGTAAAGTGTCCAACTCCTTAGGGTCTCTGCCCATGGGCTCCGAGGCTGGAATACTCCCGGATTCAGGGGCAATAGTCTCTGACTGTGGCTGCTGCATCCAGGGAACTCGTAGGCAGGATTTGCTGGCGGGTCAGAGGGAAGACGATCCCGTGCAGACAAGTGAGTCTGCACCTGGTGTCTCAGCAGCAATGGCTCTTACCAGGTAATGAAGCAATGGGCATACACGGCTGGCTGGAGTCTGTGCTCCGCAAATATATAGACAATGCAGAATCAAAGTCATGATCAACTCACCACGGCTGGCTGTGAGATTCCATCTCCAAAATAACATAAGCAAATAGGCCGGTGAGTCTAAATAATAGCAAGGTTGCCTGAGTATAAGTGTAAGCGATCGTGGGCAGGAGTGAACCCCGAGAGCAAGAGCGAGGGAAGAGCTCTGGAGCACAAGTGTGCTCTCATTTATAAACTATGGGCCGAGATCAATTGCCCTAATTGGCCACTATTGACCAATCGGTTTGGCAGTCATCCAAACAGTACCATAATAGGCGAAATCACTATGCCGTCTACCTCCAAATATGGAGCGAGCATAGGCTGGGCCACACACTGACAGTGTGGGCTTATGCAACCTGTAAACAAGCTGCTTATGTAACTTGTTTGCTACACAGGCCTTAGCAGGGCCAGACACCATGGCACCTCGGCCTATTGTATCTTTTTTACCCCTGGTTTGGGGAGGAACATGTTTGGGCAGGCAAGGCAAAGTGAGGCATAGAATGAGCCTATTTTTTGGGCCTACAGGCCCTCCACGACAGTGACCCAAGTTCAAGGTAAAAGGCGTGACAGGAGACAAATAAAAGAATCTAAAATCTATCATTAAACAAGTAAAACCTCACAATACCTTTAGGTCTGACTGACCTAGTTTAAGCTTCCAGGAGTAAGGCCCACTGGACAGAATGGAGGTTTTTGCACCCTTCTCCACCCTGTTCTCCATAGGGAAAAGATAAGCAGGGGAAGTTGAAAGGAATAACAAACAGCTTTGTGCTGAATTGGAAGTTGAAAAGTGATTTTAACAAAAACTAAAAGGTATTAAGGCAAAAGAGATGTAGAGAGATATAGAGGAAGGGA
Source organism: Tricholaema leucomelas (assembly GCA_013400475.1). Taxonomy (NCBI): domain Eukaryota; kingdom Metazoa; phylum Chordata; class Aves; order Piciformes; family Lybiidae; genus Tricholaema lacrymosa; species Tricholaema leucomelas. Next base: position 89,346 of record WAAF01001573.1, read on the forward strand.
ATAGGTACTGAAATATATACAAACCCCAAATCAGCAAAGGACCAGGCCTGGACACATGACAAAACATGTCCTGACCAGCAAGAAGCTTCCCAGCCTACAGCAAAAGTGAGACCAAGAGTGAAAATATACTGTCTGTTCCTGCCCCTTAAAGGATAAACAGGAAAGGGAAGGGAAACACAGGAGGCAGTGCCTCCCCCTGGGTGGGATTTTCCCACCAAGATCGAGTTTCCACCTTATGGGCCAGCAGTCAACCTTTAACCTACAGCTCTGACTTATATTTTCTGAGCCCTTGATTTTTCTAATAAACCTCAAGAAAATGGCAGTTTTGATCCTCAGCTCTGGTACTTCAGAAAACGTTGGATATTTGTCAACATTTGGAGACTCCACTTTTTCAAATTTGGGCAAAATTGTACATGGAAAAGGTTTTAGAAAGTCAGGCTGTATTGAGTTTGCATAGCAAGGTTTTGGTAGCAGTAGATCTGCAGTGGTTGTTTCTGTGAGAAGATGCTGGAATCTCCTCCTCTGTTTGATGGATCAATGTCAGCTCCAAGAAGGACCTGCTGTTGGCCAAGGCTGAGGCCTTCAGTGACAGTGACACCTCTTAGATAACTTACTCAAGAAGGGGGTGAATAAAAGGAACGCCTGCTGTACAGCAAGAAGAGATAAGTGGTGATATGTGAGGGAAACAATTCTGCAGACACCAGGGTCAGCGAAGGAGAGGAAGGAGATGCTCCAGGTGCCATAGCAAACATTTCCCTGCAGGCCATGGTGAAGATCATGATGAGGCAGGCTGTCACCTTGTAGCCCATGTATATTAATGGTGGAGCAGATATCCACCTGCAATCTGTGAAGGATCCTTTGCAGGAGCAGGTGGATATCTGAAAGAGGCTGAAATTCCATGCAAAGCTTGCACAGAAGCAGGTTCCTGGAAGCACCTGTGGATCCATGGAGAGAGTAGCCTATGTTGCAGCAGGTTTGCTGGGAGGACTTGTACCCACCTTTTTCTGAAGAACTACACACTACAGAAGGGACCTACACTGGAGCAGTTTGTGAAGAACTGTGGCCTACGGGGTGGAACCACTTTGGGGAAGTTCATGGAGAGCCCCAGTAGGAATGGCTTCATACTGGAGAGAGGAGAAGCCTGAGGAGTCCTCCCCCTGAGGAGAAAGTGGTGGCAGAGACAACATAATGACCTGACCTCAACCCCCAGTTCCCTGTCACCTTGCATCACTTAGGGAGAAGAAGCAAAGAAAACAAGTGAAGTTGGGCCTGGAAAGAAAGATGGAGTGTGGGGGGAGGTGTTCTAATATTTATTTAATTTTCTTGTTATCCTACTGTGGTTTGATTGGTAATAAACAAAATTAATTTCCCCAAGTTAAGTCTGTTGTGCCTGGGATAGTAAATGATCCCTCTCTGTCCTTATCTCAGCCCAAAAACCTTTCATCATTATTTTCCAGTTGGGCAAAGGGAGTGTTAGAGCTGATGTGCTGGGTACCTGGCATCTATCCAGGATCGACCCACCACACAGGCTTAGATACTTGTATTATTTTCTTTATCTTTAACGCAGTCAGTCAGAAAGAGAAACAGAAGAGTTGTAAGAATGAAGTCTGCATTAAAAAGAGTAGCTTTTATCCTAGAAGTAGCTCTTTACTGTTGACCAGTAATTAAAAAAATATTTTATTACTCATGGTCATCAACACTGCCTTACCTTACAACCTACTTTTTTTAAATGGCCTAAATAAAACACACACTCATGGTCATATATAAACTTGATCTACAGATACTCCTAGTCGGAATTTACTCCCTGAAGGGGAGGATAAATTTAACGAAGCAGCCCTCTTGATGAAATCTCAGCACAGACCAACCCCAGTTGCAGTACTGGTATCATAAGGACCATGCTGTAAAGTAATTATGGCCAAATGAAAACTCTGAAAGTCCATGAAATGACTTTCAGCTTGTTGAAGCATTTTGCACACATTAATTAAACTTTAGATCACCTGGCTTAAATCAGAATAGCAGAACTATTTCAAAATTAACTTTGAAGTTTGCCTGCTGTGAGCAGGAGACCGGACAATATGTCCTTCAGAGGTCTATTCCAACCAAAGCTACACAATTTCTTCAAAATGACACACAACACTTGTAACCTGAAAAGTTGATTGGTGAGACAGAGAAATTGGGAGTTTCTAACCACAGGCCACATTATTTCTAAAGAGCTAGAGCCTGAGTGCCACAGTTCTGCCGCATTGTTGGCCACCCCCAACATTCAAATGCCAGACAGTGCTCTCAACACAAGCCTAAAGACATAAGCTGTGTCCCTGCTGAACGAGTGCATTACTTTCAGAGGAAGTAAAAGTGTGATATGTTTGAAGGTCTCCCTATCTGAGCAGATTTGCATGACCGGTTCTGTTTGCAATTGCGCATCTCTGGCACGCCTGGGTAGTTAGATGCTCTTCAAAGATTTGCAGTGGGCAGTTTTAGCCATGCATCTTTTCATCTTTTATAGCCATGCTCCTTATGTTGGAGCCATTAGCAATATCTCTAAACTCCCTTTCAATCATGTTTTACAGTGCCTGTTCAGTGCATTGAGGTACCTTTTATGGTTGAGATGACACTTTCATTATAAGCTGCTGTTTTCAGTGGTTTATAACTTTCCCAAAAGATTACCTTTGGGGGTTGAAATTTTCTCACAGTTTCTTATCCACAAGCTAGCAGTGTATTTACTTAGAAAGTTGGAAGATAATTTCTGCAGTTGTTCTGGAGTTACCAAAACTTATGGAGAAAACAAACAAACAAACAAACAAACAATTACAAAAAAAATAATACTTTTTTGATGGAGCAGGTATTGGTCTGTTGGAGGGTAGGAGAGCCCTGCAGAGGGCCCTTGACAGGCTGGACGGGTGGGCAGACATCAACGGGATGAGACTGAACGAGGCCAAGTGCAGGGCTCTGCACTTTGGCCACAACAACCCCAAGCAGCACTACAGGCTGGGGACAGAGTGGCTGAAGAGCAGCCAAGAAGAAAGGGACCTGGGGGTACTGGTAGATAGTAGCTGAAGATGAGCCAGCAGTGTGCCCAGGTGACCAAGAGAGCCTATGGCATNTGGGAGATATAGGCTAAATGTTAGGAGGAAGTTCTTCCCAGAGAGAGTGATTGGCATTGGAATGGGCTGCCCAGGGAGGTGGTGGAGTCACCATTCCTGGGGGTGTTCAAGAAGAGGCTGGATGAGGCACTTAGTGCCATGGTTTAGTTGACTGGCTAAGGCTGGGTACTAGGTTGGTCTGGATGATCTTGGAGGTCTCTTCCAACCTGGTTGATTCTATGATTCTATTAAGCATGTCCTTTCAGCATCCTGAAATAATAATAAAAAATGATACACTGGACAGAGGCTCCATGAGATACCTGCTTATTGTGACTGAATTCAAGCAAAGGGAAAAATTACATATAAGAAGTTGTAAACCACTCAGTCACAGTACAGTTGTAAAAGTAAGAGATAGGAAATGACCATGTGGCTATTGGAGGCTGGAGTTACTTTTCCATTGGTTACAGCATTTTGATTTTCCTGAGACTTGTGCAGTGGGCCCTTACTACAGTCATAAGTAAATACTTCTTTAATTCTTAAGACAAGTAGTCAGAGTCACTGAACAATTATAGAGGAAAATGCAACTAAGGTATCTATCCAGTCTTCTGAAGGCATTTGCTCACTTTTCAGTTCATGTGTGCTCCAGCTAGCTCCCGATAAACTTGTTTATATCAGTTGTTTTCAGACTTTATTTTGGCTGAAGAACAGTAGCCACAGTCTGGGCATATGCTGCTTCTAATTGTGTCTGCTTTCCTTTTCAGGGAAAACCCCCGTATTTTCTTGTGTATTTCCCAGTGCTTAAACCTGTTCTTTGGGTATATTTGCTTGTTTATGTGATGGAGGCTTCCATCTGAAGATCTAAATGCTGTAAGAGTGAGGCTTTTGGGCAAAATGGACACCTGCTCTGACGAGAAGTGAAATAGTCTTCACAACTAACAGGTAGACATTGTGGCTGCTGCAAATCTGGTTGGGCTTCTTTTAGGTACATATATCAAGAGGGAAAGGAAGGCAAAGATAGATTTAGTTTAGATTATTCTCTTTGGTGCTGCTCCAATATTGGCTTCAGCCAGCATGTCCCCTTTCATTGGTTTTAATGGCTTTCCAATCACAGAACAACACAATGTCAGGGGCTAGAAGAGACCTCAAAAGATCATCCAGTCCAACCTCCCCCTGCCAGAGCAGGATTATCTAGACCACATCATACAGGAGCGTATCCAGTTGGGTTTTGAATATCTCCAGACAGGGAGGCTCCACAAGCCCCCTGGGCAGCCTGTTCCAGTGTTCTGTCACCCTCACAGTGCATGAAAAAATTAATCCTCATGTTTAAATGAAACTTACTATGCCTCAGCTTCCACCCATTGTCCTCTCTTCTGGCATCACTGATCTGGTCTTATGTTCAATGAGCTCGTTGTTCAAGGTGAGGTTTCAGCAATTTCAAAGTAACTACAGTTGCCAAACAGTTTTAGGTATAAATGGCTTACTTCCCTCAAAAATTTTGCAAGAGCAGCTTCACCTACAAGATCCCAAACATTAGTGAGAGTTAAAGCCTTCAAGAAAGCCTTCACAGTGTCTTTTGTAGGAGTTTCTACTTCTGCAAAAAAGAGGTGATGAAGGCTTTCTTGAATTTTGCATTAGCCTTCTATTAAGACTTCCCTGTGACTATTAACCTAGCAGGACTGTCTTAAAGAACATCTTCTCCACAATTAGCACCTCTCTAATATGAGGAAGCCCAGAAATGGCCACTAGTATTCTAATTTAGGTAGCTTAGCTATACATTCCTTTCAGCAAAGTACTTAGACACTGTATTTTAATTTTCAGTGTAATGAAACCTGAGCAAATGCACTTGCTTAAGTATTGGTTAGAACTGAATGGTCTTGGCAGCCTGATCCAAGCTGAACGGAGTTAAATTCTTCCCTACCACACCAGAGGTCACAAATAACATGATGGCTAGCCCTTAAAAGCAGGGCTTCATCCTGCAGTATGACACTTTGTATTTAATGCTTCATTTTAAGCTGCTTTGAGCTCAAATGAATATGAATACCCTATGGTCATTCTCTTTATTAAACTGCAGCTACACAAAAGACTAATAATCTAGTTGTCTTGTTGTTCAGTCTAATTATAGTAGGGAGCATGAGGAATCCCATGTGTCTCCTAGCTTTGGGTGGAAAAAAAAATAGTGTGCAAGTTTATTTTTTTTTTGCTTTTATTATTATCATTATTGCAATTAATAAACTTTATCTTCCACTGCCACAGTCTACCAAGGTGCACACTGCAAACCAGAAGAGAAAAGGGAAATGAGGTATTCTGCTTGTTTTGTTTTGTTTGTTTCTTTTTTTCCATGCGATTTTAGTTTTGCTTTTTGGATAAAATTTGTTTTGTGTATCAGAGCAGTGAGCTCAAAAGCTGTATCTTGGAGCAAGGTATTAGAACAAAACACACAAAAACGGTTTTGGTAATAGAAGCTGCTGTCAAGCTTTCTCAAGAACAGGCCAAGCACAAGCCCTGAAGAGGAGCTCCAGGGAATGATTTATAGTATGGACTGATACAGTACATAAAAATTTGTTTTAATTATGGCAACAGCTTATTGCATAATTCACATTGTGCCATCTGAAATGACTGCACCAAGCAGTTCTGGAGAATTGCAGGCCATTCTCATAAATTCCATTAACTGTAATGCAGTAAATGTTGCAGGAAAACAGAGTTTCATTAAGAAACATAAATGCAACATTCCCACTTCTTACAATGTTACACCAAAACAAATTCTGCAGTATGTCTTCAGCTTTCAGCTCCTGTATATTATGAAGTATAGGTTTTCACCACTCTGTTTTCCTGATATGCTTAACAAACCTACAAATATTATGAGCATTCAAAACACCCAGCCAAATCCTTAAGTGGAAACAGTTTGTTGCAAAGGAAGCAAACGTATCTCCAAATCCGTCCAGGTGACCATGACCTCTAAACCTACAGAGGTTGTTATGTCGATTTAGTGAAGCCTACAAGGCACCAACCATAGAATCATAGAATCAAGGAGGTTGGAAGAGACCTGCAAAATCATCCAGTCCAACCTAGCACCCAGCCCTAGCCAGTCAACTAGACCATCCAGGCTTTTCTTGAACACCTCCAGGGATGGCAACTCCACCACCTTCCTGGGCAGCCCATTCCAATGGCAAATCACTCTCTCTGTGAAGAAAGAAATGCATCCAAGGTGCTTCCATATCCTCAAGGCAAAGGCCTAGGCAGGAATAGACTTGCTCCTAACATCCAGCCTATACCTCCCATATCACAACTTGACTGTCCCCTTGTTCTGTTGCTGGTTGCCTGGGAGAAGAGACCAGCCCCCACCTGGCTACAGTCTCCCTTCAGGTAGTTGTAGAAAGCAATGAGATCACCCCTGAGCCTCCTCTTCTCCAGGTTAAACAACCCCAGCTCCCTCAGCCTCTCCTCACAGGGCTGTGCTCTAGAACCCTCACCAGCTTCGTTGCCTTTCTCTGGATACATTCTAGCATCTCAACATCCCTCTTGAACTGAGGAGCCCAGAACTGGACACAGTACTCAAGGTGTGGCCTGACCAGTGCTGAGTCCAGGGGAAGAATAACCTCCCTCNTCAACACCTGCTCCTAGCTTGGTGTCATCTGCAGACTTACTGATAATGGGCTCGACCTCCTCATCCAGATCATCAATAAAGATACTGAACAGGACTGGGCCCAGCAGTGATCCACTAGTGACAGCTGCCAACTGGATGTGGCACCATCCATCACCACTCTCTAAGCCCGGTCCTCCAGCCAGTTCTTGACCTATATCAGAGTAGATCTGTCCAAGCCACAGAAAAGGATTGCTGTTTTTCTTTGGCAGAGAGGTTGTAGCACAACATGAGAAGCTTGTGCTATTCAGAATGAATGCATTAAGCTAATTCACTCCAGCTTTGGCTTTTGTAGTCTCAAGTACAGTAGCCTTGAAAAAAGAACATGTGATTATGCAATTAAAATGTGAGTCATGAAATCATGAGACAGAAATAATGTTGAAGATCTAAATTTGACTGGGTCAGTGTAATACTGGCATTGTCAAATGTCTTTAGGGAATATATATATATATATATATATATATAATTTATCTTCCTTTAATGTCACTTTGTACTTATAAGATAAATATCAATACACTCTCCAGCATATATATAGTATAGTATGGAGAGGGAGTACAATATAGATAGTAAGAATAAAGCCAGAAAGAACATAAGCATTTGGAAAAAAGTGTCATTTAGTTGTTAAATATTTACTATTTCAAATGAATCACTCATTGCACTTCAGTCACTCCAGTCCCAGAAAAATGCAAAAATGGTATACTTGAAGAAAAATAACAACAACAAACATCTTACCGCATTAGTGAGGTAATTAAAGAGAGAAGAAAAGGAAGGAAAGAAGAAAGTTCTCAGATCAGCACTGGAATTCATGATTAGACATAACCATTGTATGTATTTCCTCACTGGAACGATGACAATCGGAATAGATGTGAGAATCTGATTTATAATACTATGTTATGGATTTAACTCAACATCAGTTACCTGAAACTTCATGTCTATTCTGTCTACACGAAATAGCTCTAAGTCTCCAGAAGCCTACTTGCAGTTTGAGGATAGGTTTTTAATACAAACATGATGAGCCACCCACGCTAGCCTACAGAGAAGTGAATTTAGTTGTGACCTGTTTCCAGTCTACTCTATGGGATCCACGGCAGAAAAAAATAGTGAGGTACATACTGAACCTTCTGAAACACTCTTAGTGAAACAAACCAATGGAGATTGCTGAAGCTGAAACTTCCACCTTGTCCAGCCATCCATTGGCATTGCCAGGCCAACATTATCTGGCAGTGGTGCTCTGTGGGCATGATCAGCAACTGGCTTTCTGCCAAGGGTAACTGGGTCACCCTAGAGAGTGCCCTGGGACTCTCCAGCAGATCAACGTCATTGACAGATTGAGAGATTACCTTCAACACACCTTTGAGTTTTCATCTGTGTAAACAAATTATTCGTATAAACAGCATTTCAAATAACAATTATAGACTTGCAGTGCTGATGCTCAAATTCAGTTTCTGCTTCCAACTGGCTAATGAAACAGCCCTCCTTATTGTGCTGCTTCTTCCTTCAGTGTTTGCCTTATTTTTTTTCTGTGCTGAAGAACACAGACCTCTTCTCAGTACTTGGGCAATGTCATGATCTCAATTTGAGAAGAGAGAAGAGGCAGATTTAGGTGCTGCCCAGCTACAGAGGAATGTCAACTTACAATAAATAGGTAGCTGTGCTCTTTCTTCCCCTCCTACTCTGCTGCCTGTGACGTGGTGATACCAGTCTGCCTCCTGTTCTTTCTTTCGGAGCATCGTGAACATGACAGCAAGCCAGAGCTGCTTTTGAGCAAAGTTCCTCACTGTGTTATACATGAGTTTGGAAACAAGAGAAGTTTGTTCTGAATCCTACTTAGCCTCATGAACTCTCACAGGTGAATTTCAGGCCCACTTGGCTGGCTAAAGCTCAAGTTTGAATTACTGAAACAACAGGAGGGCACTTCGGATCTCTTCTGCCAGGAAGGCTGAAGGAGACAGCATTTTATTTTCAGCCTTATTAAAACTACTCTATAGAAAGGAAGTCGATCTTTTCAATTGCTCTTAATCTCCAGAGAAATCTCCCACTGATCCCTAAAATGCCGAACTTGCAATTCTGGAGCAGTTTTTAAGCTTCAATACTGGAATGTTTCTGTTTCCAATACCGCCTAAATGCATATCCCTTTGCCGGTTAACCTGCTGTGGCTGGTTGATGCCCAAGCCTGCTATGAGGTTAATTTGTACAAAGACAACACTTGCTGTCCACAAACCTCTGGGATCACCTGTGTCAACTTATACCAAGTGCAGACCCTGACATCCCAGATATTTGAAGTTCAAGCCCACAACACAATTTCAGATCTTTGACTCAGGACTAAGACTCGAACTTGTCTAACTCTGGGAATGGGATTCAGCTCCAGCCTGTCTACGTCTTTGGACAAATATCTTTGTTTATATGCAGCTGTCTCCAGGTTTTGACAGACAGATTAGCCACATGTCCTACAGCAAAGTGTCATATTTGTCTGCAAACTGCTGTCTGGACAGGAACCCTTGAGCCTAGGCAGATGAAGGGGCAGGAAAATAAAGAAGCAACACTCCTGGGAGAGGTTTGGAACTATGAAGAAACTTTCCAGTGATGTGGATAGGATTTCTTTCCCGCCTGCGAGCCCGGCTAGTGTGGCTGAGGCAGAGGCTCCGCTGGGATGAGATGTTCCGCCTGAGGGGATGTAAGAGGGGTCGAAAGAAGGGGGGCGAGTTGTCAGCATCTGGATCAAAATGAGTTTTGCGAAGACAAAAGACAACATCCCGACCCGTAATCTGAAAGCATCAGATGAGTTTTACCTGCACTTTTAACGTGCTCTGCTTAAAGATGATGAGCGTGAGATTAACAGCCTTTGTTTTCATCTCTTTAGCTGCCTCCATTCCCTGGCCTGGAGTGATTCTTTATCTCAATTGCCAGCTTTGCATGTCATTCAGTTCAACTTAATCGCCAAGGATCCACAAATCAAGCGATTTCAGTTTGGGGGCTCTGCCTTACAAAGCCTTTGCTCGTCAGCAAATAGGATTTTCTTGCACTTCCTCGCAAATTTAACAAAGACATTTGCTCTCCGTTTACAGAATGTACGTAGTTCAGCTTGGGCATTTCACAGTGATGCCTGCGTGAGGGCGGTACGAAGTCAGAGAGCTCAAATGGCCTTCATAACTGACGAGAGATTAGTGCTTGCGTATGCAAGTCGCATCCGGCTTGGAAGGCTCCTTATTTATGACCATGCAGTTAGAGTCAAAGGCAAGATCCTCAGATGGTTTGAATAGGTGGAAATCTTGCACACTCAAACGTTACACAAGGCATCATGCCAACGGAAAAAAAATCACACTTGGAGACGAGGTTATTAAATGGGTTATTATGGAACATTCGCCACGATTGCTGCGTATATCCTCAGATCTTAATGCGAAATAGCCAGCACGGCTCAAGGGGCATGATTTACCTGAACATTCAAATGTGGGAGGAAAACCTCTCAGTAGTCGCTGCACAATAAAAGTACTTCAGAGAGATGTGTCATCCTAAGGATACATGGCACATAGGTGGCTGAGAATTTGTGCAAGTTTTTTGTTCGGTTTGGTGGTTTGTTACTGCTTTTTGTCAGTCACTTCACTCAGTAGACAGGAGAACTTTGTGTGAAAATTTAAATTATGTGTGATTTTGGATCAAGGAATGTTGTCTAGTCTTAACTAAAAATACTGCACTTGGAGAAAATGTTTGATCCTGGGTGAAAGAACAATCGGTAGTGATTTTTTCTTTCATAAGTAGTATTTAAATTTTTTATCTAAAGCTTGACCTGATTTCTAAGAGAGCATAAATGGGTTAAATAGCCCCCACATTAAATGAAAATGTATATTTCATGTAAAAAGTACATTTTGGGTTGACCCAAAGTTAAAAAAGAAGAAGAAAAAAAAAAGAAGAAAAGAAAAAGACAGACTTGCTCTAGAGAGCACTCTTTAATGTTCAGGGGGTTCATATAATTTTAACAGAAATAAGCAGAGAGATGTAAACCACAAAGACTTTCAGGCCTTCTGATCCAGCATTATTATCTATCCAGCAGAGATCAATGCCTCAAAGAAAAATGTACAATTCCCTGAAATGCCCCATTAAATGCTACACATTGGATAGCACTTAGTATATGGATCTCTGAGGTTCCACCTCTTCTCCTCGTTATTAGCTCCATCTAATGTGATGTTCCCCACGCAAGCTACTGAGATCACTTGAGTTTATACAGAATTGCACTGTGTGGAAAGCAGAGAAGCTCTACATATCCCAAGAAGATGTAGGTCACTTTGCTATCTATCCAGTGGATACCTCATTCTTTTTTTTTCCAGGAATGTATCTCCTGGGAAGGTTCTGCTTCACATCAGCATAAAGGAGTGTTTAGAGTTGGTTGCAAAGTGTGATTTCCTAGCCAGCTGCTGTGGCTGCACAACACTGAACGGGTATGTAGATAGGCATAACGGACCCTTCAAATTAGAATTTGGCTCTGGAAAAAGCATTAACTATTGCAGCCTTCCCCAAAGTGCCATGCTATCTCTAACATCTGCATGCTTATTATTATAGGCTGTAGGCTGTGCCAAGGAAAGAGACACTGAGCTGCTTCTCTGGAGCTATGAAACTGCTATCTGCTAAGTTGGAAGCTTCATTGTTTATAGTCATCTGAGATCAAAGATAGAGAAGATGGGTTTGTTGTTACTTTTTTGGTGTCTTGGAGAGTTCTGATTTTTTTTTTTTTTCAGATGACCTGTTTTCTCTCCCTGTGCTGACATGTAAATAGCTCATCAGAAGCAGTACTACACTGTGTAAATGAATGAAGTGATGTTAGAGGGAAACTTTTGTCAAGATGAAAAAGCCTAGCATATCTGAATATCACTATTCCAGGCCTGGCACCTCTTTCACAGGTAGTGAATTGGGAATGGAAGACAAGATAAATGTTTCTGCACATGGATCTACAGGAATTAAAAGTACCCTACTCTATCCAGATCTTTAAAAATAAAACTACTCTCAGATCCTTAAGGAATAGGTTGTGTGTTGGAGGAAACTGTGAGACTCCCAGGACTCGTTTCCTCAAAACCTGCAGAAACCAGAGGAGGAAAATCTCACTCCAAGCTGACTAACCCTTTGGAACAGAAGCAGTAATGAGGAAAGGTGGGAATCGAGATGCTTTGCTCTGGCTTCCTTTCTGAACTTACATCCCATGTTTCCTGGGAGAAGGATGTCAATCCTTTTACTCTTTGTTTTTCTTGCTGAGTGATAATTTTACTGCTTGTGCAATAAATGTGCATACCATCACCTTTCATAACTCATTAAGTCTACAGGTTCCATTTCATGGCTGCTGAAGTAAAAACAGTAACATTGCTCTTCTCTCTGTCTTCCTGCAGATAACTGCTGAAACCTTGGTGGTCCCATAGCACCATCATACTTGTCAGCAGAAAACAACATCTCCTGTCTGTTTCTACTCACTCTATAACTGAAGCAAATTTGACAGATGATCTAAGCATACTTGGGATGACTTGTCCTGAAACTGATGCCTTCTGCTCTAAACACACAGGTGCATTCATGGGCACTGCCAGAGAAGCTACTGTCAGCTGTATCAAAGCTGTTACAACGAAAGAGACATTCTACTCTCCAAGCTGCAGAGCAGTCTGTCATGTGACATTACTGCATGTTTGCTTTTCCACATCAGCTTTAAGGAAAGTCAAAGCTAATCAGGGAAGCATGCTGAAGCACACATGTGGGATGCAAAATTAGCTATGCTAATTCATGCATACATGCGCACAGTCGATCTTGCCAAAGCTGGTTGCAAAGACCATTTTCCATGGAGTTAGAATACTTCCTAGTGAGAAACCTGATTTGTCTTTGAGAAAAGCTGCTTTTCTTTTACAAATAGAGGCTATTAGTTTAAGCTGGTTTTTGAGGTGCCAAATATAAAAATGAGGTGTCAGTTGGAGCCCAGAGGGATGGGAAGGGAGACACAGAGAGCCTGAAAAATACTTCCTGTGCAGGCATCTTATTTAAGCACAGAGCATATTGCAGCAGGCTTGGTCTTTGGAGAAAAAGATTAATTTCTACCCATTAAACATGAGTAAAGTGAGACAAAGGAAGGACGTATAGCCATGAAGGTGAAGAGTCTTCTTGGGGTTTTGGGTTTTTTGTTTGTTTTGTTTGTTATGCTATGTTTTGGTTTGTTGTTTTGTTGTTTTTTTTTTTTTCTTTCCCCACCTCTGATGGATGATTTCAGCTTAAAGTACTGAAGCCTCTACAGTGATTTTTGATAAATAAATGCTTAGACCTTACGCTTGCTGTGCTAGTTTGAGCCTAGCTGGGATGTTTTGGTGAGAAGGATTAGATCATAGGCTGAGAAATGAAAACAATGGTGAGGTCTACTTCGCTCACAGTCTTGCTGAGATGTGTAAAGGAGAAAAGCAAAACAAATGATGAAGTCACTTCGCTCTGCACTTCGCTTGGGCACTTCGTGCTGGGCTGTTCTCTCAGCTCTTTGCCTGCTGGGGAGAGCTGAGGCTGCTGGCTGAACTCCATCTTGCTTTCTAACCTCACTCTTCATTTGCTTTTGTGGCTGATTCACCTTGCTTCTTAATCCTCTTGGCCGNCATCTCAAGGCTGGAGAGAAAGAAGCTTAGATATCATTGTAGCTTTTTTGCCCCCCCCCTTTTTTTTTTGTTTGGTTTTGGTGTGTTGGGGGTTTTTGTTTGATTTTTTTTTTTTTTTTTTTGGTAACACTCTTGCATTAAGATGAGTGACTTACTTTTGTCACTGTTTTTTTCACTGCATAGGAAAAAGTGGAGCACCCACAGAGGTTGATGTCCAGATAAAAATGGGCATATGAAGCTGCCAAATGCTTGGAAAAGGGAAGGAAACAGGTCGTTTTATCCTGCTGACCTCCAGTGTTGGCTTCTCTTACTTTGTCATTATGGCACAATGTTATGGCCTGGGTGCTGTGCAGGCCACCCACATGGATCTGGGAACACAAATAAACTCTTACCTCTCGTAATGTTTGTTAGAGGAGACAGAAGCACACATTCCTCACACGATTTAAGTTTACAAGGTTTCTGAGGTGCTAGAGGTCCTTGTAGCTGCATTCACATATTACATGGGTTGAGGCATTGCAAAACTTTTACTTTACACAGAGGAACTCTTTTGCCACCTACTGAACGATGTAGCTGCCTCTATGGGCAGGGTATCAGAGGATCCACTAAAAAGTATTGCAGTTCTTTATAATTTTACAGGAATGTAAAGAAAAAACATTCAACTTATTTCACTCATGATTACAAATCACAATAGCCCAAGCCAGAGTTTGGTTCAGATCACAGACTGCCTGTGTGAGCAGTCTTTGAAGCACCAAGCAGGGCTTCTGTTTTACACCCCAGTGATGTTCCCAGTGCTGCTCTGCAGTAGTGTGCTACAAAAATGGTATATACAGTCATTCATCAACTCTGATTTCTACAGAAGCAGTATTTCTCCCCTGGAACATTCCCAGTCCTGACTTGGCCAGATTTAACATGGATTTGCTGATGAGATATGAATGGATCAGAAGTGTCAAACTACGTCGCAGAGACACTAGACTCCAGTGCTTCTGTCAGGTCCCAGTTTAGAAGCAAGCATTGCTAGATTCTCAACACAACTTTTACTTATTTTGTTTTATTTTTATTAATTAATCCCTTAACTTTCAGCATCACTTGCTCCCTGTCTGCAGTTTCCAAAGCCCATTGAGAGTACTACATGAGCACATGCGAAAGGGCAAATGAGGCTAAGGACATATTCAAGTCAAGTGTATATCCAGTCCTTTAATTCTCTTCCCCAGCATGGAGATTTCTGATGAGGACAGCTGTGCTCCCACAAAAGGCAGTTGTAATTTCTCACCCTATTCCTGCCCAACAATGAAGTGTTTGAGATGGCTCAGTGTGAATGTGGATCTACAGAGGACCAGATAAAAAGGACTGAGCTAAATGGAGAACACAAACACATCTCTGAGCTACACTAATGAGAACATAACTAATATGTTACATATTCCCAGCAGCACAAAGGAAACCTAAGGGAAGCACAGGCAGTCAGAGGTATTATTTCACTAGCTGTAAGCTAGTTTTATTAGCCTATCTATCTGTGTATTTAAGCTCCTCTGCTGGTTTTTCATACCCTCAGAAATGCCTTAAACTTTGAATCGGAAACTAAATTACTTGACTATTTGTGCAAAGCTATATCAAACCCCAGGATCCAAGGTACAGTAGAAGGGGTGATCTTTGGTTCAGCAAACATGTGGAGAGACTCTTGAAATCCTGCACACCCCATTTTATTCCCTGTAGTTTGTTCACTGAAGTTAGCAACCAGAGAGCTCCTTAGAAGATCCAGATTCACCCAAGCTGCAAGATGAAGGGAGGCTGAGACGGAGGCTAACCCAGCATTTATATCTAATTGTTTTGCAGCAAAGTATGGTAGAGTCATCAGCAGACATGAATGCTGATGTCCATGTCACTTGCATCATGGCATATTGAGGGAGTGACAGGTTAGTACTTGGATTTCTAGTGATCTGCATTTTTGAGCTGAGCAGGATGACAATTTGAGGTGATGTAACACTAGGAAACGTTTGTAGCTGTACTGGCCCTTAAGTAACCATGAACAGAACAGACAACATGACATCTCTTATTGAACCAGTGAACAAATCCTTTGAGGGTGATATTTCCACAGAAGGATGTCCACTCTATCATCTGAAAAAGATGCAGGAAAGCTTTTCTATTGGAGCTATCGTGGGATGTCTTTGCTGTCTGTGAGAATGAGGATAGGGAGAAGAAGAAAAAAAAACAGTATCATTTTGTTCTTCCACCCACAGTGTCACATCCTCATCATCTCACCATGCAGATGTGGATACAGCACAGCCTGTCCTTTCCAAATTGGTGCAGGTCTTTGATGCAACAGCAGCAGGTGCCAAAAGGCTGCTGTCCCAGGGACTCGCTGGCTGATATCATGTAAGATTATGCTTTCAAGGCTTTTATTTCTTCATTCTCTATCCATCATATTGAAGCTGATTTGAACACTGGGGTCAGCTGTCTCCAGCAGTGCTTTCTGCAGTAGCAATTAATTTGTGTTATAAAAGAAAAAGAACTTTTACTGAGAGATAAGCGAAAGCAGGAGGGAGAGGACGGAGAGATTGCAGACAGAGAACAGGCTTCTTTTGCCTGTTCCCTCTTGCAGATCTTATTGATACTTGATGCTGCTCTGCAAACTGCCAGATACTACTCATGAGTCTTCTTGGGTTTTGTATGCTCTCTCTGGAGGGCATTTGCCCTTTAAAAAGGGTCTTAAGATGGCTGAGGCAGAGTGAAAGATTGAATGACAGTGTTTCTCAGGTTGTGAGCAGGGAGATCAAAAATTGAGCCAAGTTAACACTTGTGAGAACCTCTGTGAGAATATTTCTGTGATTTCTAATTTGAATATAAGCTTTTGAGGGCTGCAAAGGCTTCCCTGATATGTTCTTCACGTCGTGTTTAAGGGAATCCTCTTCTGCCCAGTGGACAGTCTCCAATGACATACAGCAGCTGGAGACAACCCCTTGGCAGATAGGCGTTTTTCCCTTACTCAGACAGATGATCTATTTCATCCCAAAGGAAATTGCCTCTCAGTACATTTTAAAGCAAAAACAGAGTGTACACAGGAGTATGGTTTGAAGTCCTAACTGAAGCAAAAGCTCCTATTAGAGAGGAAAGACTTATCTGAACTGTAATAAAGAATCTGTGTTTTGGAGGTTGACAAGACACCTGAGATGTGCTGTGAGAAATGCTGAAGTGGAAAGGACTAGGCAAATATAGTGTATTACATGGAAAAACAAAAGATCCGTATCAAGAAACCCCAGCCCTACTATTAACCAAAACATAGCTTGTCTGGGTTTCACTGAGCTTAGCACTGTCAGAGTTTGGGAAGCTTTGTGTTAAGTACATTCATTTGGTTATTTTAATTGGCACTGGAAGTGAAGCTAATTTACCAACTTCTCAAATAAATTAAAACATCTGCTATGGAAAATGACATTAAAGACAGAAGAAAAGGACTCTTCCAAGCCCACTGACACTGAAATATGTCAGGAAGGAAAACAAAATAAATTTTAGGTTATTTTAGATCTAGGTGGTGAAGAAATCTCATTCTGTGCTGAGCGGGAAGGCTTTAAGGTAAGCTCCTGCCCATATGGCAAAGCAAATTTTAGTGCAGTTTTGAAGTTGGATCTGTGGTTTCTCAAGGTTTTTTTTTTTCTATTTGTGATTTTGGAAGAAGGGGGAAGAGAGCTATATTGCTGGAGCTGATCTCCTATGGGTTAGACTATGACTGCAGCAGAGGTCTTGCCTTACAAGTTGGGACTTCTTTAACTGGAAGAGTGATTTTTCAGCAGGAAACCATGCAACTGTCTCATGATGCAAAGGTGTATGAGACCTCTGCTCCTAGCCTTTACATTAGTTCAAAGTCACCTGTTTCCACTACTTTTATTCATAAAAATATGGTCAGCTCCTGTCAGGGAGTTATAGAAAATGTGATAATTAATCCCACAGCTTCCCTGTTGAAAGGTATTTGTTGTCCAGCTATTACTGATAAGAGGCAGGCACAGACAAACCTGTCAGCCTGATCAAATTCATCCTCCTTCCTAGACTACCCATACACCATTTGAAACCCATCTTGAATTTCATTTCCCATGACAGGATACAGCTTCTAGGAGTTATTCCAGTGTAAATCTGAAACACCATTGTTGATTTCAGGATAGTTGAGCTGGATTTCTACCTGTCTAAACAAACTTTTCAAGGAAGAATGTATCTTTCAGAGGTGCTTTTATGGTCTCTCAAAACATATTTTCCCATCACATTGCCTAGTTAATTAGAATACCATGATAACTGTTCAGAAAAGAGGGATCTGCCAGGTTCTCAGGTTGCCTCAGTGTGGGGAAGCTCAGAGACCAAGGCTGCACAGGTTTGTTCTCTGTTAGTGCACCCAAGGCTTGGACCAAGGGACAGAAAGACCTGGCACTAGGCTTGTCTACCTGTAACTCCATTTGACTTTCAGACAAAGTGTTCCCAAAACTTCCCCAGTGTATCAACATTGTTTTCATCAGCCTCAGCAAAGACTCCATGAGCTAAGATTTGGCTTTTTTTCTGTCTCTTTGCATTGCTCAGCCTCACTAAGAGGTGCAAGCAAATTGCAAAGAAATAGTGTAAATGAGCCACTCTGGTACTGTTCATTCAGTGTACAATGAGGACATCGCTGGGGCTGAATATTCACAGCCAGGCTATTACCCACAGCAGGAAAGGAGAATTTGAATCCTGATTATTTATGCTTTGGAAAATTAAATAGCATCTGTGCATATATGCACACGTGAATGTATGTTCTGTATGCAAATGGGTGCAGAAATACCCCCAGTGTTTAAATTGGCAGAGCCCAAAGATGTGTCTCTATTTCTGTATGTTTTTTTTTCCCTCCATAATGGTGTTTTTTTCTTTTCTGTGCGTATCCAACAGATATTCCAGCTGGTCCTTTCCAGCTGGAATGAAACTTACAGTCCAAAAGAAATTAAAAAAAAAAAAAAAAAAAGGAAAAAAAACACAAAAAAGAAATCAGAGAGAGAGATGGTAAGAGTAAGTGGGGGAAATATGTAGAGCTGAGTGCCAAAGGCTGCCATCCAGAGATTTCATTTGGCTTTCCCTTTCAAAGTAAACCAGAATGAAGTCGTGTGCCAGCAGTGCTGGGTGTTGGGTTTCCCAAGCTGGCTGCTTGGGAACGGTCTCTAGGAATTCCATGAGTATCTGCATAGCTCACCTATTTTCAGGGAAAGGAGTTCATTTAGAGTGAGAAGAGCATAACTTTCTTCCTCCACATTCCCTTCCATGCTGTTGTGGCCTGGGACTTTCAAACACTCTAAGTGTTTGTCACAATCAAACTGCATGGCTCTTTACTGTTCTATATTTTGTATTTTCCAGCAGTTACAGCAATATTTTGGGATTTGAGAGGTCTGTAATTAATCTCTGGCTCTGCCACAAATTTCTGTCACCTGCAGCAAGCCACTTTTTGCTTCGGCAATAACCTTTTGCTTCATCTTTCCTTACTTTTCCTTGGGAATCAACAGAACCTACACAATGAAGTGACGCATGTGCATACAGTCTTGGCATGGCCAAGAAAGATTCACTCTGCATCTTTTAGCCCAGAAGATGAGATAGAAGCAGGTAATTTTGGAGCAGATCCCTTTTGGGATGGAAGTTGTGCTGAGCTGGGTGTACAGAATTAACTCCTTTGCATCTTTCAACACCTTGCTTCTCTATCCCGGCATCCAAGACCAAATATGCCAAGATTAAGAAAATTGTTTCCAAAAGACCATGGTGAAACTTGGACCCAAAGGGTGATGATCTTATCTGAAGATTCCTTTCTACTAAAAGGTAAAGCAATGTGATATGCTTTATGACACTTCCTGAGCTAGTAATCCAATAAGTGCTTCTGAATTTCAGGTAAGTTTTGACTCTATCCCAGAAAGGGAATGTCCTGGAGTACCCCAAATTCCTTTCTCCTCCCCCCCCACCCCCTGCAGGTTTGAAAGGGAGAAGAAGGCATAAATCCTGCTTTTCCCCCACCTTCCTCCCCTACTCTGTGGGCTTGAAGGGGGAACAGCAGGAGATGCCTTCCTGTATGTGGGCTCACCTATGTAGAATCCCATGCTGGAGTTGGGCTGGTGGTTGACTGGGTTTTTGCACCCAGTATATAATGGTAAATGGACACTTTGCCTAGAAAAGGATAAATAGAGCAAGGGAAAAGGCAAAAAGATTCCTGCCTTGAGAGTTCCCCATCTTGAAAAAGAGCTCCTGACAGAGTGCCCGACAGGACAGGTTCCTGCCACGACTGGACCGTCTCTGCTTTTGGACAGCTTTTACCTTTTTGCACAGCTTTCAGTTTTACCCTGTCCCTGCTTTTGGACAGTTCTCCCCACTTTTGCACTCTTCTGTGCAAACCTGCAGTCTTGGCAATCCCTGGGTTCCTTTGAGAGAGAGATGGCAGTACCTGGACCGACCCCTCTTGGACCATATCAGCAGCCAACTTCGTGGCTGCTTCTTGGGATGGGGGATGCTAGCAGTTCTGGCTAGCATTTTCCACTTCTTTGTAGAAGAAGTGCTCGAGATATTTCTGAGTTTGGTGGCTCTGCTGCTCACCTTGGTATTCTGCTATGGGGACGGACATACAGTATTGGATATTGCCTGCAGCGTCAGAAGACTGCTTCCACAGAGGAATTCAGTAAGGGGTCATTGCCAAATGCCTATCTCACCTCCGTGAGTAAGACCTGCTGCTCCCTTAATCTTCTGCTCAGCCTGATTGACGGTGGGGTAAAACTGTGTTTATAGCTTCACCTTTTCCATTTCCTGACTTCCTAAACATCTAAATTTGTCTATAATATCCTTTTATGAAGAAATTCCTGACCAAACTGAATCTGTAAATAAACTAAGCTAAGTTTTGTATATGGTTTGGAGGTGAGGTGTTCAGGAAAATAAAATAATTCTATTTTTATAATTCCTGACTCGACCACATTAATTCCCTGCCTCCATCACAGGGCAAAAAGGGCAGAGAAGAGGGAGAACCCAGTTCTTTGAGATTACTCGGTTCAATTGGACTTGACAATTTGAGAAGTCTTTTCCCACCAAAACAATTCTATGATTCCTGAAAGGGACAAACACAGAGAGGATCTGGACAAGGAAGTCAAGTAACAGAGGGCTGTTTCGGAGAGGGCAACCAAGCAGGGCTTGCAGCATTGAAGTGAACAACTGAAGGTCCTGTTAAGGGATTTCACACATAGTTGCTTGGTAGATATGGACTATAGGTGACCTTACAGACAACAACCACCACTGAAGACATCACTGTCTAGGAGCCAAGAGGTGCAGATGCTGCTTCACCATACTTCATTCAAACTTCATAAACTTTGCTTTCGATTGACCATAAATAATCTCTGGAACAGTCAGATTTGCAAACAAATAAATTCTTCTAGTTTACTTGATTTCGTAGGTTGATTTTACGAATATTTAGTGGGTCAATTCATGCCTTTGATGCCTACATGTAGATGCATTTCTACTTTTGTAAATGCATACACAGAGAGCCCAGCATATATGCAAATCTGTATGGAAACACAAGTGCAAGGTATAAAATGATGTACCTGTACATATATGCACATACACCCCAATACATCTATGTCTGTCTATCTGTCTCTCTGTCTGTCTCTCTGTCTGCCTATCTATCTATCTATCTATCTTCATGAAATGCTTGTATTGCAAGCAAAATTTTTTTCAATAACCCTGATGCAAGTCCTTATTTTAACCTCCTCTAAAAACACCTCTAGTGCCTCATTCTGGTGCCTAATTGGCCTTATCATTAAGATTTTTTAAAACTAATGTCTAAGCTAAGTGTTTCCTTTTTAAGATTCAAGCCATTGCTTCTTGTTATGCTTCTCTCAATGATGTCTACATAATATGGATTGATATGCTAGTCAGGGATGCTTTCTAAAGTAGGAATAGCAATATAGGAATGAGTCATATAAAAGTATTCATCTGTCTGTATATGTATTTTTCTCTACATTCAGATCGACACACAAACCATTTCAAGTACACACACACACAAATCAGACTTCTACATTTCAAAGATTTACCATATTTAATATCTGTAGACCTGTAAGAGCATATTATCTTGCTACCTATATATCCCAAATTCCCTGAATATCCCATACATGCATTTCTTTGCAGAAGCCCAGTGAGTTGTGCTATGCCTGTCATATCACAGAATGACAGAATGTTAGGGGTTGGAAGGGACCTTGCAGGACCACCCTGTCCAAACTCCCTGCCAGAGCAGGATCAACTAAAGTAGATCCCATAGGAACACATCCAGATGGGTTTTGAGTATCTCCAGAGAGGGAAACTCCACAAACTCCCTGGGCAGCCTGTTCCAGCGTTCTGTCACCTTCACAGGGAAAAAAAAATATTCCTCATATTTCCATGCAATTTTCTATGCCTCAACTTCCACCCATTGTCCCTTGTTCTGTCATTGGGCATCACTGAGCAGAGCCTGGCTCCATCCTCCTTGCACTCACCCCTTACATATTTATAAACATTGATGAGGTCACCCCTCAGGCTCCTCCTCTCCAAGGCAAAGAGCCGCAGCTCCCTCAGTCTCTCTTCTTAAGGAAGATGTTCCACTCCCTTATTTTTTGTGGCTCTGTGCTGGACTCTTTCAAGCAGTTCCCTGAGGTCCTTCTTGAACTCAGAGAGCCATAACTGGACATGATATTCCAGATGCAGCCTCTCCAGAGCAGAGCAGAGAGGGAGGAGAACCTCTCTTGACCTACTTATCACAGCCCTTCTAATACACCCCTGGCCCATTTTACAACCCTGAGATCCTTACTTCTAGCTACTGAAAGTCAGATGAGATAAATTCCACCCAAGCCATGTGAAACTGTAGATCTGAAACCGGTAATTGTTTTAATTATATAAGTTTGTGACATTTAGAAAAAGAGGCTTCTGGGTTGCAGCTAAGCTGTCTATTTGCCACTCTAATGCAAAACAGTATTATTAATGGCGTTAATAATAAGCAGTACAGAATGCAAATCCTGAGACCACATGTTATCAAAGCCTGTGCAGACTTTGATAGTTGAATGTATGTAAAGTACATTTTGATCTTAAAAAAAATTGTGAGAGGGAATAAACATTATTATTATGGCTTCAACTCTGCTAGCCATATGTTTTTCTCTCACTTCCCTAATTATTTACACAGTAAGTGATGGGCTGGTGATGGCACCAGACTTTCCTCAGACATGGCATGTTTGAGTGTTGAGAGTAAGCAGTAAGGGCTAATTTTAAGATGGATAATAGAGATGTGTAAAGGACAGAGGGAGGCTAATGATACTAAGATTTTTTTTTTTTTTTGATGCTAAGAAATGTTTAAGTTTAATCATTACACAGAAATTATTGCTGTTTTAATGAACAATTTGTTGCACAGTGAATCTCAAACTAACTCTTTGATCATCACAGTAGATCCTTCTTTCTGTTCCCAAGGCCCATTAGAAGAATTTAAATTCACCTGAAGTTTCTGTTGTTATTGCAAATTAGATACTTTGTCTGACCCAATTTCAAATTAGGCAACCTAATCAGAAGACCCTCTGCCACTTCACTGAAGGGACCATGTTTCCACTACCTTAAAAAAATAAATCATAATTCTCATAATCTGTCTGAGATTTTTTTTTTTTTTTGTTAATTTTCAGCTTTCTATTAGCTGCAGTTTGCTCAGACCTCACAAGAATGCCACAGCTTCAATTTGCCCCTTCACATTCATACAGAGTTATCATAGTACCATAGTATCATCAGGGTTGGAAGAGACCTCACAGATCATCAAGTCCAACCCTTCACCTCCGAGCTCAAGGCTAGACCATGGCATCAAGTGCCACGTCCAATCCTGCCTTGAACAGCTCCAGGGACAGCAACTCCACCACCTCCCTGGGCAGCCCATTCCAGTAGCCAATGACTCTCTCAGTGAAGAACTTTCTCCTCACCTCAAGCCTAAACTTCCCCTGGCGCAGCCTGAGGCTGTGTCCTCTCGTTCTGGCGCTGGCCACCTGAGAGAAGAGAGCAACCTCCCCCTGGCCACAACCACCCCTCAGGTAGTTGTAGACAGCAATGAGGTCTCCCCTGAGCCTCCTCTTCTCCAGGCTAAACAACCCCAGCTCCCTCAGCCTCTCCTCGTAGGGCTTGTGCTCGAGGCCTCTCACCAGCCTCGTCGCTTTCTCTGTCTTGCTTTTTTTTTTTCCTGTCTCCCAAAACTGGACAATCTTCTACACAAGGTATTATCAGAGCCACACATAACTGGGCCACTGTCACTCACATATCACTCACTTTTTATGGGGATGCTGAAATCCAGAGACAGCTGTTTCAAAACAATTTCATTACACCATAGTTTACCACTGATGGGTTTTTGGAATGACAGAAGACAATCTGCCTCAAAGGTTAGACCACATGAAAATGAAATAATAACAGTATATTTTCCTTCTAATCTTAGAGTCTTACAGAAATAGAAACAAGGTGCTTCATCTCCTTGCATCTGATACATGACACAAAATTAGTGCATAACAAATTTAATTTCTGAAGATTACCTCACACAAACCATAATATTAGATCTTAATATTCCTGCTGTAAATGGATAAAAAAGCCCTGTAAGATCCAGGTGTACAATCCTCCAGTAACAATATCTGTACTGTGCATAAAACCCAAGCAAACAAATGAAAAGTGTGACAAAAGAAGAGAACCTCAGGACAAACTTATCCCAGTTTGGGCTAGAGAGAAACAAGTGCCACCAGAACAATATTGTCTGAAAGAAAAACACTCACACAACAGAAACAAAGAAGTGTGTGAGTATCTGGAGAGCCACGAATGGTGGAGATGAGGTAAACCAGCATTGTTTTCACCATGTATTTCTCATTCTATTGGCTAGGCTGCTATTAAAGATTGTGGCTGAATGCTGCTAAGCATATTGTGTGGTTTCTTTTGTTTCTTTGTTTGTGTTTGGAGACTTAGTTATCTAATATTGGAAAAAAGGGAAAGAAAAATAACTTGTTTCTACTGTAGATAATATCGACATATTGGGATTTCATCTTGCATAGCTGAATCATTTGTATCTGACAGATAAACCACATGGAAGATGTTTGACTTCACAGATAAATTAATTCTAAGAAATATTTATAAATCTAGAGAACTGAAACCATTGACTTTTGCTCAAAGCTGAGGCAGAATAAGGACATTTTCAGAAAATATCTTTCCTGTTGCTGTGATGAAAGAGTTTTTGGTAGAAGTCACTCACTTTTTATTGCTTGAAGATGGTTCCAGGGTGAAAAATTTCTCTGTAATGTTTGTGATGTTAATGAAAATAAATCACAGGGCAATTTGGCCAACAATATTGCCTCTGGGGAGGCTTTCCTTAGCCAAAGACATGTGTTGTGCTTTTGATATAATTCAATTCAGAGGACACGGAAACAAGAATCAACCTTCTTCTCTCATGATGTGCTGAAGAGCAGGCTCTTCTTGTTGACGGTGAACAGTAGAATGAGATCAGTACCACTGATGACAAATGTGGAATGTGCTAAGGGGCAAAAGTAGCAGGGACATAGAATCATAGAATTAACCAGGTTGGAAGAAACTTCCAAGATCACCCAGTCCAACCTAGCACCCAGCCCTAGCCAGTCAACTAAACCATGGCACTAAGTGCCTCATCCAGGCTTTTCCTGAACACCCCCAGGGACGGTGACTCCACCACCTCCCTGGGCAGCCCATTCCAATGCCAATCACTCTCTCTGGGAAGAACTTCCTCCTAACATCCAGCCTATACTTCCCTCGGCACAACTTGAGGCTGTGCCCCCTTGTTCTGTTGCTGGTTGCCTGGCAGAAGAGGTCAACTCCCGCCTGGCTACAACCACCCTTCAGGTAGTTGTAGACAGCAATGAGGTCTGCCCTGAGCCTCCTCTTCTCCAGGCTAAACAACCCCAGCTCCCTCAGCCTCTCCTCATAGGGCTTCTGCTCCAGGCACTTCACAGGCTTTGCTGCCCTTCTCTGGACACATTCCAGTATCTCAGCATCTCTCTTGAATTGAGGAGCCTAGAACTGGACACAGTACTCAAGGTGTGGCCTGACCAGTGAGGAGTACATGGGACAAAACAAAAAGAAGGCAAGCTGTAATAAGAATTAGGAACTGGGAGCTCTGAATTCATGAATTTCTGTTTGTTTTGACCAGAATCAGCTAAACTGCCTGTATCATGAGTATGGTGATACTAAAAAATGATGAACGGAGCCATTTGGTAACCGATGGGGTAAAGATTTCCTTGTGATTAATTCTATCATTTGCACTAAGCAACGATGGGAATGTAATCATTATATCCATGTCTTTGACTGTCAATCCATGGATCTTGACAAGAAAATAGTTAAAAGAATAAACAACTAATGTTTGAGAAAAGAGAAGGAGGGGGGATTAGCACTACTGACCATGCTATATATAATTTATATGTCTTCCCAATGACTTAAATTTATGCTTTTTCCTGGCAGGCTAAAGCTGCAGGATGTTTCTGATGCTTCGAGTTATATCAGCTATATTAGCAACATGCACATGCGCATATACTTCTTCTTTTGTATGGCCATCAGTTATTTCACTGAGTCCACAATCACTTCTTCTCTACAAATTTTTCATGACCTAGAAACATGCAAACAACATTTTTGTCCAATTAAAACTTGTGGTTGAGAGAATCAAGCTGAGTGGAAGAAAGGGAATGAAAGAATTGTAAAGTATCTAGCTACTAGCTAGGCTACACTGTGTCTCCAGCATTCTGTCAAAATCAATGTTCAAACCAGCTCTTATCTTCACTGCTGCACATGGAGGTGCTACTGTGGTCACTGTCAGCTCTCCCAGAACTAAGTTCTTTGAATAAGTCATGTAAAGACAGAGAACCACCTCAGTATGCCACAGTGTCAAACTTTCTATATGAACACAAACTACAGGCAAGGAACAAGGATGGAAGGTAGATGTTTCAGTTTCTGGTACGTAAGAATATGCATATGGAGCAACGTCATGTTTCTCCATGACCATTTTGTTGTTAGTCTCTTTCCAGAGATAGGAACAATCATCAGGGCATAATGTTCTCTAAGTTGCGAACCTCACTGAACTCTTTCTTTTTCCGAGCCTCATTAAACCAACTTCACAAGTAGATCTACTCTGCATGCTGCGGTGTCCTGATGAGGACACTTTCAGCTGGCTTGTGTTAATGATGGAGTTTGGGCTATGGGTTAAGGAGGTACATTAAGATTTTATACAACTGAGGCTTAAGCTATGTCTAGGATGGGTCTGTGGGGGAAAGCCCATTAATATCAATAGACTGCATCATACACTGTGAGGTGAAAACCACAAGACATTTATCAGTGCAGGAGATATTCTGGCAGGTTTTCTTGAGGGTGGTTTCCCAAACAATTTCAGCAGAAAAAACAAGGCAAACATTCATGATCGAATTTACCCAGAGACCAACTCTATTTGAAGTATAACAGACTATCAACAGATTAAAAGTCAAAATACCAAAGGGTCTCTGCCAGAACGTGTCCAGAGAAAGGCAACAAGGCTGGTGAGAGGCCTCGAGCACAAGCCCTACGAGGAGAGGCTGAGTGAGCTGGGATTGTTTAGCCTGGAGAAGAGGAAGCTCAGGGGAGACCTTATTGCTGTCTACAACTACCTGAAGGGTGGTTGTAGCCAGGAGGAGGTTGCTTTCTTCTCTCAGGCAGCCACCACCAGAACAAGAGGACACAGCCTCAGGCTACGCCAGGGGAAATTGAGGCTTGAGGTGAGGAGAAAGTTCTGCACTGAGAGAGTCATTGGCTACTGGAATGGGCTGCCCAGGGAGGTGGTGAAGTTGCCGTCCCTGGACCTGTTCAAGGCAGGATTGGCTGTGGCACTTGGCGCCATGGTCTAACCTTGAGCTCGGAGGTAACGGGTTGGACTTGATGATTTATGAGGTCTCTTCCAACCTTGGTGATAATGTGATTAAAGGCAGGCTCCAGTATGGGACTGCAGAGGTAATGTTCCTTTCCACCTGTCAGACAAACACTTGAGTAGTTTCCCATGTTTTTGTGATAACAATTTACATAACTGGACAGAGTAGGACAGGGATTTTTTCCTAAAGAGAGGAGCAGAACCTTTGTAATATCTTCTCCCTATTCCCATGTTCTCCATTAAGCCCAAAATATCTCACTGTTGGTGAATATTCTCCACAAAGAGAAATAGGTATTGAAGCCTTGCTAGGAGGTTTACCTGAGGTGAAACAGAAGAGAAAGAAGGAATAAAAGTAAAGAATTGGCATAACAATAGAAAAAAAATATTCTCTTACAAGGTGTAGAGCTACCTTCTCAGAAAAGAGAGCATTGAGTAATATCCAGGAAACATGACTGCAAGTGCCTCAGGTGCCTCCTGAGTTGATGGATTTTGCTGAATGCCAAGTTTCCTCTCTGGCTAGACAGTCACCTACAGGAAGCTCTTGGCTAAGACAGCATTTCTGCTGGGCAGACAGAAACAAGCAACACTGAGAAGGTGGTCCCACAGACCGGTAATGAAATGCCTTGCTAATGAGAGATGAGTTGGGCTGGGTACAAAGATCATTGCAAGGTGCTGCTGTATATGAGGACATCTGTCGAGTGCAGTTCACCTGCCAGAAACAAG
Source organism: Tricholaema leucomelas (assembly GCA_013400475.1). Classification (NCBI taxonomy): domain Eukaryota; kingdom Metazoa; phylum Chordata; class Aves; order Piciformes; family Lybiidae; genus Tricholaema lacrymosa; species Tricholaema leucomelas. The sequence continues at coordinate 117,303 of WAAF01001573.1, forward strand.
CCATTTTAGTTGGATGTGACTCAAACTTCCTCTGTCTCTACATGATATTTGCATGCTTTGTGCAATAAATGCTTCTTGTTACCTTGGTTAGCATGTGTCATTGAATATATAATGTCCTGTCACTTTCACTAGTATGTTCTATTGTCTTTATTGCTGCTTGAAAAGCTCATGTTGAGTTAATGTACCCGATTTATTTATACAATTCATTTTGCTTTATTTCCAGAGACATGCTGTGACCATACTGTGATGCAGATCCTGTGAGAGTGACTGTAATAAATAAACCCAGTGAACAATTATCTCCCAAATACAGCTTCACTGACACAAACCAGTGGAGTATAGTTCTTTGCTTACATTTAAGAGGTGGTAGATGCATACCAAATGTGCGGTTTGACCAACAGGGAGTACAAACAATGCATTTGTGATCAGAACTGGAGGGACAGAATGAAAAAAAAAACAACAAAATGGATTCACTAATAATAATTTGGAGGGGAAAAATCAGTTTTCTGAGCGTCCATACTCATTCTTTCTGAATGTCTATATCTTGCCCCAAACTTTCACAGGTAATAGTATTTTTTTTTTGATTGAGATCTTTATCTTATGATAATGAATTAAAAATATCTCTTTTTTTTTTTTTTCACAAGAAAAGTATGTTGTTGTTTTTTTTTCCCCGTTGTCTGAAACCCTTTTCTTTATGACCAGGTAACATTTAGAATCATAGAATCATAGAATCAAGGAAGTTGGAAGAGTCCTCCAAGATCATCCAGTCCAACCTAGCACGCAGCCCTAGCCAGTCAACTAGACCATGGCACTAAGTGCCTCAGCCAGGCTTTTCTTGAACACCTCCAGGGACGGTGACTCCACCACCTCTCTGGGCAGCCCATTCCAATGGCAGATCACTCTCTCTGTGAAGAAAGAAATGCATCCAACATGCCTCCATCTCCTCGAGGCAAAGGCCTAGGCAAGAATAGACTTCCTCCTAACATCCAGCCTATGCCACCCCTGGCACAGCTTGAGACTGTGTCCCCTTGTTTAATTCTCTTTTGACTGCTTTTGCAGTAAAATTCTTCTACCTATCACCTTAGACAATACCACTCTACTGTTGATGAAAACTGTTATGTTCTCTGTAAATTTCAAGCTTCCAAAAGCAGAGTTATGTAAAATCAAAGAAATTATTCAATCACAGACTTATTCTCTTTATCTCTGGTTTGAAATAACTCAGAATACATAAAACTAGATTCACGGGACAATCTTTAAATGGATGTCAACACTGCATTTCATAGTGTAGGTAGGAATGTTTGAGGCAAGTATCCAGAAGTCCTGGTAAGAAATTGAGATCACATCAGTACAGTCAGTATTATTTGGGACACAACTCTTGTGATGCAATGATGGAATCTACTTTGAGCTGAAATGAATCTTGACCATACTCTACCAACCATATTGGCTAACTCCCTGGACACTATAGAGACAGTGAAGCGAGATTTGGATGCAGGTGCCTACATTATGGGTGCTCATATTCAGTCAAATATTTGGTTAAATGAATCATTGCCCTAACCTGAAGCAAGAAAATTGAGGAAAATAAAACCTTTACTGTGTTATTATTATTGTTATTATTACCCAATAACCAGCATACTGGAGGAGTCTTCCTTATCCTGTGACTTAACAGTTACTTTACACTATCTGCACTGCTGTTTCTAACTCCTGCAGACTTCATAGTCACAACATGTGAGAACAGAGCAGCTTTGATTGCAAGATTGCTTCTAAGTCCTGAAAAGCTAAAAAATGTCTTATTTACTGCCATTCTTGTCACTTTGAACTTTGAGACATTTAACTCTTACTATGCTGTTCTGCCTTTGGGAAGATCCGCTAGAATGACTGTAACTTCACACAGGCAACAGTTGCCACACAGATGAGACATTCACCACTGTTTCAAAGTGGATGGACTTCCTCCCCCTATCAGTGACTTGATTTGTTGAGTCCTATCATGGCAGAGGAAAAGTAGAAGTAAGTCAGCTGAGAGTTCTATGCTGTTGAGGCTTATTTGGCAATAAACTGAGCCACTGATAGCTAAGGGTCCTTCTTGCACAGTCTGACCCCACACACTCAGTGAGCAGGTCATATCTCAGTCCGTTGATCAGTATCAGAGTATTTAGGATCATGGTACTAACAACCAGGGTACACTCTCACAAACACATGAGGTATGTCCTAGCTAAGTCAGACTGGAAATAGTGGACGTTGAATATCAGTCAAAGAAATCCCAAGCTCTGTCCCTCAGGCTCCTGTTAACAGCTGTGCCATGGTTTGCTGGTGCTTGAGCTGCTGGCAGGAACAAAAAGATTTCTTCACCACGTCAGTCGTGTGCAGTGCGTCTCCTGAAAAGCCAGGCGAGGGGAGGGTAGGATTTCAACCTCCGCTCCAAGTTGCCTCGCTTTCCTGGGTTTATGTCAGGCCCTTAGCGTTATTTGAACATAGTTTTTGTGGTTTAATTTGCATAATTGATGAGATGGAAAATTATCTCGATGATTGATGGATGTTCTGCATGCACCAGAGTTTGTCACAGAATATAATGCATCCGTAGGATGAGCCTGCTGCTCCTGCCATCTTATTTCCCAACAGAGCTATAAAATTCTAACTTAACCCTGCAGGTTTTTAAGTTTCTTTTGTTTTTAATCTTTTACAACATAATGTGCAATGTGATAAACAAACACAAAGACACAGCATCAACTAAAGTTACCATCTTTCTTCATTATACTCCATGGAGCGGTAAAAGGAAAAATGGTACCACACTTGTGGAACTGATCCAACAGTTTCCTACATGACAAGTTCTCACTCTCACTAGGCTCATGCTGTATCTATACATCTCCACCTGCTTTCCATGTCATCTTTCTTTTTTAGGCATTTGCATTAATAAAATTTTCTTTCCATTTGCAATTACTTAACAGGGTGTATAACACAATTCATATGATAAGTGGACTTTGTCTTGATAATTGCTTATTACAAAAAGATGATGCCAAGTGAAAAAGTACTTCTCTGTAATTAACAGTGTTTCTTTGTAGGAAAAGCCTGACTTGATCCATTCCTGTTCAGTAAAGCTTTGAGACACATGGGCGATTTGAAGCCTGTACTAAAGCTGAGTGGGAAGTAGGGTATACATTATGTTCAGCATGTGCTAAAGTACTCTGTGGAGAAAAGAGAGTCTTAGCGACACGTGCGGTCACTTTGCTGAACAGTGAATTTAGAGAGTGAAGTATCCCCTATCCTGTCTACAAATTAGTGGTCAGACACAGCAGGCAGTTATGTGTTTTTCACATATCAGAATTGCATGTTGGATGGATGCACTTTGTGGGGTTTGTCCTGCATAACTGCCTGCTATCCGGACGAGGTAGCTGATGAGCTCTTATGTACAGCAGACCAGTCTCTCTGGGCAGACTGACATGACAGCTTGAAACCAGCCCTGACATGCCAGAAAACAGTCCTTAAGCTAATGAAGGAGGCAAGACATCTTTTAGTCCTACACAGGCTGTACTTAAGGAGGATTTATGAGGAAAGAAGGGAGAGAAGGAAGTGAGAAGAAAATTTTCTTGATCCTCAAATTGATCATAGTCAGAGACTATAAACATTTCTGGGGCACTTACAAACTATTTTAGCAGACTAAAAGCATAGGCTAAGCCTAGGATTAGCACAGCACTTGAAGGACAGTTTTGCTGTCTAGTGAGTTTTCTAAACAACTCTGGTTTGTGTATAAGGATGACGCAACTGCATTGGTGTCAGTGAGGCTAGAGAAGATGAATAACATTGGCAGTTGCCCAGCCACTTAAGAAAAGGTACCAGAATAAAGGATTTACCTCAAGAACTCTTTCCTCTGACAACTTGTTTCCTCAAATAAAATTTTCCTTCAGTAGCACTCTGTTCTCTGAGGTAGATATGGATTCCTACAGATTTTGAATATGCCTAATATGCTTTTCTCAGTATTTAATTTAGTACACTACAGTTCATGTTTACAAGATGATACAAAAAAATATGCATGGTATTAAACCTATATGTAGTACTATGCACTTTTTCCATCATCACATATGTTGTTACTGTTCCCTGCATTAAAAAAATAAAAAAACAAACCCACAAAAAAACCCCACAAATCAGGGAAGGAAAATACTGAAGAACCGCAGCAAGGCATTGAAAATATTGTGTTTATGACCCTAGAAAATTACTCCAAATCTGAAATATTCAGTTTCTAAGCACTGAGGTAGAAAAATCATGCAGTGATGGCCACGGTTCTTTACCAACAAGGAACTCTTCTACCAAGGAAAATGAAATACATTCACTCCATCCATGGTCCATGCATGATGCTGCTCCAGTTTGAAGTGACAAAGGGTTGATTAGTTATGATTGGCTGCTACAGATGAGGAGATACAGAACTCCAATCAATTCCCCAGCAATCAATTTGTTACACTGAACTCACTTTCCCTTCATATGCAGCTGCCTGACATCCACCAGGGCCCCCTTCTCCTGCCTGCAAGTCCTGGTGAGCATCTGAAGGTAACTCAGTGGGCTGAAATGGAGATCACTTGTTCGGCATGCTATTGGCCAGATGGGCTGGCGGCGTTAACCCTCTGGAGCTGAGAAGCTCAGCTGTGCACTTCAAGTTTGCACTGTGATATTATATTTGACATTTAATTTGAAACCCTAAACTCCTTTAATGCAATATCTCAGCACAATGATAGTAATAAGGCAGTACCACTTGCTTTCGATTTAACTACCAAAGGCAAAGTGGAGAAGGGGAGAAAACAGCCTCAATTATGTTAACCCCTTCACTTCTATCTCAGTAGGTGACTTGCTTTACAGATAAAAGCTCCAGTGTTGTGATAAACTGAGAAGAAAGTGCTTTTTCAAGTGTCATCTAAAATGTTTTGTTTTGTTGTGGTGTTGTTTTGGCTTTTTTTTTTTTTTTTTTTCTTCTCCCTGAAAGTGCCAGAGGCTGCCATTTTGCTCTGGAAATTCTCCTAAAATTTCATGGAGTTAGCAGTGGTTCCCAGTAGAGTAATCATCTTGCCTATTTATTAGGAGGTAAACAGTTAAAATCACACTATTCCCAAATGCAGAGTGACAGTTTGCCCCGATTGGACCCTTACCAAGGTTCTTCCGATGCTTCTGAAATCTACCTCCATAGTTTTGTCATCATCTCACATCAGCTGAGATGACAGTGATTTAGAGCACTCTGAGGTCTTCTCCATTCAGATGAATGGGCTGAAATAAGTATATCAGCTCTCAAAATGTCTATTTTACAAATGAGGAAGGCTGTCAAAACTGAAATCTGGTTTTGATGTGAAATGAAAAAAATGTTCACTGGTTAATCTGAAGTACTGACTGTTCACCTCTCAGGTTTCTCATTACTCAGATTTAGATGTTTCAGTTCTGGAGAACTTTGAAATCAGAATAGAACAGAATAGAATAGAATAGAATAGAATAGAATAGAATAGAATAGAATAGAATAGAATCAATCAGGTTGGAAGAGACCTCCAAGATCATCCAGTCCAACCTAGCACCCAGCCCTAGCCAGTCAACTAAACCATGGCACTAAGTGCCTCATCCAGGCTTTTCCTGAACACCCCCAGGGACGGCGACTCCACCACCTCCCTGGGCAGCCCATTCCAATGCCAATCACTCTCTCTGGCAAGAACTTCCTCCTAACATCCAGCCTATACTTCCCTCGGCACAACTTGAGGCTGTGTCCCCTTGTCCTGTTGCTGGTTGCCTGGCAGAAGAGACCAACCCCCACCTGGCTACAACCTCCCTTCAGGTAGTTGTAGACAGCAATGAGGTCTGCCCTGAGCCTCTTCTTTTCCAGGCTAAACAACCCCAGCTCCCTCAGCCTCTCCTCATAGGGTTGAAACACCATTCTCTATCAAATTTGCTTCCAATCCTATGACACAGAAGGACTGGCACCCAGACTTTTGTCGACTTTCCAGGCTGAGAAAATGCAAGTCTGTCTATGTTTCATCAAGTCTTGCTTGACTCTTCTACTGGCATTCGCCATCCATTAGACTAAGCAGATACGAGCCAGTGTGATTTAAAGCAGAGGTCAGGGTAGATGGAAGGGGACTTAGGCTTAATGAATCAAGTCTAAATGTAGTTAATATTTCCACTATTCATAGGTAGTTAATATTTCTACTACTCATAAGTTTGTAAAAATAAGATTTTTCTTCTGGCAACTTCATTTCTTGATTTTCTAGTTTTTGGTTTGGGGTTTTGTTTGTTTGATTGTTTGTTTTTCAACTCCACCATGTATAAACCTGTGCTTTATACAGTATCTCTTTGACCATATTTCTAGACTTCTCTAGCTTTCTCTTCCCAGCTTGTCCTTAGACACCAAGTGAATGTCAGAGATCCAGACACAAACTATTTAAAAACATTTAGCTAGCTTCACGCAGCAGCTCTTTGGTCAGACTTCCTCTGCTTTTGGAAAGGACATGTTGCCCCTCTTAGCAAATCAATTATTCAGACGCTGCTATAGTCCAAGGCATCCTATCAGTAATAAAGTAGTGAATTATTAATCACGGCTTGTGCCGTTTCGATTAGATTTGGGAAATTCAGGATTAAATTTCTGGCACCCTGTGTTTCGGATTGAGCTCAGCCCAGCTGGCCTGACAGGCATGAGCTGGCTTTGTACTTCAGAGGAGACTGGTGGATAAAAATCACTTGAAAAGCCTCAGAACTTCAATTATTATTAGCAGTATTTTGGAAGGAACTGAAATGACTGAAAATAGATTTCAAATCTGCAGGGCAGTTTTGGTCTCACTCAAAACTTGTGCTGTAATGGCTCAGATTCTTTTTCCAGTTCTGAGCTCATCTGCTTGCTGAAAGAAAGACTAACTCAGCTTGCAAAATGAGGCAGTCTGGTGAGTCTGTGTGTCTGTGTAGAGTATTTACACTTTCCACATTTTATCTGGGCTCTAAGGATGTTCTTGGTCTGAAATCATATTAACTGGACCAGCACTCCTGCTGCTCTAACACTATCTGTTGAGGGAGAGAGAACCTTAATACAGGAAGATGAGTTCTGATGCACAGTATACTTTATTTGCAGCTTGTTTAGGACCAGTGTAAAAGTTTTTTGCCTTTATCTGCCCTATTCCTAGAAGATGGTCATCTCCTAGTGTCCTACAAAATAAATACAACCTTGATTCATTCAGCTCATATTGTTTAATTCTTGTCTATGCTTAGTGCATGCTTCATAAAACCTGTTCTGAGGTGATGGTGAGCGTTTTCCTGTCCAGAGTAGGGGCTCTTGCAAATGCGTCTGCTACAATGAGGAGAGCAAAAGCAGGAATGGGAAAGGCAACCAGGAGAGGAGACGTGTGGCAGAAGGTCCAAGTTATGCCTAGAACACATATCCATCACATGCCCTAAATACCTGCCCAAATACCTATTTTGCCCCCCACCCTTCCCATTTCTTCTTCCAGGGTGGAAGAAGCGGGAAAGCAGACAAAAGCTTAGGCGCCTCTCAGTCTCTCACAGACACCATATTTGGCCTTGCCTTTCAGCTTGCTTTGTTCTGTGGTGAACACAGGGCAGGGTCTTAGGCCTGTGCATCTTCCTTTTTTGGAGAAATAATTCCGGATCGGTTCTAGGGCTGGTTTTACCTGTTGCTATTGGTCAAAGACGCTCGCCCAAATGCTTCAAACCCTAGTGAACTGCTTGCTTGCTGCTGCTGCCTTTGTTTTGCTCGCTACCCGTTTACCTTACATGCCTCTGTGTGCCACCACACTTTGCATCGCGCGTAAGTGGGGACTTGCCTACGACTGGCAGCCTGACCCTGCCTGATTGAGCTCGAATATAGGTAATGACCCAGCAGCCACCTAGCAATGACTGTCGACATTGGAACTTGCCGGCCCACTGCTCCAGCCGGCCGTGCCAACCCGACGGCTGACTCCTTGCTATACACGGCACTCAACTGGACTGCTCCAGCCCGCACACCTGGACCCTGCTTTGCCCTGGTGGCTCCTGACCACCCAATGACTTCCTGAGAGCCATGGAAGACCTCTCTCATGTCCATGGGCCTTCTCGGGTGGTGTGCTTAATTTGGACTGAATAAGCAGCACAGCCACATCGCATCATTGCCACCTGAAGTCCACCACCTGGCTTTCACTATATATATTTTCCTGTTTATGCTTTTGGAGAGCAAATATTGAGACTTCTGACCAGTGAGTACTCTGACTCTCTTTATTCAACTTTGTAAAAGTTTATGCTTAACCTTTCACAGTATCACAGTATCACAGAATCACCAAGGTTGGAAGAGACCTCATAGATCATCAAGTCCAA
>WAAF01001573.1:126307-147805 GCA_013400475.1 Tricholaema leucomelas
CCATCCAAGCCGTGGGCTGACAGCTTAGCCAGCAGTTTGCTGTGGGGAACAGTGTCAAAGGCCTTGCTGAAGTCCAGATAGACCACATCCACAGGCCTCCCCACATCCACCAAGCGGGTCACCTGATCATAGAAGGAGATCAGGTTGGAGAGGCAGGATCTGCCCTTCCTGAATCCATGTTGGCTGGACCTGAGCCCTTGGCCATCCCTCAGGTGCGCAGTTATTGCCCCCAGGATAATCTGCTCCATCAAACTTGCAGCAGCAGTTTGTGCTGCAAGTCTCTCTAAAGTTTTTTCCCAAATCATTTGACTCTGTAGATGCATACATTCTGCAAAACAGTTTTGCCAACCGCAGCATAGAATCTGTGTGTGTGTTAATTGTAAGTAAGTTTGGGGAAGTTTTCTTTGTATAATTAATACATTATTTAATAATTTTTTTTTACATTTACGGCTTCATTACGATTCACTCCCAACCCAGATTCAAACCCCTCCTCAACAAGGGGTTGCCAGGAGCAGTGGGGACGGCCATCTCCTCTACATATTGCTGGGAGACTTACGGAAGAATTCTGGAAAATGGTGCTGCATTGTCAAGGTTGATGTGGGATACATCCCAGTGTGACATGGGGCAGTGCTGGGTATGGGAGGTTGGTATGTCAGGGCATCAAGGAGATGTGAGCAAAAAGGAATTCGAGCCTTCAAACCATCTGGGAGAACTAGGGGAGTAAGTTTTGGCGTGCCATCTGACAGAGCAGAAACTGTGCCATACAGCTGTGAAGAAAGAGCATTTCCTCTCTGGTGACTTTCATCCATGGCTGAAGTTTAATTTTTTAATTTTTTTTTTTTTTGCCTACAGGCACAGCAGATTTGCAGAAGTTAGTAACTTCTTCAGCAGTTACTCTGGGAAGGTAAGTAACTCTGTCCAGGCCTCAAGGAAATCAAAGGAAAAACCCAGGTGACCTGACCCTACGCTCACATCCTTGTCAATATGAAATGATAGCACAGGTCTGAAATGAAGCCTGCCGGGTTTCTCTCTGTGAAGTTGGCCTTTTGCTAGACATACAACTGAGGGAACAGCTTTTGCCACAAACGTACTCCAATTCAAACCCTGAATAGGACTCAAAAGTGACCGAGTTGAAAACCCTTGACATGAAGGAAATAACATTTCATTCAGTGCAGTTTTAATTTCATCCCTCTGCCCTGGAGTCAGAGGTTTCCAAGCAGAACAAGGACTGTGGAGTGCATGTGCATTGCAGGGAGGAAAGTGTGTGGGGAGATGCTGTGTGTAGCTGGTTTCTTACTCTTAGAAACCTTCATGACTTTGGGGGAAAGGAAAAGTTGAAAAAAAAAAAAAGGTTTTAAAAGAATTTTTTTTTTTAAGAGGAGCTGAAAAAGACATCAAAACAGATCAAAGAAATGCATGGAAGTGGGAAAAAAAAAAACAGAGAGGAAAAAAAAAAGGAGGAAAAGCTCCTGCAGTAACATTGGATGAAAATTAAGCTTCTTAGATCTGTTTAAAAGATATTCTGTTTGATCTTTTATATCTTCTGCTCTGATTATCCAGGTTCCTTTTGATGTTGCTGAGCCCTATAGAACTGATATGTAAAAATACACATACATATGTATTAATATAGTGGGTATACATGCACATGCACTCACCCTCTCACTTTGTCCTTGCTGTCTATGAATGGGAGATGTGGACCCAGTGGAGACAAGGCCACAAAGGTGCAACCTCCAGTGCTCTGACCTTGTGTTGTGTGCCACATGCCATTGTGTTCCTCAGGAAAGGAAAACTCTCCTGCTTCTCTCATTTTCCTACAAAACCCTGAGATGCACAGATTAAAGGTGGTGGTGTTTGGCATTTCGAGGTAGGAAGCTGTAATTTTTTTGGTGTCACACTGTGTTCGACTCTGCTTACCTTCAAGGCCCTTGGGGAGTCATAGACATATATGTCTATGGAATAAAGTCTCTCAGAAGGTGTCTGAAAAGACATACACAACCAAAAGGGAAACAAGAAATGCGTTCTTGGGGATCTTGGAGCAGTTTGTACCACTTCACAGTTCCCAGAAGTGGTGTTCACCTTTGGCTCCCCCTGTCTCTCTACTGCTCTCTCTGCCACTCAGGCCAGCTCCAGATTCCCCAGAGCTGTAAGTCAGGACTGCACCTGCTTTTGAGGTAAGGGAGTGAAGTCAACCCTAGGACAGGTCACCAATGCTATTAAAAAGAGGGGGATTTTATGTGGAGTGGCAGAGAGCCCCAGATGCTGTTGCTGGAGTAGGATGAGGGAGGTGGATGAAAGCTGCAATAAAATCCCATTCTAGGCCAGGCAAGACGTCTATTTCTCCCCAGTGCCACCACCTGCAAAGCACTTCTCATGATGCTGTGAATCATGGCCATTTTGGAGGCAGCAGGATCCAAACCTTTGTGGCTGCAATAAGGTCCATGTCCTGATCCCACTCACTGAGCTCAGGCTGCATTATGACAGCCTCTGGTCCCCACTGCTGTGGGCCTGTACAATACCAAGCTTTTAATCTGCTTACTCTCAGGAGGCCCTGGGAGGCAGGCAAAGAGGTGTTAAGCTCATTTTACAGCAGGAAACACAAGTGATTTCCATACAAATACCAAACAAGGAGTCAGTAAAGGTGGGACCCACACTGTATTTACCTAGGCTTTACCTCTGGGCAGGAGAGCCACTCTTTGCCTCCCAGCTCTATCTCTGCAAGCTTGGCCTGGCACTGCCAGGTGATATCTTGTGCAAGGACTGTCTTCCCTGTCCGTCTTCCTTAGAGACCATCAGTTTCCACACTGACTCCTTCTTTCTGTGGTCTTCTGGTGAACACGAACTCGGTGAAGGACTCCAACTGAATCTGGGTTCAAATGTATGCTTTTCTGCAATTTTAATACACCACCACACTTCAAACTCTTGCACATGTTTGCAGAAGAATATAGGCAACTGGAAGTCTTAGACACAGTAATGTGTTTTCTCTTAGTTGTTGATGGTATATATGGTTAGTTCAGACCATGGGTGCTGATCCCACCTTATTAACTGCAGCACTGCCTATTTGTTCTTTTTTTTTCCTCCTCTCCCTGGTTTCTACTCCACCCTCATTTAGATGTTTCCCAATTAGATCTGTCTATTGCCACTTCCCTCCTAAAGCTCCAAATATAATTAAAAAAACCCTAACACAAAAACTAGAAAATACGTACCAAAACTATTTTTCATTTCACAGACAGCAATAAAATGATCAAAGACATATTTGTAGCTAGCAGCAGACATACACCATTCATCGAAATAAGATGATGGGGGAGGGGGGGGGAGGGAAGAATGCTTTCTTCATCTCCCTACAAATGAGTTCCTTAAAAAAAAAAAAATCAATGGAGGCAGATTTTGTAATTAAAGTAGATGCTGATCATTTCTGGTGCTGATGCTGCTACATGTTTTGTTGTTGTTGTGGTTGTTGTTATCTAATCTGGGCAGCTATTTATTTATTTATATTTCCTCTGACAGTAGTAGATTGTTACCCTGATTTTCTTGCTTGTCCTGGGGGAACAGAAAGGAGAAGGGCTTGTTGGAGGGAAATATTTTTTATTTTGTCTCCAGTCTCTTTGCCTTCCAGGTGAGGGTCAAACACCCCCTTCCTCGGGCTTTTCCCATCTCCAGCTCTGGTGATGGATACAAAAGCTAAGCCTGGTTGTCTCCTGCTTTCTGTCATTTTTACAGATGCAAATCCCTTCTGCTCAAGCTCAAGAGTGTCTCTGGGAATAATGTGTTTTGTGAAAACACCTTCATTTGAAAGTGTTATGGAGATCTGGAGAGGAAATGCTAAATGACTGGCTTTTTAATAATTTTATTCTCCCCCTACTCCCCTCCTGAAGAAACAGCAGTTTAGGGCTCTTTTAAAAGAAAATAAACACCTAAAGAATTTGCCCTTCTTCCTCACCCGGTATATTTGAATGTCTGTTTTCCTTTCTGCTTCCTCCAGTCCTTTCCTCAATGACTCATTACACATGCAATGTAAGGGTTTGCAACGAGGCTTCCGTAATGAATGGCCAAGTAAAGATGAGTGCCACAGCTGGACCTAGAAACGGACTTTGAGCAAAACTTGAGGCAGGACCAAACACGTAGTCAATCTCCTTGCTCTCACTGGTGCTTTGCCTTACGTCTGTGAGGATCCATTGTCTTTTACTCTTCAAATCCAGGTAAATTCACAAGGATGGGGGTTCATTTGCTCAAAACAACTGACAGTACCCATCTGTTCAATTCAACCCAAGATCTAAAGCAGAGAGATGAAACTTCAGAGGATGTTAATCAAGGATAGGTTCATCCTCTGTTTCAAGAGCTATTGCTCTGACCCAGGATTTGGCTATGATCATAGAATCATAAAATCATAAAATGGGCTGGGTTGGAAGGAACCTCCAAAGTTCATCTAGTCCAACTCCCTCTGCAGTCAGCAGAGGCATTTTCAGATAGATCAGGTGGCCTAGATCAACCTGTTCCAGTGTTTTACCATCCTCATAGTAAAGAACTTGTTCCTAACATCCAATATAAATCTACTCTTCTCTAGTTTGAAGTCATTCCCCCTCACAATGGAGGGAGATTTCCTGGTCTTGGGATATCCTCTGCTGCAGGCTTTCATAAAAGTAATATTTCAGTTCCCATAGATGTCTTTTTATGGGACTCCCTGCCTATGTTCATGGGGTTACACCTAGACATAACCTATGGGGCTCTTAACTTTCCAGGTGCAAAGGTGACCTGTATGAATAAAAGATTTGGCCAGAGTATTTGTCTTTATGTTTGTTAATAGGACATAAGATCAGTGCTGCAGGCCCTTGGGAGAAATTTGTTCCCAGCCACGCCATTGGCCAAATGCTGCTGAGAAGGAAGGTTTCACATGCACCAAGCACAGACCAGTGCTGGAGACACATTGCCTGATTGGATGGATCACTGGTTCCATTTGCTAGGGTAAATTATTTCTTTCTATGTGGAGGGAAACTGATAGTAAAAGCTTCCCAGGGGCTGGTTTCCCTTTTCATTTTGTATGTGTTCACCTTTCATCCATACATCTCTTTGAGCCTACACATCCCTGACCTTCACTGATCTTCAGGGCTGCCATGGGCATGTGACTCTTCCCCAGGTCTGTGGGTGGGTGCCAATAACTGTACGCTTGGAATGAGAGATGCATCTGAATACCAAAATACTTATTTCAGTGGACAAATTGCACACACACAAAATAATTAAAAGAAAACTTTTTTCCAATTTGCAGGAGGCACTCCCCTGACCTAAAATGGAACTTTTTTTTTTTTATTTTGTTATGTCTTGTTCCTTTTTCACTTAAAGCAAGCAGATTAATAAAGGAAAGTGAGAAAATAGAACAAGCTTTGTTTAAAAAAAATGCCTCACCAGCAAAATAAAAGTTCCACACTTTCAGTCAAGTAAATTGATTGTAGTCTCTTATTATCTGATAGGAGCTTGAATATATTTCAATTCAATGCTTAACTACCTTTTTTTTCCCCCCAATGAATAAAATACTTTAACAGAATCTTTCCTCATTTGTAATCCAGAACACTATTTTCTGTTATGTCTACAAAGGAAACTAAGTATTGACTTCAAGAATCTGCAGATTTAGAGATTTGTTTTTGAAAGAGCAGGATCCATTTGATGAAAATTATGTCTTTATAATAAGGCATGCTTCAGTCTGAGATAATCACCCTCTGTTTTCTCCTGTAGTCAACAGGGATCTGGTATGAAAAGTTGAGAGCAGAGCTCTCATCCTAAATCAGACGTTTACTTTCAAACAAGTCACAATTCTGCTAAAAAGGCACTTTACTCTCTGTGTTCTGTATTGTGAGTTTTGGATGACTTGCTCGGATGGAACAATCTACATTTTAATTAGATGTTTTAGGTATGGGTAAATTTAGGAAATGTTAAACTTGCCCAACTAGTTTAAAAGCAAGTTCTCTCTTTAAAGCTGTTCAGGACACTAACAGGATTATGCTGAATGGTAACAGGGCTATGGTTTCCCTAAAGCTGGCAGTTTAGCAGCACATGGAAATAAATGCTTCTAATTTCAGATCAAATGCCTATAGGCAGAGGCACCAAATGTGCACGACAGTGCACAATTTGTTATTTGCAAGTGCAAATATTCACTCTGTAGGGGAAATGCTGTTAGCTGCGTCCTTTCTCTACTGAGCACTTTTTTTTCCTAATACTACCCAGACCTTAAAATGCATAGAAAAATTAGAAGTGAGTTATAAACATTCCTCACTACCCACACTTACATAAGCACACACATTCAACAGAGGTTATATATATATATATATATATATGCAAGATAAAATCCACTTAAAAATGCAATCTGTAACTCTGTTCCAGCTTTTCCCATTCTCAAGTGGCAAGTAAAGACTTTCACACCAGTGGAGTGTAAATACTGTTAATATATTCTGCTAAAATATCTTTGAAAAAGCCAATAAAGTGTGATACCTGGAGATTAAATTATATCCATCCCCAGCAGTATAGCAGTGACATCTTCTTAGTGGATCTGGGCTAGGTTAAGAGGGTTTTAAGCATCTCTCTATACCTTTCAAGGTGGGCTGAAGAAGGACACTGCAGGCACAGAACCTTGTGTCTCTCACAACTAGCACTTATGACTGTCCATGTTTTCATGTTATCATGGGAATAGCTGCCTCACTATATGTATCTTTTCTCAACCTTTTCTCAATATGGTGTTGATTTATGGTGTAACCAAGTTTTTGAGTAACAGCTCAACAATGTAGGAGTTCCAGTCTTCCTCCTTCTCCTTCTCTTGTCAGTCGAGGGGATGATCTCTTATCCCCAGCATTAATTAAACTCTGTGAAACTTGATTTGCTATGGAAGACCTGTGTGTAGGGTTAAACTCTCAGGCAAAATCTTAAATTCATCGAATGTAATTTACTAGGTAAACAAAAGAGCTCAAGTGAAAATTTTGGTCTGTGAAATACATGGGCCAAGTAATCTGCTCTTGAAAACTACCAAAGCTGTGCTGGAGCTTACTGAATCATGCCATGAAAGACCGAGCTTCTGCAAAGGATTTTCATCTGACAGGAAGTCTGACTGGGAGAGTGACTACTGTTTAAGTAACCAGCAGGACCTTTGCCTGGTGAACAGAGGGCTCTGGCTTATGCATCACTTTGGAATATATGGACTGATCCCTACAATTCTTGGGTTTGTTTTGCTTTCTGCACCTTTTTCTTTATGTGTTCTGCTTTTTTGTAGCAATGTTTACCAAGCACTGAATGGTGTACAATGATACATGCCAAAGTCTTCCTTCAAGTTAAACTTTCAGAGATATACCCTCAAATTTCCAGTTCTTGGTCTGTGCCTATGGTTCTTGTCTGTGTGGATTTTGCAGGTATAAGATTGCAGGTCTCAGAGCAACTAAAAGAAGGACCACTTCTATGATTATTTATGCCATCTCTGCAGTAAACTGTGCCAGAAAGCAGACTGAGGTAGTGTCCCAAGATAGTTAAAAATCTGTCACTGTTAGCACAGTGCTCTGCTCTTCTGACCCTTGTCCATGTACAGTTTCTGACGTGGCGCAAACTACAAACTGCAGCCTGGATATGTGCACCCCTTTTTTGTGAGAAAAGAGAGTTTAACACTGTGTGAACATAGAAACTTTTGGCTTTGTATACAGGGAATGGAGCTACAGTGATAAAAATGTATTTCTTTCCAGTATTAATGTATATTAACTGAAGACTCAGAATTTCCCTCTTGTATGGGTTCACAATACTTGTATCCTAAAATGCCTTTCTTACATTTAAGGATAAAGCATCCCTGAATTATTTCTTCTAAATCTCCAATCTCCTTATACATGTGTTGCACTTAATAAGCCCATTCTAACTACTGCATTTCTCCCCTTTGAAAATCAAGGGTGACTTTCAGCTCCCAGCATGATTGGAAAAAAAGTCTGGCAGAGAGTAAAGCAAAGAATTACTTTTCCTTTCCAAAATATGTGTAGGAGGATGAGATTGGCACAAGTTACTGGCCAAAACATCGCTTACAAGCTCTTCCTAGGACAGTCTCTTTCACATCCCACTTAGAATAACAACAATAGCCTTAGTATCAATTTAAAAAGAGAGAGCAGAGAAGATGTGGGGGTGGGAAGGGCAGGAATTACAGCCCTTATATTAATCAGATCGAAAAGCTCTGTCTCCCACAATTCTTTCATTAGCTGGCGAGACAGGTGCCCTCTGACCTCCAGCATCACTTACTTCCTTGGTAACAACTACTGCTGGCAGATGATCCCTCTTGTAGACTTCATCCATATTCAAAGAGTTGTCACATCCAACTGATGCTAAGAAGCTAATCAAGTGGATTTTTTCCCCTTTCTTTCTCTTTTAGTTCCCCATTTTACTCTTTTTCTTTTTCTAGAGAGATAGTTCCCCATGATATAGTCAAATTCTTTTGAACCCTGGGAAAGGGCCAGACCCATGGGGAAAGGGAGACAAACCCTTTTCTGTTCACACATGAAGTCTCTGATGTTTTTTTCCCCCCTTTTTACATGTCAAGCATGCAACTGTTTTGCATTCCGATTAACAGCATTTAAGAATGACCAAGCACAACCAGGGACTTCACTAAGACAGCTGTCACACCGTACTTGCTGTTTCAGGGCAGGTTGAAAATTTCCCATCAAAACTTTTTTGAGCTAAAAAATTACATTTCTAGTGCTTTCTAGGTTTTGGAAGGACACGGCCTTATTAAAGCAGTTGATTTTACAACAGATGGAAGATGAGAGAAGTTGAATTAAAATTACATTTTCCACAGAGAAGAGTAATATTTTCACTGATGTTTTCATTTTGTTTGCTTTTTTCCCTATGGTAAGCCCATCAGCTATACTATGCTTCCTTCCTGTGTTCAGAATCAGACTTGCCAATGTGTTTCTGAAGTATCTAGCAATAGCTTATATGAGAATATTTTATAGGCATTTGATGTATTTTTGTACAAAATTAGTTTCTAACAGAGATTTCATGGTCATCTATTCTAACCAGATGCAAAGACTAAAGTGAGGTAATTTCAAACACTGAGGATGAGAATGCGGAGTCTGAAATAGCAACTGCATAAGAAAAACTGAGACATATCCTTGATGAGAAAAATGAAGATGACATTTCTGCACTTTTGTATTTATAGATTTCTCAACATTTGAATATTCATCTAGGGTAAAATATGAGGGGCATTGATTTCAGTTAGACAGTAAGTCCTCATTCACAATTGTATGTCAATGACTGTCAGTCAAACGTGAGGAAAAGGATTTCAAAGTCAAGAATTCCTTTGCTAGAAAGAATAGAACCTTTTAGGGAGAAGTTCAAGCGCATGTGAAATATCTTATTTCCAGCTTTTGAAAATGATCTATCATTAGACAGAGTTTCTAAAATGGTCTCAGAGTTTTCTGAACAATATTTGTAAACAACTGGCCTGAAGATTCTTTCATACAAAGCATCATCCATAAACAATAGCCCTTTTATAATGCCACTGATTTGTACAATTCATAGGAAGTGCATCAAGCACTAGTTTCAAGCTACTGAAAACGTGTTTGTTTTTTTTT
The DNA here is from genome assembly GCA_013400475.1 of Tricholaema leucomelas. Classification (NCBI taxonomy): domain Eukaryota; kingdom Metazoa; phylum Chordata; class Aves; order Piciformes; family Lybiidae; genus Tricholaema lacrymosa; species Tricholaema leucomelas. The sequence goes on from WAAF01001573.1 coordinate 135,886, forward strand.
TTAAGTCCAATTAGCATTTGTTCTTCTTCCATGATTTAATTCAAGGGGAATAAATATGCAAAACAAAGGAAAGAAGGAAAGCAGAGGCACACTGACAGACCAGACAAACACTGCTCCCACAAATCTCCCCTATTTTCACCATCCATTGCCAGGTTTCTTGTTAGAATGTGCAATGCATAATTTACTTTTCATGTCTTTCCTTTCATCATCCTGTGAATACAGATTCTTCCGTAGGCATCCTTGGTGTTACTGTCGTTCTTGTCACTGGTGCAAACTGCATCTTGCTGGTAGCTTTACTTACATGAGTGAACACCCTGTGGGATTGCTACTGCAGCTCCTTAGCAGCCTCTGTCTTCTTGACACTATTTTTGGACCTCCCTCTCACTCTCTCTTGTCTAGCAATGTCTCTTCTTGTAGACACTGGAGAGCTAAGTTCATTAAAATGGAATTTGGTGGGTTAATGCACAAAATTACCTCTGTTTACATCTGCTACCTGTCACTTTTAATGCTCTATGTCTTTTATCACTTAATAGTTCCACTACCTGTCCATGCCAACTTTCAGTGGGCAGCAGTTGTAAACTCAAGTTAGCATTGCTTGCTGCATGCATTCCTTCCTACAGAAGCCTACTTTAATGGGCTATGTGAGCTGGTGTCTTGGCTGATAATGGGTAAGACAGAGCTACAGCTGTGCTGATATCCAGAAATGCCAAGCATATCCAAAAATGATTTTCATAGGCTGAGTCATAGTTCCTACAGTGTTGTTAACTCTGTGGCTACTGCACAGTATTTTTGTTGAGGTCCATCTGGACCCTAGTACCTTGAGTTGAAAGGCAGTACCTTGTTCCTGGTTAGGCACGTGGCAGATTGCTGTCTAGTGACCAAGCTACAGCCTGCAATGCCATGTGTTGCTTGAGTATAGTATATACTCCTGGTTGCACAGCACCGCTGCAGGTACCAGAAAATCTTGAGAAACAACCCATTTTCTTGTCTAACATGCCACATCCATCACCTTCACCTCTGTTGAGCTGCGTGAGCAGTTCAGCAGACACACTGAAAGGATGAAAAGTAGCAGAGTGCATTATTTCCACAGACCTTAGCAGGCAGTGGCTAACGTCCCATATCTGCAGAAGCTCAGGCAATTATATTTTTCTTCTTGCTTGCTGTTAGCGTGACACACAAATACCTAACTGACTACCACAGCAAAGCCAGGAAATTTGCTGCCCTCTGAAAATTAGGCACATACCAATACGGGACAGCTCAGATCTGGATGAGAAACAATGACTTTAAAGGCTTCCTTACTCTCACTTTCTTCCTGCTCTTTCGTCAGTGAATTTACATGGCATCAAAGTGTCTGCCACCCTGATCTCTGACCATGAGCCTATTAAAATTGCATTGGAATTTAACAGCGAAGACAGAAAACAAAGATCAAATGAATAATGCATAAACAAAATACTTCAATTAGATATTGAAGACAATAATATAAATACATTAGATAGCAAAATATTTTGAATTATAAATTAGATGGCAAAATTATTTTTCTTCCACCGCTGGGACAATGCGCTGGAAAAATGAAAGGAAAAAAAGAGATGCATAGGCTTTGATTGGCTGATGAGAATAAACTGGGGATATTCATATTTCTTTGCTGTTTAAGCTTAGTAATTTCATGTGTTTTTGTAAGATAACGTTTAGGTCATGTGATTTCATCAGCCAATTGAGCTGCCAGGCTCTTCACTGACACTCAGTAATGAAGTGATATGGTAGGGTAGGACACAGTCACCTTATCTTTTTATAAATGCATTGAGTGGCATTTGAGATGCCTTCCTACCTTTCTGGTTCATTTACATTACACAAGAACCCTCTAAATGTTAAAGCTTTCACTTGCAGTGAAAGTTTGACGCTTCCAACAGCATTCAAGGATATCTGTTATGGAGTGGCATAAAAATAATGATGTGCAGTTGTGTATGTGGGGATGGGGCTGCATACATGTGTGTGCAACAGCCATCTGAGAGGCTCTGGGGCTGTCTCTGGCACCAAAGCAACGCATGGCGTCCATCCAAGTTGACAGGCCTACCCAACCTGAAATCATCTGAGTGCAGTTTCTGAAATTGTTTGAAAGTGGAGTGTCAGGAAGATGTTTGCATGGCGGCTGACATCTCCTCCCGGCATGGTTTAATGACATCCCTTCCTTGTCATAACTCTCCTCAAGCTTCACAAATAATAACAGTGGTGGAAGGACTTGGCAAGACAGAGCTGAGGGCAGGGACAGGAACACGCGGAAGGGCTGGGAGTCAGGAATCTGCAAATCGCTGGAGACAAAACCACTTGAAAGGGCTTGAAGCAGCCTGAGGATTTGCACCTGGAAGGTGGTGGACATTTCTTGCTTTACACATCATTCTGCCATCTGGCCAGCCTGATCTAGGGTAGGGTGTCCCTGCCCATGGCAGGGGGGTTGGAACTAGATGATCCTTGTGGTGCCTTCTGACCCTGACTGATTCTATGATTCTATTCTATGATCTTGTTATACAAAGGATACAGATTTAGCTGTCTTTGACAATCCGCCCAGTCATAAGCTAGAGGCAAGAATGTAAATCCTCTAGGTATGGAGGCTTATCTATAAAGGTGCTAATTGTGCTAATTGTCTCAGTGTATTTATTACGATAATTTTGGTGACTGAAAGGAGGGAGAGGGTGGTGAAAATATTGCTGCCTTTGATAGTTCATCCCGTACCCACTTGCCTTCCAGCTTTGGTGAAGCTAACAAATGAGTTGTGTCTGAAAATAGATTAACAAACAAACAAGCAAACAATAAATAAATAAATAAATAAATAATTAGAGCTGGATGGATCCAGCTTGACTGAGTTGTGGAATTTAGACTCCTGACTTCAAATGATCTCTATCATGTTACACACTGGCTTAGCTTGGAGAAGATGCCTCATGTTTCTGACCTCAGTCTCCTCCTTTGTAAGACTTGGAAGAGAATAGAAAAAAAAAAAAAAAAGAGGAAAAATTTCTTCATTTGAAGGGTTGTCAAGCACTGGAACAGGTTGCCCAGGGAAACAATCATCCTGGAGCTATTAAAAACATGTGTAGATGTGGTGCTGAGGAACTTGGTTTAGTGGTGACCTGACAGTGCTGAGTTTATGGCTGGGCTTAATCTTACAGATCTCTTCCAATTGAGATGATTCTATGACTGATTCCACAAGAAGACAGTGAAGGGTTATGGAACTAAGACTAATACAAGAGCAGATCAAACTTACCAAGATGACACAAAACATGCTTCAACATTGTCATATAGGGGAATAACATGATTATTTTAAAATAGCACATCAGCATTACATGGTATCAATTATAACCAATTAGAAAAAAAATATTAAGGATTAACTGACAGAGTCTATGCTGATTTGATATTTCCCCCCCTTCCAAAGAAAGAGATGCATTTTTTGGTGAGCATTACTCACTTGCCAACATAATACTGATGAACAAGACTTCTGGATTTTTTCTTGGTCAGTTTGGTGCATGAGGGAAAAGTGCTGCCTCTGGATTTGTAATGGGGAATGTACCCAGCAGAATAAGCCATGACACCCACAAAGTCTGTGTGCTGCCAGGCAGAGGAAAGGCTTGTTTCTGTCAGGCATGAAGACAGTGAGAGATCTGAGGAGCTGGGTATACTCCTTTCCACATCTCTGGATGTCTGTCTCAGTTGTCTCTGCATCCTTAAAAGTAGTTCAGGAAGGGAAAGCCAGCATCTGCTGCTGGAAGAAATATGATTTTATAGGTGTTTGGTGTCTGATGATTTCAATGTACAATAAAAAGATAATTTATAGCAATTATAACAATCATGAGTGAAGCCTTGAGGCCTTTAACTGTCTTTTGTGGGGCAGAACAGCCACATAAGCTGATGACAAGTTTGCTGTCTCAAGGACTAAGTAAATGACTGAATGGCAGTCCAAGGACTATCTCAGTAATAAAATGGCAAAGGGAATGCAAAGACTCTCCGTTCTATAACTAATACACCTGAGGAAGGGCCTTTATACACCCAGATTCTGTCTTGTCACCTCCTTTCATGCATAACAATTTTTAGTATGTAGTCTAGTAAGAATAGATGAGTAGATCTTTGCTTACTGACTTTGTGTGGTGGGTTAGGACCTCCCTCCTCAATTGAAACAATTTAGAAATAGTACAGACGCCCAATCTTCTCCTCCCTGACAAAGTAAAAGCCCCTCTATCTCCCCAGATGAAAACAATTAGCAAAGCTCATCTGTTATCTGGTCAGCCAAAGTTAGTGGAAGAGATTATAGAGAGAAGTGAAGGAACAGAGCCATTGCCCAAGAGCCAAGAAGAAAGCATTGTCTATATATAGGCTTTTTATACCTCTTAGCAAACCAATGAATGATATAGACTTTATCATTGTTATTCTTTGTGATGGTTTGGAGTGTCCCCCACCCCTCCACATTTTAGAAGTCGCCCAGACTAGACTCAGCCAGCTCTGGAAATTTGAATGGAGCTTATATTTACAGCTGGCACAATTTACAAGCAGATATTTACAGTATATACCCATATATACAGAAATATATAAGGTAAAAAGGTAATACAGAAACACACCCCCCCTCCCAGAAACCTGAGTCCCCAGGAGGGGCTCTCAACCACCCCTCACCTTCCCCTTCCCCCTCTCAACCTTACCCCAATCCCAAGGAAGAATGGAGGTTCAGCCAAGAGGATTAAGAAGCAAAGTGAATCAGCCAAGGCAAATGGAGGGTGAGGTCAGAAAACAAGATAGAGTTCAGCCAGCAGACCGAGCTCCCCGACAGGCAAAGAGCTGAGAGCACAGCCCAGAATGAAGTTCCCAGTGAAGTGCAGAGCAAAGTGACTTTATCTTTTGTTTTGCTTTTCCTTTCTACACATCTCAGCAAGGCTGTGAGGGAAGTAAACCTCACCATTGTTTTCATTTCTCAGACTATGATCTAATTCTTCTCAAAAAAACATTCTAGCTAGGCTCAAACTAACATATTCTTTCACCACCAGTGATCTAATTTAGTTAGATTCTGTACTGAACTTTCAGGAAAGCACTGATTTAATCTTATTAGAATATTCCAGTAAGCTATAAACTACTACACTCTGTCAAAAACCCAAACCAAATCAAAGCAACCAAACAACCAAATAAAAAAAAACCAAACTGATAACCTCCCCACTACCCCTTGGCCACCTCCACAAGTCACGTACATGAAGAAATCTCCCAATCCCCTTTTGTAAATGTCTTTCTGGCAGTTGTACAGTGAGTAGTCTCCTGTGAGGATGAAAGGGCGTCTCCTGAATTGCAGAAGACCTTCATTCCTTCGTACGGTAGCGATGACTGAATATTGTAGTAGCCTGTCTGGCTTCCACATGATCTGCTAGCCCTTCAGGAGAGCATTTACAAGTTTATAAAAAAAAAAAAAAAGTCACCAGATGCTTTCACATTACTTCACAAGGAACTGAATGACAAGGTCAAAGAAGAGAAAAGGAAGAAAAGAGCGTTGTCAAAAGGAGTGCGTACATTAGTGCCCAAGATTATCTCAACCAGGCTCACAGCTATGGTGCTAGGGGAGTTCCTGTGCACTGAGAATGCCTGCTTGTCAGAGGAGTTCCTCAGCTAGTATCCTTTCACTTGCTCCTCTTAATTTTTCTGGCAGAAGGTCAAGATTTGCAGTGCATTTTTTCTTGTCCAAAGGACTTAGTGCTACCACTGTGCTACTATTCCTTAGCTCTGCACGGCAAGTTCCCCTCTGGAAGACCGTGTGTGGACAGCTATATGGCACACAGATACTAGAATTTGTCCCAGTCTGCGCACTGCTCTTCTGAGTTTCAGAGTTTGCAAGGAATACATGAGCACAATAGTAAGCAGAGATGCAAACCAAGAGGTCTTCACTTCTCTTGAAGAGATCCTCACTTCTGTGTCTCCTGAAGCACCGGATGTAGATATGGCACCTAATTTATTTGCTGTGCTGTGAACATGGTTCAGGTTTGAGGAGGTGTCTGTGGAAGTGGTGGATGATTTGAAGAAAGAAAATGAAGCTTGGATTTGCTGGGGTCTTAAAGTCTGGTGTATTTAATATAGTATTTCCTTAATCTTTACTGTGTTTGAATGAAATATCCAACAAGCTCTTTACCCTGAGGATGGTGGAACACTGGAACAGTTTGCCTAGGGAGGTAGTTGTCCCTGCCCCATGCGGTAGAGGCTGGACTAGATGACATTTGGAGGTCCCTTACTACTCAAACCATTCTATAATTCTCTGATTCTGTGATTCTTTAGGTGAGAATCCCTGGAATTCATTTCACCTGATACCAAATATTTGAAAAGCTTGAGTAAAGGGAAGTTAAAGCCCGTGTGCTCTCTCTACTAGCAATGGAAAGTTCTAGACTCCTCATGCTGGAGAATGACTCCTGCCCCAGATATTGAAGCAGAAAATGAAATTAATGCCAGAAATTTATCCAAGTTAATGCAGGAAAAAGTGCACAAACCGGACCATGAGTGTCATGCTATCAGGAATCCTAACACCATCGGGTACCTGATGCCAGAAATTATTTTTTTTTTCATCATTTGAACTATTAGACATTAGAATGCATTCCCAAGGGAGGTGGTGGGTTCTCCTACTCTAGACAGTTTCAATACCCAGCTTGGCAGGATGCTGGGACATCTCATTGAAGCTATAGTCTTACCCTGGAAGGTTGGACTATATGATCCTTGAGGTGTTCTATGAATCTATGAATTATTCAGGTAAATTATAGGGTGCAGTGAATAGATATAATGCAGAAAGCCTGTTAAATTGTTAGGGTGCAGAATGAAATCTAAGAATAAGACCATTTGGGTACAGATCCTTGTGAAGTTCTTACAGGAACTTTGGTATAGCTTGGTTTCCTCATGACCCTAGGAAATGTTTCCTCTGTTACTCACCACGCAACAGCAATGAGAACAGTAGGGTGCAATTGTTATTGCCAGAGGGCATTTAAGGTAAATACTGTGCAATTATCCGTATTTAATTAAGTGCCTGAGGAGGAATAGCACATCTTGGAATAACCAATACTTTAACAGAGAGGATATGTAATTCTATTAGAGATATTTAGGATGAAGTACTTAAGTGATTTAAGTAGATGAGTATAAGCTAAGTTTTGATGGGATGTGCACTCTTCTTCTGGTTTTGGTGTGTTTGGTTTCTTTTTAGTATGAAGTCCACATAATCAAAAGGGGATTGCAAACAAAAAAATATTAACATAAATCTCACAGATGAACTCAGGGTGCATATATTTAAACTAGCAGCATTTCTGAAAGGCTTGTCTCTGATGTTTAACATTGCTGCATCCTAATCCATTTCCAAATAAATCTCTCGAAATTGATGGTGCTTTCCATAGCCTGAAGCTTTTGAACCTAAACACAAATAGAGAAAAATAGGTACTTTTTGAATTTTTTTTTTCTGTAAGGATATTTATTCCTAAGCCTCATCCTTACATTTGGTTTAAAAGTCTCTGACAACCCTAAAGCATCCCAAAGCAGTTAGGATATCAATGTTCAAGCTGAAAGAGAGCAAGAAAGGGATAGGTTGTGAAGAGAAGTCAATAGTGTGGGTAGGTTTCGAGTCTTTGAGCTCCTTGAGCCTATATTCCTTGATAGGAAGGCAAGGAAAGGGTTATTTCCTGGCACAGGAAGTAGTGGAATGCTAGGAGCTATTCTGATACAGTCAGGTTCATTGAGAGAGCTCTGCCCACATGAAAATACTCTGATGGCACCAATGAATTTCTTAGCAATTGATTATAGAATGGGCCTCAATGTGCCCCAGTGTAATTTCAGCTCATGTTAAAGAAGTGACCCATCTTTGTTGATATAGATTACGATTAGAACGTTACAGTGGGAGGTGGAGAAAAATGGAACTAGAAGCTTCCACCTGTATCTTCTCATCTTGGAACTTAGTCTAATAAACCCAGAAAACATACACAGGTGGCTGGTTCAGAAATACTTTGCCTACGTAGCAGCTGCTTAAAAGCTTCCAAATGCTCAAGATGTTTATGAACATGTCTTGTCATCCTTCATCCTCCACACTCATGCACACCTCTTTTAATTACAAAAACAAGTGAAAAAATGAATAATAAGTGTATTCAGATATATCTGGAGGTCTGGAATTGTCCCTCCTTGCCTCCTGTTGTGCTGTCAGATCCAGTGAGGAGAGCTCCGTTTGGGCAGACACAGTCTGAATTCTCCTCCCTTTCTATCCATGTGCACTTCGTGATACTTTTTGTGGTTTAGAATCATGGAATGGTTTGCATTGGATGCAACCTTCAAAAATTATCAAATCGACTCCCCTTCAGTGAGCAGGGACATCTTCCATTACATCAGGTTGCTCAGAGTCTTGTCAAGTCTCACTTTGAATATCGCCAAAGATGGGGCTTCAACTACTTCCCTGGGCACCTTGTTCCAGTGTTCCATTTTCTTCAAGGTAAAGAACTTAGAAACTAACATCCAATCTAAATCTACTCTTCTCTAATTTAAAATAATTTGCCTTGTCTTATCACTACAGGCCTTAGTAAACAGTTCCTCTCCAGCCTTCTTGCAGACTTCAGGTACTGGAAGGCTGCTATTAGGTCTCCCCAGAGCCTTCTCTTCTCCAGACTGAACAACCTCAGTTCCCTCAGCTTGTCCTTGTAGGAGAGGTGTTACACCTCCCTGATCACTGGCCTTCCTCTGGACCTGCTACGTAAGGTCCATGTCCTTCCTGTGTGTCCTGGAGTCCTGTGTACCCCAAAATTCCTCTCCCTCTGTGTTTTGAATGGGAGAGGAAAAGGTGCAAAAAGACCTGTTCCACTCCCCCCCCCACCTTGCAGGTGTGAAGTGGGGGAGCAAGGGACCCTTCTGGCAAGAGGGGTACCCCGTGCAGGGCCCGCGCTGGACTCGGCTGGGGACTGGCTGTGTGTTCTTCGTGCCTAGGAAGTGGTAACTCAGCTCTTTGTCTAGGAAGGGTATAAATATTGGGGGGACTTCCCACCTTGGGGTTCCCACCTTGGAGTTCGTTCCTGCTTTGGAGTTCTCCCCTACCTGGATAGCTTCTGCACAAGGAGCCCCTGATGCTCCAAAAGACAAGCTCCGAAGGACTGCTTCACCTTAAGCACCTCCTTTGTGCAGCTTTATAGCTCTTAACGACCCTCGGAGGCTTTTGAAAGACCCGAAGGGACAAGCCTTTCGACCACCCTTCCATTCAAGCCAGCATTATCCTTCTGTGAGTAGCTTTGGCTCAGCCTTATCTTGATAGTGGGGACGCTATATATATTTAATAGCTCAAGCCTTTTCCAACTTCTGACTTCTAAAATAGTCAAGTCTACCTGTGGTATCCATGTAGATCTTCTCAACCAACTAAGAACCTGCTAATTAAAACTAAATTAATTTCTGTATCTAGTTTTGGGGCAGTTTCTGGGGAAATAAAATAACTCTGTTTTTTATATAATTCCTGACTCAACCACATTAATTCCCTGCCTCCATAATACTGTGTTGAGGGCTCCAGATCTGGACACAGTACTTCAGGCAAGTTCTCACCAGAGCAAAGTGGTAGAATCACTTCTCTGGATCTGCTGGCCATGCTTCTTTTAATGCAACTTAGAATGTGATTTGCCTTCTGAGCTGCAAGCACACACTGTTGGCTAACATCCAGCTTCTCATCCACCAGCATTCCCAAGTCTTTTGAGCCAACAGGACTCTCTAATTCTAATGCTGGGGTTATCACTCAATGTGTAAGAACTGCACCACAACAGAAGAGGATAGAGCAGCTCTGCATCAGAGACAGTACACGGAAACTAGTAACAACAATTTGTGTAACGATAGTCTCTTCCTCTCATTCCCTTATATCCAGAGGACATGCAGTCATTCTGCGTGGGTAGACAGAGACTCAGCTTTACCCACACTTCCATTCCTACCAGAGGTACCTCTGCTTTGTTTTTGAAGCAACCCTGCATACTGCAGGAGGACCTCAGGAAGCAGTGACCAAGGAATATTTCTTCTGCAGAAGACATTAGGCCTCGTTGCACATGCCAGGCAAGGCAGCAATCCTTCCCACTACTGCACTGAAACATGTGAACAATAGGATATTTCCTTTATTTTCCCTACCCTTGCTCTGCCACCTGTGAAATTTCTGAAATTTTTTCATTTATCAGGAAAATTAAATACACAAATAAATAAACAAACCCCCAGAACTCAAAGATTACTTATTAAAGTTCTGAACATATGCTACTTAAGAAAAAAACCCTAAGTGAAATTGGCTGATAAAGTAAGAATCCCACAAAGGACTGCTCTTTCAATCATCCGGTATTTCTCCTGTAATTTCCTCAGAGATTGTGGAATGATTTTCCAGATGTCTCTGTTCCTTCCAGGTGGCATGTTCAACATGATTTGGAACAAGGCCAATCTTATGCTTCTTCCTATACAGGGAAGAGGATACTGCACAAGGTACAGCTAAGTACATGCATCTACATTTTTTGAAACACAAATAGCACCTTTCCTTAAGTGTGCAGGTAAAGAGCAACTCAGAAGAAAAGTGGTTTTCTTGCAAGGCTGAAAAGATTGCCCTGTGTTAGAGAAGAACCACCTTTTTGATGAGTAAAAGGGAAACCAAGGGCAGTTCATTCCACAGGAGAGTTTGTGAGGGTCAAGAAGTGGAAGTTTCCCACTACTCTTTAATTTCACTCAAATAAATTCTGTTTAGCCTCAAAGCTACTTTGGCTCCCTCTGCAATACTATACCTCCTTGTTGAACATAGGCTGGCAGCAGAAGTGTGCAACCACGGACCTAGAGCTGTGGGGAATGGGACCTGTGCTGGAACAAGAAGCTGATGGCAAAAAAAGTCTGCAGGGAAAGAAAAATGTTGCATATTTGCTTGTATTCAATAACTTCTCATCTTGGGCTAGGATATTTTGTTGATATCTTGCCCAGGGAGACTAATCCTACAGTTGTTTTTTTGCAGGGTGCTCTCATGTTTACAGAAGATGCAGATGTGCAGTTATTAATGAGGACTTCCATCCATCTCAGCACCTCCTTTATCTGAAGAAAACAGATGTAGCTAACAACAAATTGGACTATTTCTTAGTAGAGAAGTCTGCTCCACTTTTCACCAAGCTCTCCTTCCATAAACAAGAACCAGCTTTTTGTTACCATCTCACAGTCCTGCTCTGCATCAACAGAAAGATAAAGCCTATCAGTGCTATCAACGGCCCCTGACACCCTGCGATGGATGGATATGGCAGCGTAAATGCCATGAGTGCATTTTAACACTTGTGATTTTTAAATGATGAAGAGACTCTTCTATGTGAAGACAGATATCACTGGAAACCAGCATCAGAACAAGGGGACACAGTCTCAAGTTGTGCCAAGGGAGGTATAGGCTGGGTGTTAGGAGAAAGTTCTTCACAGAGAGAGTGATTTGTCATTGGAATGAGCTGCCCAGGGTGGTAGTGGAGTTGCCATCCCTGGAGGTGTTCAAAAAAAGCCCGGATGAGGCACTTAGTGCCATGGTCTAGTTCATTGGCTAGGGCTTGGTTGGACTGGATGATCTTGGAGGTCTATTCCAATCTGGTTGATTGTATGATTCTATGATTCTATGACTTCGGCTGTGGCAGAGAGAGCTGAGCAATGTCCTTGAATGGGGTTTCATTCTGCCTTCTGGTAGGACTGAGGTCAGTTGGAGCCACAAGAATCTACTGTGGTTTAAGATGAAGGAAGAGGCGTTACCTTTGCCCTCACATGTTGTCTCCTGTGATATATTTAAATGCCTCCAGCACACCAGCATCACAAGACAAGTGTAAGTGATGGACCTTGGGTCTGCATTGTTTCAGCTCTGTGATTCTTTTAGCTCAGACCTCATGTACATGGTTTTACCATTTTCACTTTTTTTTTTTTTTTTTTTTTTTTT
>WAAF01001573.1:147812-170066 GCA_013400475.1 Tricholaema leucomelas
TTTTTTTTTTTTTTCTCCAGTCAAGGCCCAGACTTTTAATGGGGAAGTTTTTGCAGAAAAGTATCTAAAAGTTCTTGAAGTGACATTTCCCTTCCTCCAAAAATAAGTGTGATTTTCAGGAAAACTCCTTAATCTTATGGTGTCAAAAAGACCTCAATTTAACTGAGAACTTGTATCACCAATAGAAAGTGAACAGTTGTCATTCATTTGCAATGCTTACCTAAGCTATCTATTCAGTGCTTGTACCACCCCGTATGAGAAATTAGAACAGAATAGAATCAACCAGGTTGGAAGAGACCTCCAAGATCATCCAGTCCAACCTAGCACCCAGCCCTAGCCAGTCAACTAAACCATGGCACTAAGTGCCTCATCCAGGCTTTTCCTGAACACCCCCAGGGACGGTGACTCCACCACCTCCCTGGGCAGCCCATTCCAATGCCAATCACTCTCTCTGTCAAGAACTTCCTCCTAACATCCAGCCTATACTTCCCCCCAGCACAACTTGAGACTGTGTCCCCTTGTCCTGTTGCTGGTTGCCTGGGAGAAGAGACCAACCCCCACCTGGCTACAGCCTCCCTTCAGGTAGTTGTAGACAGCAATGAGGTCTGCCCTGAGCCTCCTCTTCTCCAGGCTAAACAACCCCAGCTCCCTCAGCCTCTCCTCATAGGGTTTGTGTTCCAGGCCCCTCACCAGCTTTGTTGCCCTTCTCTGGACACGTTCCAGCACCTCAACATCTCTCTTGAATTGAGGAGCCCAGAACTGGACACAGTACTCAAGGTGTGGCCTGACCAGTGTTGAGTACAGGGGAAGAATAACCTCCCTCGTCCTACTGGCCACACTGTTCCTGATACAGGCCAGGATGCCATTGGCTCTCTTGGCCACCTGGGCACACTGCTGGCTCATCTTCAGCCTACTATCCACCAGTACCCCCAGGTCCCTTTCCTCCTGGCTGCTCTCCAGCCACTCTGTCCCCAGCCTGTAGCGTTGCTTGGGGTTGTTGTGGCCAAAGTGCAGAACCCTGCACTTGGCCTTGTTAAATCTCATCCCATTGGCCTCTGCCCACCCATCCAGCCTGTCCAGGTCCCTCTGCAGGGCTCTCCTACCTTCCAACAGATCAACACCTGCTCCTAGCTTGGTGTCATCTGCAAACTTACTGATGCTGGACTCAATCCCCTCATCCAGATCATCAATAAAGATATTGAACAGGACTGGGCCCAGCACTGATCCCTGGGGAACACCACTAGTGACTGGCTGCCAACTGGATGTGGCACCATTCACCACAACTCTCTGGGCTCGGCCTTCCAGCCAGTTCCTGACCCAGCACAGAGTGAATTTGTCCAAGCCACGAGCTGCCAGTTTAGCCAGGAGCTTGTTGTGGCAGACAGTGTCAAAGGCTTTGCTGAAGTCCAGGTAGACTACATCCACAGCCTTCCCCACATTCACCTGGCAGGTAACCTGATCATAAAAGGAGATCAGGTTGGTCAGGCAGGACCTGCCCTTCCTAAACCCATGCTGGCTGGGCCTGATCCCTTGGCCATCCTCTAGGTGCTTTGTGATGGCACTCAAGATGACCTTTTCCATGACCTTGCCTGGCACTGAGGTCAGGCTGACAGCTCTGGAGTTTTCTGGCTCCTCCTTTCGACCCTTCTTGTGGATGGGTATCACATTGGCCAGGTATCTTTCAAGGATAATCAGGAAAATGAGTGTGGTAAATTCCAGAAATTTTGGGTTTGGGGTTGTTTTTTTTTTCCCCATTTTTGGTATGTTGCTCCTCTAAGGAGAAAAATGAAGACCAAGAATCCTATCTCATCTTAGCCTCCATGAGACTTTCCATCTCCATAATTCTCTGATCACAAACATTTGTTTTGACAACCAAAGCTAATTGAAACACAAACATGTACTCTTAAGTGATGCAACAAGAAATTGGTGCAATTTTCACTTGGTATCCTTTGCACCAGGGTATGTATTGAAAGCAACAGTTTGCCCTGAATTGCTTTGTTTTTGACAACTAGCTTTCCTAATAAAGTGTGGGATCCATCTTCCCTGACTGAGGATGTTTAAAATGTAGATGTCTAAGCTGGTCCTCAAAGGGATCCTTTATTGTTATTTTGCACATATAAATACTTCCTGAGGGGAATTTACCTGGATTTTCTTACACAGTTCTCTTCAGTGGCAATAAAATGACATCTGGAGGTGCCTGTTTTTCCTGTACTGATTATGAGGAAAGGCTGGCATGACTAATCTTTTATAGACATCTGGATTTTAGGATGCCTAAATCAAGGAAGATGAAACTTGCCCAGACTGGATTGGCAGAAAAATACCCTCAAGCTTTGTTATTGGTGTACCTATGATCACTGCGATGTCAGATCCTCTGCTATCTGATGACTCCTGGACATTATTTATGGACAAACAAGACCACGTCCTTATATCATAGAGCATCAGGGAGAAAGACGTCACCTGCAGTGCATAACTTGCTTAAAGGTGCTGCCGAAGGGCCAGAAAGTTTGGAGACCACTTTGTACCAAGTCATCAAAGACAGTACTGGAAATAGACTATATTTGTGTCTAAACCCCTCTTTTTCATTTGTACCTCAGGTTTATTTCCCCAGAGTTTGCAACAGCAGGGTTCTAATTTTGGATACGTGACTATCTTTTACAGAGACGGTCAACAAGAACATGAGATTGACGACAAGTTTTTGGATGTGGGAATCAGCAACAAATTACTTTTTGAAAGTAATTTGAGCAACACCGAGTAGTTGATAGGTTCAGGACACAAACACTTCCACCTGAATCAAGACAGCCTCCAAAACAAATACACTAGCCTGGAAGAGAACGGCTTTCTTGTACTGCAGGGATGACTGGGTCACTGAACATCGCAGTACTTATTATAGATCCAAAAACATCAAGGGAAGGATAACAAGGGAGATCTTACATGATCTAGGGAGAAGAAAGGTATTCAGGGAAGTGCTTAGGACACTTGAGTTATTCCAGCCTGTTGAGATCTTAAATGAAAACTAAACGGGAGTTCAGAAAGATGAGGGAACTAAGGATAAAAGACAGTAAGTTTGCCATCTCTGAACTCAGCTCAGCCCACTGTGAGCCTGAAAACAACCTCAGACTGGAGATCTCCAGCTGCGACTCTGCCACATCTGGTCTCCCCTCCCATTGGTGGAAAAAGGATGGAAACGGACATGGTTGGTATTTCCACCCCTGCATTTACTCCTCAAAAAACTCCACTCAGCTCTTCCTCTGCAAGACAACAATAAAACAATTTTTTCCCTTCCCTCTCCTGTAGACAGGAATGAGCGATATAGTGAAAACAGACTTCTGAAAGAGAGGACCTCATGCTTTAAGACCTACAGGGTGACTTTCTTTCCCAAAAGCATCTGCCCTGACCTGATCGTGTTCCCAGGAAGAGGGCTTATAGCAATCCCTCCTGGCTTGAGCAAGGACAGACTAGCCAGCATGCAAGCTCTTCAGAAGGTGTTACTGATCTTATATACAGCTGCCCAGCAGGAGGGAGCTGTCTCTCTGCAGGACCTTGGTGGCTACATCTACATTAGTCTGAAAGGGAACCATCTGGAGCAGCAGGGAACATGGCATACTCCACCTCCTGCAGACTGCCTGCCTGTGGAGAATTTGTTTGGGCCTGCCTGGTAGTACACTAACCCTCCAAGTATCACTGGATATCTGCAGTCCTATGCAGTGTGAGAGGAGTATACTTGACACACCTTAGGCCATTCTTGCAGGCTCATTATCTGCACAGAGGGTGATCTGATCTTGAGATCTCAGGGCTACTCTTAACAACCAATGTAGACATCTTACATGAAGCATTATTCAATTCCACCTGTTCACAAGCAGCTCTTCCACCCTTTTGGACAAGAAAGCATTTTACATCTCTGTCCACCCTGGTCACTTCCTCCTCCTTCCCTCCACCTAACTGTTTAAAACCTCATATAACATCAGCAAAAGAAAAGCTGATATACCATGACAGATCAGTGTGTGTACATAAAATATACTGTTTCTGATAGAGAGAGCCATTCAGTTTGATAGCTGTGCTCCCAAGGGATTAAAATACCTCCTTCATCTCAACAGAGAACCTGTATATGGAAAGAACATGAATTCAAATAAACCTTTTGTTTCAGTGGCTTGAGACCACTCCCACCTCTTGTGGGCAAAGCCAGACATATAATTTGTTCAGTGTTCCCCGAGTACTTTTCTGTTTATCTTGCCTTGTTTATTTGTTAATTTCTTGCATACCCCTGACATGAAAGTAATCAAAATCTCTGGGAGAGGGGAGTATGGTCCCTGCTATAATGAGTGGAGCTCTGCCTGCACCCTGGCGACCGTAGGCAGACATCTGTCTCATCTGGTTGATGCGTTTGTGGTGGTTCCTTAAACACAGCACCTGAACACCTCCCCATCTTTAGCTATCCAGCTGGCTCGGTCTTTTAAAGATCTAATGTTAGATAGGGTAAATAAATCTCATCCTAATTGACTGCATCAAGATAACCCAAGTAGCCTGTGACAGAATAGAACAGAGAATTTACACCAGAGGCTAACATCCTCCTCAGCCTCAGGTTCATGCTTATAATGGGAAATAAAAATATATCAAGGGCTACCAGATAGAAAGGCATCACCCTTGGCTCAGAATCTTTTGGACTACAAATCATGGGAGATGAGATTAATATATCAGAGAAGAATCACTGGTGCTTTTCCTGGTTTTATATTTCCTCTTAGAAATACACTCACAACCAAAGATAGGATGGCAGAGAGATGTTTGGGTTGCTCCAACCTTGTCATTCTTGAGTTCCTCCCTATCTCAGACCTTGCATTAATCTCCTGAGGATATGTTTTCAGTGATGACATTGTTCCCAACTCCCATTTCCCAACTTACATGACCCAGGTCACATTGGAAGACCACAAATGGTCTGAATATTCATTCCAAACTGCCTGCGTGGAATTTCTACACACTGTTCACCACCTGATTCATGGTTAATACAATTAATTTTGACTACAAACTATCAAACATATCTCTGATTGGTTGATTATGTTGGTTGCCTTTTTTTTTTTTTTTTTTTTTTTTTGTGCTCATTTTTTTAAGTAAAAAAATAGGGGAACACTTCAGATAAAACAATAAATAAACCACCTGAGATGGAGACCTGCTCATGGATATTCAGTAAGCTGCAAAAGAATCAAAATCTATTGGATAAATTATTCATTGCAAATTATTTGTTCATCTTGACAGTCATAAAATTATACAAATCATTAAAAAAATAGTTAGGAACAGTATTTGAATCTAGGCCCGTCTTACAAAGAGAAAATCCCACTAGGTTGTTATCAGAGATGAATGACACCTCCATGCCCCTGCTGATGGCATTGGGGGTGTGCAGCACCTTCTAATTCAGCCTGAGAGATGGAGTTCCATAAAGGTACAGTTGCTCATTGCCTCTAGGAGGGATAGCTTCATTTGTTCTTAGGACAGCTGAGCCTATTGCTCCACATTCCTCCCCAGCAGAAAAGTGAGGATGTGCAGAACAGGACTTTCATGTATTTCAAATGTTTTAAGCCATACAAATCCACTTCAGCTTTTTGCCAATAGATTCTGTTCAAATTAAGTCATGTTGCAATAAGTCTTGCTTGGACTTATTCATTCCTCTTTATACAACCTTAATTCAGACACTGTGAGAAGATTGTTGTGCATTATTGTCACTTTGCAGTGGTCTTGTTTTATAGGAGGGTCCTTGGGTTTGTTCCAGCAGACAAAACAGAGAGTAGGAGTGTGCTGCTCGACTTCCTCCTGCCTCCATCTTCCTCTCTCAAATACACCTCCTGGGACATTTTCCCTCCACAACATGATAAATCTGCCTCTACAAAAGGGAGGGACATTGTTCTATGCTGATTACTCACGACTGGGCACACTCTTTGTGCTCATTTTACATTGCCAAGTGAAGAAGGGTTGGACTCAGCTTGATAAGCGCAGATGCCGTGTCAGCTGTCATTTTGCCACAATTCATTCTACTTCTTATGGCCCAAACCACTGAAACCACTGTTTATTTTCAAAACAAGAATTACAGCAAAGTCCTTATCAACATACAGCAAAGCGTACCAGAAGAGCACACACTTCAGTACAGCAAGTCCATTCCAGGCTCTTACAGTCCAGGCACGGGTTGAAGCAAATGAAGATGCTTTTGATTGGTTTTATATGCATAAGCACACACACGCTTTCATATACGTGTATATATATAGAAAGAGTAGAGCAAAAGAACTGGTATTAGAAAAAAAAGTACACCTCAGAGACTAAAATAAGTGCTTCTACTCTGTTCTACCCAGCATCATATATCCCTTTGCCACTGCAGCATTTATTTATCTCTCTGATCGTTGCTTCTTTTTAAGGTTCGATCTGAGGCCAGGTTTTGTAATGAGTTTAGTGAAAGGATCAAAGGATGAGAATCACCATCTGCCTAAAGAAAACAATAGTATTTCAAACTGCATGATGGTATCTGGCAGGGAAGGCAGATTGTTGGGCTCCTTAGCTACATCAGGGAAGATAGATGGGAAGAGCACTAGAGAAGGAAACCTTATCTAACCAGATGCCAGTGAAATTTCAAGTCTTCCCAAACACTGACAATTATTTTAGCAGCAAGAAAGAGGAAA
The DNA here is from genome assembly GCA_013400475.1 of Tricholaema leucomelas. NCBI lineage: Eukaryota > Metazoa > Chordata > Aves > Piciformes > Lybiidae > Tricholaema lacrymosa > Tricholaema leucomelas. The sequence continues at coordinate 154,469 of WAAF01001573.1, forward strand.
AATGAGGAAAAAAAGGGAGGAAAGGAGAGGTTTGGAGAGAAGAGGGGAGGTTCATAGAGGAGAGGCTTGGAGCAGTTTGGTTTGGTTTGGAGAGGGGAGTTTCAGAGAGGTCTGGAGGGGTTTGGAGAGTTTCACAGAGGAGAGAAAAAAGGAAAGAAGGGGAAGGAAAGGCAAAGAGAAAAGGAAAGGAAAGGAAAGGAGAGGAAAAAAAGAAAAGAAAAGAAAAAAAAAGAAAGGCAAAGAAATGGTAAAAGAAAAAAAAGAAAAAGAAAATAAAAAATAAAAGGAAAAGCACTGTTACAAGAAAAGCAAGGGGCAGATGTATTTATCCTCCTCCTGAAACAATCCCCAGTAGCAGTGTCGGGAGTCAGGCAGGCAGTTGTCACACCGACAGAGCTTATTGGAATGAACTCGTGTATGTCCAAGGCAGTTCCTCTCTTTCCCCATTTGTTCCATCTCTTGACAGATCCCATTAAGACAAACATTGAGGTAACTGGTCTGCAGAGCCCTGTGGGCTGTTTCAAGGGAGTGGATTTTTATACAGTTCTCCTTTCCTGTGGTCCTTTCTGGGGCAGGGGGACTTGTTGAAACAGTTTAGTGTTTGCAAAGACTTAGCAGATAGAGATTTAGAAGGAGAACAATTCTAGATTTGCATCTTAAGACCATGGCAATTGTTCTAAAATTCTAGAATCCACAAAACATACTCTCTTAATAAAAATATCTTTTTAATATGCCTTAGAATACAAAAAAAGTCTAAAATCCTACAGACCACTTATGTAAATCTTGGCATGTGCATGTATGTTCTTTAAACCATGAGTCCTATGAAGAGGGATTTTAAATTTAGACTGCTGAAGATACTACCATTGTCCTATTGTGAATTGCTGGATGCCATGAATCTTGGATGTTAACCTCCATATTGGTCTACACAGAACAGTCAGTATGACTATGTAGCTGCACATTTCCATACTAACAAGCACCAAGAAATCTCAGACAAATATTCAACAGAAGCAAATTTTATTTCTTGGAGCTGTTTAGTCTGGAGAAGAGAAGACTGAGAGGAGATCTTATCAATGTCTACAAATATCTGAGGGGTGGGTGTCAAGTGGATGGGGCCAATCTCTTTTTGGTGGTCAGCAGCAATAAAACAAGGAGCAACATCTACCAATTGGAACATAGGAGGTTTCATCTTAACATGAGGAGAAACTTCTTTACAGGGTGGGTGATGAAGCCCTGGAACAGGCTGCCCAGAGAGGTTGTGGAGTTTCCTTCTCTGGAGACTTTCAAATATCTGCCTGGATATGCTCCTGTGTGAACTACCTTAGGGGAATCCTGCCTTGGCAGGGAAGTTGGACTTGATCTCTGCTGCTCGGGGAGGTGGTGGAGTCGCTGTTCCTGGAGGTGTTCAAGAGAAGACTGGATGAGGCACTTAGTGCCATGGTCTAGTTGACTGGATAGGGCTGGGTGATAGGTTGGACTGGATGGTCTTGGAGGTCTCTTCCAATCTGGTTGATTCTATTCTATTCTATTCTATTCTATTCTATTCTATTCTATTCTATGGAAGTGCCTTCCAACTTTCAAAGTTCTGTGCTTCTGTGATTTTTTAGGAAACAAACAAATAAACAAACAAAACAAGAACAACAAAAAAACCCAACCAAAACCCAAACAAATTTCTAAGGGAAAATGTGGATGCATGGTGTTCCTGCCTATAGAAGGATTATGAATTTTCAACTCTTCTATTTTCTTTTCTTTCTGTCTGCTTTTGGAAAGGTCATGAAATGATGGAATCATAGAATATGATTGAATGCAGAAGTATATGTTCCTCATTGTAATCTTCACGGCCTTTGGAAATCTGAATGTCCATGGTTTGTGCATGGAGTGCTATCTGAACCCATCCTCCGCAGCCCACAGGGTGCTACATCCCCAAACCTTGGCGTTGCAGACATCACTGCTGTAACCATCTGTGTTTAAGATGAGAACACTTCATTCCAGCAGAGTATTTGTATTTTTTGATATTGATGTCAGCTTCTTTCTCTTAGGTAAGTTATAGGTACAGAACGGTAAATGAGCTAAACAGTGATGGAGAGAAGGGGGAGACACCAAACCCACAGCCCTGGAGAATACGCTAAGCAAAGAAGGATTCACTCAGGCCTTTAGTGCGGTATCTTCTCCCTGACCAGCTACTTCGCATTCCAGCATTGTGGGCTAATCCTTTGCCTTTGATGAATCTTTAATCTTGGCACCTTGTGGCTGAAGCTAGCACTAACTAGCAGATCCTGGCGATCAAAGTCATGCACTTAAATATTTCATTTATAAATAAAAAATAATAATAAAAAAATAATAAAGCCTTCACTTCACAACGGCAATAAGGCAGCTCCAGGGGGGCTGTTGTGGCCAATTAATCACACTCTGGGGACTGAAGAAGAGCTCGACTGCTACTTGTAACTCTAATTGCCCTATGGGTGCAATTATTCATACCCCACCCCTTTCCTCTCACTGTCCAGGCAGATCTTATGGCTTAATTTCAAGGTAGGCTTTCTAGAGTTTAGTCTCTGTTGCTCTAAGCCACTCTCCCCATAATTCAGGCCAGAGATGAAGAAAATTAAGGCTAATTCTTCTTGCCCTAGAGGGCCACGAGCCCCAAAACCTGTCCTGGCTTGCTCAGGCATGTCCTGGGTCAGTGACCTGGGGTCCAAGTAAGTACATGTTGCATGTGAGGTATGTGCAGCCAGACCCTTGTAACACACCTATGAGCTGTATGTGTGTCTGGCCGTGTTTGGATAAATCTGATTCTGTAGATTAAAGTACCAGATTTCTATCTCTCATTACCTTCAGACGGTATTAAAACCAGTCAAGATGGTAAGCGATTTGCCTTGCTTTACCTGGAGAAGCACAGACCAACAGTAAGCAACCCTGAGCACCAAGCCACAGCCTGCTGGTCAGGCTCATCAGCTGCCTGTAATGCACAGAAGGCATGTGTCTTTCACAGAGAAGCAAAGCCCTAGAAGCCCTCTTCTGCGCACAGTGTTCTGTGTGGCGGAGCCACCATCTTTGCTTCATTTGTGGTGCACAGATTCAAACACGCACCGCCTCTCTTGAATGACGATTGCAGTGTCCAGAAAGATACCGTCCAGAAGCAGCACAGCTGTGACTAACCCAGCAAAGCTGAATTTATAGGTATCTGGTGAAAGGTTCTGTTGCCTAGAGTCCCCTTGTGGATAAGCTGGCATTTTGCCAAGAATCTCTCTTTGATTTTGAATTGCTGGTTGCATTTTCTGGATTTTCCTAAATTGGTCAAAACACTACGTATTCCTGTCTGTCTGCACCCTTTCTGCTGCCAAATACTAAGGATCTGTAAATAGAATCATGGAATCATAGAATGGTTTAGGTTGGAAGGGATCTCAAAGATCATCCAGTTCCACCCCCCCACCATAGGCAGAGACACATCCCACTAGAACAGGCTGCTCAAGGCCTCATCTAACCTGGCTTTGAATACCTCCAGGAAGGGAGCATCCACTACCTTTCTGGGCAACCTGTGCCAGTGTTTCACCACCCTCATTGGAAAGAACTTCTTCCTAACATCTAGTTTGAATCTCCCCTCTTCCAATTTAAACCCATTACTCTTCATAACTGTCATTACAGGACCTTGTAAATAGTCCCTTCCCAATCTTCCTGTAGGCGTCCTTTAGATACTGGAAGGCCACTCCAAGGTCTCCTCGAATCATTCTCTCCTCCAGGATGAAGAGCCCCAACTCTTGCAACCTGTCCTCATAGCAGAGAAGCTCCTGTCCTCTGATCATCTTTGTGGCCCTCCTCTGGACTTGCTCCAACAGTTTGATGTCCTTCTTGTGTTGGGGGCTCCAGAACTTTACACAGTATAGGTTTTGTTAGTAATTTTTGTGGGATTTAAATTAATATTTTATATTAATTGTTCCACCAGATTTTAAATATTAATGATCCTGTAATACTTCTCTTGTTGATTTTCTCTCTGGCCAGGTGCAATGCAGACATATTCACAGCTGCTTCCACAAAGACAGATCCATGCTACCAGTGATGACACACAGGTGAAGTCCCATTCTGCAGAAGGCAGTGAGCAAACACTGTCTTTTTGAATAGCCTCTGCAGTATGTCCAAGAAGGCATAAAATTCTAACCTACTTACTCAACCACTGAAGCTGTAGTCTCTACTCAGTTCTCAGGGGCTGGATCTGAGCCATGACATTTTGAGCATGAAAAAGAGTCCCTTCATTGTTATTTATGCTACTTTGAACCTTTGGCAAATATCAGAATGGAAGGACATATACTCTTTTCTCCATTATTTATTATTGAAGATTTTATCCATTTGAAGCTTGGTCCTGGTTCACAGACCATCTAAATCTACAGATGATGCAAGACAAGCAGCACTGCCATCAGATGGGCAGAAACAGATTGGGAAAAGGAGAAAACAAGGAAGGAGAACACATATAGTGACTTTAGGGCCCATATACATGTTCAGCAGAAAGGAGGTTCATCATCTGACCAACTCTCATTAAAAATGAACTTTCCTGGATCTATTTTAAGTGTGCTGCCTGGCAATTTTGGTTCACTGGGGGGAAGCAGTGACTGTTCTCTTCCCCAAGATTCTAAGTTTTGCATATATCTGTCATATAACAGTTTTATGCTGAAAGATTAAAGGTAACAGTTAGGTCTTCAAAGACAGAATTAAAAGTTTATTTAATTTGCTGTGGAACAGAAATATGAGAATATGAGAAGGGCTCTTTATTTCTCTAGATGGGAGTTTAGAAAAAGCCAAATCCTAGAAGCAAAGTCTGATGCATGAACAGGAAACAAGGTGCCCCTTTTTGAGTGTGATTAACCATTGGAAGTCTTTCCACAAGGATTATAGAAGATAACCCATCACTAGCTGCTTGCAAATGGGATTGGTTGCTTTTTTACTTTGACAGTAGCTCTTGAACTTGAATTTGGAAATAATTCAGACAAGTCTGGAGGCCTGATTTATATATCAGGCTATCTTAGATTGTCACGTTGGTCTCTGCTGGGCTTAAAATGTGTGAATTATTGAGGTCTTACACTGAGGCAAAGGCAGCTTTCTCTGAAAGGCTCAGGCTTTTAAAAGTTCACTTGTAGCTACTTGTAATGTTCATCACCTACCACAGTGGAAGCCAAAGCTTTCAATATAGATCTTAAAGGAAAAAATAATCTAGGACTGGGTTCAAATCACATCTGAAGTCAGTGAGCCCACTACGCCTAAACATGAGAATTGAGGGCTGCAAAAAAACCTGCCGTATTGCAAGTTTGGAGCTCTCTATTTTCTTAAAGAAACCTGGTCTGTAACAATGACATTTTCCTCATATTTTCATTCTTTATATATCTTTAGATACTATAAAGGAATAGATCTTCCTTCACTTCAGCCGAGCTGTAGCAATTTACCACATCTGAGAACATGTTTCATTTCACCTCTCCATTCACTGATGGCATCACCTTTTCAGAGAAGAAAAAGGCAAATTTAATTTCCATCACCGATCTATTCCTTGCTTTCACTGCTAAGGCAACTAACAATTATTGCTGATCGCAATGACATACATGCACACAGAGCTTTGCAGAGAATTGCTGCAGTTCTCCTGTGAAGAAAATGTTGTACCTTCCATAAAAATCAGAGATCAAAGTATTCCTATGTCTTGTCCTTTCATGCAGCATTTAAGGCACGGGAAACTCGCTGCTTGTGTTGTAATCTTACCTAGCTATAGGATATGTGACTGTGTTACTTATTTCTCCCATGTGTAATGTAGAACTCCATGCCTCACATGAGCCAGAACCTTGTATGAGTTATATGGCTATTATGTTATAAGTAGGACTGATGTATTGCAGAATGCTACCATAGATCCAACTAATGGCACTCGGCCTCCATTTTTTCCTCCCTGTAGTAAATTCTGCACTTTCTTTGGAAATGCACAGCTTCAGAAAGATGCAAAGATCCAGCACCTCGGACTGTCTCAGGCAGAGTTTGGGGCTTGCACGGTTAGGGAGCAGCAGAACACCTCACTTCTCTGTAGTGACAGCATTTATATTGACATCATTTATATTGACATGACTACCCCCTGTTGACCAACTAGAGTCTTGTCCAGCCTTGAAAAACATTTCTGCCAAGAATTCCCCACTCCCAAGCATTTCAGTCCATTGTCATTTATCTTAATAACGTTTCCCCTTGTTCTAAATTCACTGTTACCTCAGCCTTTGACTACTATTCATTCTTTTCTACCTGTTGATAGATTTGTGGGTGTCGGCTCTTCTAACACTCCTCTGCCCAGAAGCAAGACGTAGTCTGATAGTCACACAGAGTGGATTTTTATACAGAGAGATATGTATAAGAGATGATTCTGGAGCTATTTTTCAGGCTTAAATATCTCTGATCTTCATTAGATATGCATATTTCTGGGCTGCAGTCCCATTCTGCTCTTAGTTCTTTATAACAGTAAAGACTATAATGACCATGAAGCCCAGAATACCCATATGCATGGACTCCAAATCTCTAGCTGGATACAACTTAGACTTCACTCAGCTTTCGATAATCAGAATTCAAGCACAACATGAATCTGTTCCTTGCATGACAATTTCATCTTCTTGGAATTGTCTTCTAGTGAAGTCTGAGTTTTTTCCTTGAATTTATAACTTGGAGTGCAAGTTTGATGAAATTCACACACATGAAAGGTAGTTGGATGGGCTTTTCCTCTTTCCTAAAATTGTGAAATGAGGACAAAGGTTTGACACTGTGCCTTTGCCTATGTCTGTCAGCTTAACCAAATCAAGTTGTGGACTCAGGCATTGTGCTGTGGCCATAAAGACTACTACAGGCCAGGCATCCTTCCCAGGAATAAATTTAAATTCATTGGCCTGGTTCTGGGTGGAATAGATTTTAGTTAGGTGGATAAAAGCTGTACTGTATCACTTGGTTCTTGGTCCAGAAAATGGGCTTTGGCTGGTTTAATTTACTGGTGTAGATATATGTTTTAAGATTGCATCATGTGGTAATGATAACATGACAGCAAGACATGAAAGTCTGAAGATAAGAGTATCTTCCTCAGTCCTCCTAACATCTCACTGTGACTCTTCTGTATCTTACAGTTTGTTTTCTTATTTCTTTCCCCTATCTTCCTTCCTTCCAACCCAGCCAACATGCACTATGTAATTTCTTACTGGATGCCTGGAAAAGGGTTTGAAAAGACACAGGTTCTTTGCTTAGAAGTGCTGTTGGACTTAGATATATGCAGTGCTGCCTCTGTTCCAGCTGAACTAAAGGCTCAGCAGTATAGCAAGTCAGTGAATGAGTGGTTCTAAAAGCTGTGATGCAGTCCCTGCCTGACACAACTGATTTAATAAACAAAATCAGATGTTCTCAGAGAAAAAGAAAAATAAGCATAACTGAGGCTTCTGTCTTGGAACTGAAACATTAACAATTAGAGGATAGTACTGAAGCATTACAGCCAGAACATCCATCTTAGGCACATCATACTAGATGGAAATCCATGGCAAATAGATACTAGAAGCCAAAATACCTCAGTGTCACTAAGACAAACTCAGCCTGATTAACAGGGAAGATGATGAGGTAGAGAACTGGAGTCATAAGTCTGGTATATAGAGTGTGATAAAGGCTACTGACCAATGTCTGTGAGTTGGAACTGGTTTAGCTAAGGGATTAAGAACTGTAGGTCTTCTTGAACATACCCTGAAATTACCACTAAATGAATCAAGGTAATTTTTCTGGAACTCATATCTACCTTTTATTGCTAATGAAATAAACTTAGAATCTCAACCTGATCTAGCAGAAGATGTCCCTGTCCATGGCAGGGATGTTAGAATTAGATGATGCTTGGGGTCCCTTCCAACCTTGACAATTCTGTGGTTCTCATGTGGAAAGGTTCATCAAAGGAAAAGGGAAAGAGAGAGAAATTATGATAAAAATGCTTGCACTTATATATTTCAATGTAATTCACTCTGGTGGTTAGGACAGAGAAATGCCCCAACTCCATTTGAGTGTTAAGAATATGTGGCCCAGTTCAAAGACATGCAAATCAGCATCTGCTTTCCATCGTCATATTAGGAAGCTTCTGTCACTTTAGAGCCCTATTTAAGAGATTTTGGTAATGTGGTGTCCTCCTCACAAGTAGTTACTAAGTTCAGGCTTGGTTTTGTCCCTGAGTCCTCCCAAATCTTGATATGGTTTAATTTCTAGATAAAGTCTATTTTACAAGTGTTTCATCCTAAACACAACAACCTCTTTTTAACAAATAGTGGAAAAGGCTAATATATCAGAAGAATTGATACTTATGTGTTTGTCTTGTTAGGTCCAGAAAAGACAAGTGGTGGAGCACAGAAAGGATGGGAAAGACAGAAAATCACAGTCCATTTGTTAAACTTATCATATTTTCCCATCATCCTCAGATTTATATTTTTCTCTCTTTTTATTTATTACTGGGGACATTAAGATGAAGGTAGTGTCCTTTCTGAGCTGCACTGCTATAGCTCTTGCTTGCAAAGCATCTCTGCCTCGCTGATAAAGCCACAAGAAACTTCACAGCACCCTTGTGAGAGGAGGTGATAACATTAAGCGTGACTGTATGTTACAACACGTTTTATTAAACTTCATTTACATTACAATCAATCTCCAATTCCAATTCAGTATTTAGTCTTCCAAGATACACAGTTACTTTCCACAGGACACAGTAACAATTTCCTGTCCCGGGCACAAACTTTTGCCCAGTGTAAATCTATGCAGAGCCTGCTCCAGCTTGTTTTATGCCATCCAACCATCTCAGACTCTCTTTGATATTTGTTGTTGTGCTAGTTTGAGCCTAGCTAGCATGTTTTGGTGAGAAGAACTAGATGATAGGCTGTAAAATGAAGACAATGGTGAGGTCTACTTCCCTCACAGTCTTGCTGGGATGTGTAAAGAAGAAAGGCAAAACAAAGATTAGGGCACTTGCTTCTTCTCTTTGCTGGGGAGCTTTGCCTGCTGGGGAGAGCTGAAGCTGCTGGCTGGACTCCATCTTGCTTTCTAACCTCACCCTCCTTTGCTTGGCTGCTTCACCTTGCTTTTTAACCCTTTTGGCCGAACCTCCATTCTTCCTTGGGACTGGGGTAAGGTTGAGAGGGGTAGGGGGAAGGTGAGGGGTGGTTGAGAGCCCCTCCTGGGAACTCAGGTTTTCTGGGAGGGGAATTGTGTCTGTATTACCTTTTTTCCCTTGTATATTTCTGTCTATAACTGTATATACTGTAGATATCTGCTTGTAAATTGTGCCAGCTGTAAATATAAGCTTCATTCAAATTTCCAGAGCCGGATGAGTCTAGTCTGGGTGATTTCTAAAAGTGTGAGGGGGTGGGGGACACCCAAACCATCACAGTTGTCTAGTGGTGTTTGGGGTCAGATAGGTGCTTGTGGCTACCTCCAGATGGGCAGGTATCAGTCCTTATATACAGTTTGTTGCACTCAGTAGGATTTTTCAAGGTGGGAAAGACTTTCTGAATGCAAAATGGAATTGAGTACACAGGCTACCACAATTGTTGGATTAGAAGGCACCTAAAAAGAATTTGATTTTATTACAAGAAGACAGAACCAGATATGTGTGTGTTGTTCTGGACAAAAGGTTGTCTCTCCTGCTCTTGCAGGTCTGTAGTCCTGGAAAGTCTGTGCCTTTCCAGGGACTTCAGCATTTAATTGACTTTGCCATTGTACAGTATATCATTTGCAATAGTAAAATTTTCCTTGGCAGAAATGTTATCAGTTTCACTGATTTTTTTTTTTTTTTTTAATTAACACCTACAATCCTCCTCTTGAATAGAATAGGATAGAATCAATCAGGTTGGAAGAGACCTCCAAGATCATCCAGTCCAACCTAGCACCCAGCCCTAGCCAGTCAACTAGACCACCATGGCACTAACTCTCCTCTTGAATACCTCCAGGGACGGTGACTCCACCACCTCCCTGGGCAGCCCATTCCAATGCCAATCACTCTCTCTGGGAAGAACTTCCTCCTAACATCCAGCCTATACTACCCTCGGCACAACTTGAGGCTGTGTGCCCTTGTCCTGTTGCTGGTTGCTTAGGAGAAGAGACCAACCCCCACCTGGCTACAACCTTCCTTCAGGTAGTTGTAGACAGCAATGAGGTCTGCCCTCAGCCTCCTCTTCTCCAGGCTAAACAACCCCAGCTCCCTCAGCCTCTCCTCATAGGGTTTGTGTTCCAGGCCCCTCACCAGCCTTGTTGCCCTTCTCTGGACAAATTCCAGCACCTCAACATCTCTCTTGAGTTGAAGAGCCCAGCACTGGACACAGTAGCATTATAAGCTTATTTTTACAGTAAGCTTCAAGCATTGTAATCACTGGACCTCCCCCTCAACTCTTGAAGGAATAAGAAAAAAAAAAACAAACAGCAGATAAGGCAAGACTCGATGCAAGCTCAAACAATGCCTTATGTATCTGTTACAAAATGCCTCAAGAATTTAAGCAGCTTTTGTGTTTCTATAAAAGTTTGGGATAGGGAGTATTACATTGGGAACCAGCAATGAAAAGTGTGGGCCAATTTGCCTGCTTGATGTGCATGAGAACTGAGTATTACTTTTTCCAAACTGAAAGCAGACAAGCTGCACAAAGCATCAAATGACAAGACATGAATGCAGCTGTCACTTGGTTAAGTGGTCACAGACTGGGGAGAGGACACAAGTGCTTTCCTCTAGATTTTGGCTAAGCCTGTGTTTCACCCATCTAGGGTCACATCCTAACTCTCTGGAACAACATCTGTAGCTCATACTGTGAGATGCTGAGGAGCCCTTCACCTATGCCTGAGAGGAGAATTGGCATCTTCATTGCCTAGCATGGCTGCATGAGAAAGGTGTGTGGTAATAATAATGCAATAAATGAGAAAGCTGGTTATTTGAGTATGATATCCTTTGTCAGCTTTATTTCACTTAATAATGTGACATGGCTTGAGGAGGGAAAAAAATATTAACCTTGTCATTTTTAAAGCCTGAATTGCTGGGAGTTTTTCTGCTGAAATTAATGTCCTTAACTTTCTTTGATATTTAACAAATTCCTAGTTTTATTGCCATGAAAGCCTGTTTCAGGAGGGACAAGAGCAAAATGTCAGTGGTGGGGGTAGAGACAGCAAGCCATCAGTTGGGAATAGGGTGTAAAGTAGCCTGGCATTGATTAAGATCATTAAGAGAAAGTGGGAGGGGGAATGTACTGAAAATGAGTGAAAGAAGAGTATTGTAATCTGCTTTATTGCATTCCTGAGATGCTTGACTTAGCCTCATTGTCATAGCAAGATGATGTGTACCCTATGAGTGTATAAAAATATATGAACTCCTGGGACAATATAGTTCAGTCTGCTCTGCTATTACCCATCATGCTCATCTGAGCACACTACAGCTATTAGATCTGTTTGTGAAACAGCTGAGTCCATGGACGGATCTCCTGCAAATGGAGCCTGAATGTACGGTTGAGACAGGGTTTGAATGTACAATATGTGGAAAGAGAAACAGAGGAAAGGAATGTACAATAGAGATGACTGCACAATGGGAAGTGCAAAAGGAGTGAATTTGTTCCAACTGAGGATATGTAATGGTAAAATAGACAGATTTCCATCTATAATTCACAGTGTTTTCTTCCTCCCTTACCCTTGTCAGATAGCCTTCAATCAGTTTGACTTGAAGAACCTATTCTTCAGTGCTGAAAGTTGTGAAAAAGCTGTTTTATTTAACCCTAAATGTACCTGCATTTAAAGCACAGGTATTGAAAAATTCATTTAAAAAAACATGTTCAATACTCTTTCTTTTTCCAAAGGAACCAAAATAGAGTTACCTCTGGATGACAAACAGCAACACTAAAGCAGCCCACTGCAACACATACACAGAGACAAAATAGAATAGCATCCAAGAAATCAGGCTCTCTATTAGAATGGTGTTAGGGGTTAAGAATATACACCAGAAATTTAACATTTATATTCCTTAAAGAGATCCATCATAATACTAGCAAGAACTAATTTTTAGAGCACCTGAAGGCGACGCTGGTGCCATACCCACTACTAACATTACTAGCTCTGATACTTGGGTACCAGTGACAGCAAGAAGTAACTGAGTCATGTTCTTATAATCCCACAATTTGTCTTTTTTTTTTCTGTTGGTAATAAAATTTCCTATGTTCTTACTACTTCAGAAGAATTATAAAATGCTCCTAATGCTATTTCTTTTCTGTTCCTGGGATAATACTCTAGAACAGGAAAGGAAACAAACAAAACAACCAAACAATCAAACAATCAACCAACCAAGCCAAACAAATAAAACCCAGACAAAGGTAAATTAAAAAAACCTTGTCATGTTATTTCCTTCTCTGGGTATTACACTCTTCATAACTCCCCCTTTCAGAGACATTTACAGTGAGTTCTGCCTTTCAATGTTCATATTGATTTGTAGCTCTGCAGGGTGAAAGCCAGACCCTGGCAAAGCCAAAAGGGAATTCTGACTTCATTCTCTAAGAACAAATCCACTAGTGTGCTAGATCAATGGCAGGAGTCAGAGCGCTGGCCTGTTAAACTAGATTTGTAACTGCTGTGCAGAGTTACAGTCATATGAGCAAACAACTGAATTTAGCTTTTACTTTTTAACTGCCTTTTTAGTGACTGGGTAACATGGATTAGTGGCAGGTGATGGTCTGGGACATCCCTTTCCACTCACACAGCTGGTTTGTACATTGAGAATTGCCCACTTTGTTCTCTACAAGTAGGGACTTGGTTCAAAGGCATGCAAAGGGGATTTGGGTAGAGCTGAGAAATGACTTCCACACTGCCTATTGATGCAAGGTCATACAAAATCTCTCAAGCACAGACACGCAATCTAACATGCAGTGGTGGACTTTCTATAGCAGAAGGTAGATTTGGCCTTGAGAAAGCAGAAAACTCACAGTATAACTAGTAGAACTCCAGTAAGCAATCTCATGACAGAGGAGGAGATAGACTATATTGCATCACCTCTGAGATCACATCAAACTTAAGAAATGAAAAAGCCCTAAACCCTGTATTCTGGGAATCCAGTTCCCTGAGTTGGCAGACAGAGACTAGAAGAAAGATCTCCCAACAATCCAGGAAGAGATGGCTGGTGACCTGCTGCACCACATAGATGTACACAAGTCTATGGGACCAGATGGAATCCACCAAAGAGTTGTAGGTGAGCTGCAGAGGTGCTTTCCAAGACACTCTCCATCATTTTTCATCACAGCTGACCAGAAAGATCCCAGCAGACTGGAGGTTAGCCAGTATGGCACCCCTCTACAAGCCGGGTTGGAAGAAGGATCTGGGAAACCACAGGCCTGTCCATTTGACTCGAGAGGAGGCTAATGGAGCCGATCATCTCAGGTACTCTCATGCAGGACAAACAGATGATTAGGCTCAGTCAGCATAGGTTTATTGAAGGCAGGTCCTGTTTGATGAAACTGATCTGCTTCTACAACGTGGTCACCTGCTTAGTGTATGAGGAAAGGATGTGGATATTTTTTACCTGAACTTCAATAAGGTGTTTGACTCTGTTTTCCACAATATTCTCCTGAAGAAACTGTCTGCTTATGACTGATAGGTATACATCTTGTCGGGTAAAAGACTGGCTGTACTACCAGGCCCAGATAATAGCTGCAAATGGAGTTAAATCCAGCTGGCAGCTGGTCACTAGTGTTGTTCCTCAGGGCTCAGTACTGGAGCCAGTCTTGTTTAACATCTTTATCAATTATCTGGAGAAGGGGATCAAGTGTACTTCTGATAAGTTTGCAAACAACATCAAGCTGGATGGAAATGTTGATGTGCTTGGAAGGCTCTGCAGAGGCATTTGGACATGCTGGGTCAATGTGCTGGGGCCAATTGTATGAATTCCAGCAAGCCAGTTGCTGAGGACTGCATTTGGGTCACAACAACCTCAAGCAATGCTTAGGCTTGGGGCAGAGTGGCTGGAAACCTGGCCAGTGGAAAAGGATATGGAATGCTAGTTGGAAACCAGCTGAATATGAGCCAACAGTGTGCTGAAGAGGCCAAGAAGGGCAACAGCATCACAGACTGTGTCAGGACTAGTGTGGCCAACAAGAGTATGGAAGAGATCCTGCCCCTCTACTCAGCACTGGTGAGGCTGCACCTTGAATACGGTGTTCAGTTTTGTGCCACTCACTACAATAAAAAATATTGAGTTGCTGGAGAGTGTCCAAAGAAGGGCAGCAAAGCTGGTGAAGAGTCTGGAGGAGAGAAATAGGATTGTTTATCCTGGAGAATAGGCTGAACGAAGACTATTGCTCTCTACAGCTACCTGAAAGCAGCTTGTACAGAGCAGGTGGTGATCAATCTGTAATAACTGATAGAATTAGAGGAAATGGTCTTGGGTTGTGCCAAGGGAACTGTAGGTAGGATATTAGGAAGAATTTTTTTACTGAAACAGGTTGTCAGGCATTGGAACAGCTTTGCCAAGGCAGTTGTGGAGTCCCCATTCCTGGAAGTATTTAAGAATTATGTAGATGTAATATTTAGGGGTAGTGTTTAATCAAGCACTTGTCTGTGTTACGTGAATGATTGGACTCAGTGATCTTAAAAGTAATTTCTAATTCAAGTAGTTCTGTGATTCTGTAAATGCTCAGTGTTCATGATCTTTAAAACACTTTGAGGACTGCTGAAACACACAACACCCTCTTAAAACATCAGGGAAGGCAATGCCTTCCAGTTTGTGCACTGGAGTTTACTTTCAAGGATTAAGACTCTTGGTTTTGGCAGGAAATTTGTGAAAGTGAAGCATGAACAGTGTAAGTTGGCAGTAGTTGACAGCAAAAGCTTTAGTCACAGAAGCCCAGATAGTGATGACACAAGCCCCAGCACAGGTGACATTGACCTCTGGTATCACTACGTGGGGGAATGGCTCACTACACGTCCTAAAAGGCAAACAGGAAAATTAGCACCACCCCACTCATGTAATCACTTGAATGAAAATTCCTTTAAGTCCAATTGTCTCGAGCACTGCGCTGGTTTACATGCATACACAGATACACACACTGCAGGCAGGTTAAAAATAGTGGTTACTGTGTTTAAGATTCAGCCAGAGTTAATACTTATCCTCCTGTTTTAGTAAATAGGCCAACATATAGAGGTGGTATGTATGGCAGCAACTGCTGCGGTAAGGATCAAAGCTGTACGGTTAGCTCTCTTTAAGCCTCGAGGTGCCAGGAAACAGATATATGTCCTTTTTTTTTAAACAGTTTCATATTTAGGCAGATATTTGGGGTAAGTCCTGACTTTGCTAGCACTGCAATAATAGAATTATGACTTAAATCAGTCACTAGTGGTCTTCCCCAGGGATCAGTGCTGGGCCCAGTCCTGTTCAGTATCTTTATTGATGGTCTGGATGAGGGGATTGAGTCCAGCATCATTAAGCTTGCAGATGACACCAAGCTAGGAGCAGGTGTTGGTCTGTTGGAAGGTAGGAGAGCCCTGCAGAGGGACCTAGACAGGCTGGGTGGGTAGGCAGAGGCCAATGGGATGAGATTGAACAAGGCCAAGTGCAGGGTTCTGCACTTTGGCCACAACA
>WAAF01001573.1:178811-206694 GCA_013400475.1 Tricholaema leucomelas
TGCTGTGGCCAAAGTGCAGAACCCTGCTCTTGGCTTTGTTAAATTTCATCCCATTGGCCTCTGCCCACCCATCCAGCCTGTCCAGGTCCCTCTGCAGGGCTCTCCTACCTTCCAACAGATCAACACCTGCTCCTAGCTTGGTGTCATCTGCAAACCTAATGATGCTGGACTCAATCCCCTCGTCCAGATCATCAATAAAGATATATTGGCCTAGACTTCAACGGTGATGGTGGAGAGATGTCCTTATTCTTTATGATAACAACTAGATTTTATATAAACCATGCCACTATTCCCAAAGCTTATCCTCCCGCTTGCATGCCTGCTCCTTGATATAAGAACTTTGTGACTGTTTGCTTTAAGCAGTATTATGGCTTGATGTAACCAGTTAGATACGGTCCAAGAGATATGAACCCTTCCTCACAGAATAAGACTTTGGGCACTGTCTCAAATGTTTGTTAATCTGCTTTGTTTGGAGACATCTGCTAAATAGTCCCTTCCCATTCAGGACTCTAATCTGTTGATTCCATATCTAGCAATGCACTGGGTATGAGATATCAAACACAGATGAAGAAGACTGGGGAGGAGTGAAAAGTCCAGTCCAAAACTGCCCTACAAAGGAAAGATTAAATAACAGAAAGTGATAATGTGACATGAAAGTAGTTACTAATTCACCTGTTCAGGCACAAAATATGTTTGCCTCATTACCTACTAACTCTAGTTACATTTAAATTAACACCCAAGTTGCTAGTGGCATGTGGGCATAGTACTGAAAACCTGGAAAACACTATTCATCCAAAGTCTAGTTGATCCACAGAACCTCTTGCTAAAGGGTATTGCAAACTTTAAAATGTTACATAGATGCAGAAGAACAGCTAGAGAAATTCATGGGTGAAAACTGTCCCCCAGAGAAACTAATTATAAGGAAATCTTGAGCCCACATCATAGGCAAAGTATTGCAGTATGTCTTTTCACTCTTACACTTCTGTTACTAGATCCTGTGGATAAAAGGCACTGGGATGGATAGGGTGGTTTGATGCTATTCTTATTTCCCTGTATTCATGTAGAACACGTATTTTTAAACAAAGCTATAATATTAGTAAAAGGACAGAGAAAAGTCTGAGGAAGAGATTTTAGCAATCAGTTAAGAGGAAAGAAACAAAGGAAAACAAAAAGAAATATTGTCAGAGGACTGGCTCTTTGCCCTACTGTTCTGCTTCCCCTCCCCCTTGCCATCTTAGTCCTCATTTGGGAAAGAAGACTTGTCAAATTAAAGATGGATAAAAACTCATTAAGAAACAACAGGCCTAGATGAAATTGCCACTGGGATTACACTGATGGGATGGTCTACACCCACCCTTTCTTTCGTTCAAAGATTACAAACCCTTTTTCTCCTCCAGGGCTCTCGCCTTCATCGTGGTCCTGTCTAACTCTACTCCTGCATGGACCCTTGGGTTTGAAGAGTCCATGTGGGTAGAGAGTGGGGGTTGTTTGTTATGCTTCCTTTTGTTTTTAATTAACCTCCGGTGTTTTCTTTGCCTAGAAAGCAAATCCTCTCACCCTGAATTTTTACACATTCCTGCATTTAGACTGCAGAAAAGTTGGATCTAAAGAGGAAAAAAAAGGAGAAAGTTAGAGGGGAAAAATGCTTCTCTGTCAAAAGGAAGAGCATTATATGAAGAGGGAATTGCAATCCATGTAAGATTTACAGGCCAATCTTTGCTTATTAATCTTAGTGCAAAGCAAGCTCAAGAGGACAAATCTACTCACAGATTGAACACTGCATGTTTCTGCAGCTCAGAATTCCTGCAGCAAACCCTCATTGTGGCAACTTGCAGAGGAATATCTGATCTAGGTGTTAAAACGAAGGTGTGCAACGGAACATGACCTACACAGTCTAAAGTTGTGCTGGGGGAGGTATAGACTGAATGTTGGGAGGTGTAGGCTGGATGTTAGGAGGAAATTCTTCACAGAGAGAGTGATTTGCCATTGGAATGGGCTGCCCAGGGAGGTGGTGGAGTCGCCATCCATGGAGGTGTTCAGGAAAAGCCTGGATGAGGCACATAGTGCCCTGGTCTAGTTGATTGGATAGGGATGGGTAATAGGTGATAGGTTGGACTGGATGATGTTGAAGGCCTCTTCCAACCTGGTTGATTCTATTCTGTTCTAGCCCAAACCCACCCTGCACAAAGGCTCTTTTGTTCTTCAATCCACAAACTTCTTAAAAATGGTAAAGGTTCAACAAATAGCAATGCTGTAACAGCTGTGAACTATTCCAACAGATCTACTGTTCTATCTGAAACACGCAGGAGGAGCGCTGTCCATTTGTGCTCATGCCCTGTGACAAGACAGTATGAGAAGATACCCACAATATCATGAGAGGTCCCAAAGTATCAGGTGACTCAAGATAACTCACAAGACAATGGCAATGCAGAAGTGGCACCCGGCTGCAAAATAAGGGTTAGAAAAAGGGGAGTCACTGCCTTATTTGAACTCTCTGAACAAGAGTTCCTGTGATCACTGGGGACATGAAGCACAATTACCATTTAGATTTGATGCACCTTGATCTTCCAAGAGTGAACTGAGCAATAGATTTCCAGTCATGCACATGCCAGTAGAGTTACTTTCTGAAATATGGGAAAAACACAAATGCCAGTTTGTGGATAGATCAACTAGAATTCAAGCAAAACATCCAACTGTAACAAGAAGACAATGACTGACTCCTAGTCTAACTGTGATTCAAGAAGAAAAAAAAAGTAGTATTTCAGATATGTGTTGAAACAGAAGTATGGGTGAGGGGCAAGACAAAGAGATTTTTTGCTAGGTAAATTAGCACAGGCATAATCAAAGACTGGAATGATAATTTACATTTCAGCTTTTGTTCCACAGAAATTTAGATTGGAGATATCTTCACTGAAGGACAAATTTTCCTAAAACCACTTATTTGTGTGGACTTATTCAACACGAGTACAACATCATGCTGGGGAGAGGTTGCTTACTTCAGCATCCTGAACCTTTCCAGGCCTAATAACATCCTTTGATCCCACTATTTTGCTAATGGTGCTGTTACTTAAGGGAGCATACCAAATAACAGCTTTCCTCTGAAGAAATATTATCTCTCCAAGGGAGAGATAGTCCAGCAATAAGCTTTCTGTTACTTTCAACAGGAACTTTGGGTTAAATTCTCAGTTGATGTAAATCAGTGTAGCTTCACTCATCCTCATGCTGATGAAGCAGCTTGAAACCACCTGATGTTAATCTTGGAAAATCCACAAGAGATGTTGGCACAGAGGTTAACTATTAAAATAATAATAGCACTAATGACAGTGACATAAATGGAATTTGCTGTGGGACTTCTGGAACACCAAGAGCAAGTTCAAAATATGGACAGTATAAATATTTGAATATGAGATTCCCATTTTATAGACCAAACTTGGTAATTCGACACTTTCTGTGTCTTCACTGAGTAAATAATCATTGCACTGCTGTTTTGAAATGAGTGAAATCTGGGAAGATGAGTTAGATGATACAGTTAAACTAAAGCTATTTCAAATCTTAAGTGAATGACTGCCAAACTTGTTCACCGCATCCTCTATGACAAATTGAAGTTGGAGAGTCACATACGCAAGGTGTTATACATCACAGAATCACAGAATGATAGGGGTTGGAGGGGACCTCTGAAGGTCATCTAGACCAGTGCCCCTGCCAGAGAAGTTTCACCTAAAGCAGGTTGCACGGGATGACAACCAGGTGGGCTTTGAATGATTTCACAGATGAAGACTCCAACACCTCTCTGGGTAGCCTGCTCCAGTGCTCCACAATCTTCAAAGCAAAGAAGTTCCTCCTCACGTTTATATGAAACTTCCTTTGTTCCATTTTGTGTCGATTACCTCTTGTCACTTGTCACTACTAAAGAGATTGGCCCCATCCTCTTGACACCCATCCTTGAAGTATTTATAAGAGTTGATATTAAGTCCTTCAGTCTTCTCCTCTCCAGGCTGAAAGCTCCAACTCCCTCAGCATTTTCTCATAAGAGAGATATTCTAGTCCCCTAATCATTTTTGTTGCCCTTTGCTGAAACCTTTGAAGTAGTTCCCTGTCTTCCTTAAACTGAGGAGCCAAGAACTGGAGACAATAGAGGAGGCCCAATGGGTACAGAGTAGAGGGGCAGGAGGAGAACCTCCCTTGACCTTCTTACTACACTCTTCTTGATGTACTATAGGATTCCATTGGCTTTCTTAGCCACAAAGGCACATTACTGGCTCATGGTCATCTCATTGTCCACCAGGACTCTCAGGTCACGTTGGATGACAGCACAGACTTGCGGTGTGTCAGCTATTCCTCTCAGTTTTGTGTCATCAGCAAACTTGCTGAGGGTACTCCTTTGCATTCATCCTGATTGTTGACAAAAACACTGAACAAGACTGGACCCTTTACTGACCCCTAAGAGACAACACTTGTTAGAGATCTTTACCTACACTCTGTATCACTGATCAAAATCCTCTGATTTCTTTCAATCTGTTTTCAATCCACCCAATGTCCATTCATGTAACCCACACTTCCTAAGCTTTCTTATGAGGATGCTATGTTAAATGGTATTGAAAGCCTTTCTGAAAGCAAGGTAAGCAACTTCCTCTGCCCTCTCCTCATCTATCCATGCAATCATGCCTTGATAGCCTTGTAGAAAGCTATTGTAGTAGTCAGACATGGGTTCTCCTTCATGAATCCGTGTTGACTACTTCTAATAACCTCAATTTCTCTCACATTCTTTGAAAAGACACCCAGAACAGGCTGCACAGTTTTCACTCTTCCATGGAGGTAGGCCTTCTGGTTCTCAAAAACACCAGCACACTGCCCCATAGATACAGTAGCTTATCTGGGCAGCCCAGGTATATCCCCATCCTTCTTTGGACCTAGTTTAAGATTCTTAAAGTTCTCTCTATGAATCCTGCTAACGCTTGTCTTAGACCCTTGTCCAACTGGAGACAAGCTTTTCCTATCCATTATCAGTATGCCTGATGTCTTGTTAATCAATCTACAGTCAAAGAACCCAAAGTTTTGCCATCAGCATCGGGCTTGGAGCCAAGCATTGATCTGCTATCTGCTAGCTCCTCCTGTTTACCACCTCATCATTCCTTGCAACTGGAGAAACAGAAGAGAACACAGTTTGTGCTTGCAATCCTGTGACCAGTTGTCCCAAGGCCCTGAACAAGGTCCCATTGCCCTTGAACATCTTCTCACCACTTTGTCACTGCCTACCTGCAACATCAAAACAGGATAATAATCTGAGGGATGTACTATGGAAGGCATCTTTGTCTTTACATCCTTGACCTAGGCCTCAGGGAAGGAGCAGACTTCCCTAAGTAATGGGGCAGGTCTGAATATTAGACCTTCCACTCCCTTTGGAATAAAGTCTTTTATGACATGGACCTGTCTTTCTTTCTTACTGAAGACATTTTGATATAAGGCATAGTTTGATTTATCCTCAGTGCCACCTCCAAGCTAGGCAAGCTTGATGTTTGATTCCATTTGCCAAACATTATAGCTGCCATGCAAAGACATGTGGGAAAGCAGAGGAGCCATTGAACAGACACACCTGCAGTGCCTGTTGTACTGGTCAGGAATCATGGGCCATTGCCCTCTGTCCTGCAAGCCACCCCATTCACACAGTTGGAGAGAGGACAGGGAGTTCTCTATAGCAGGATTTCTTTCCATCTGTTTGGTTTCTGTATTAGGAGGTAGAGTATGACTCCAGACATCTGTCTCTATGTCACAGTTAATCAGTTTATCTGCCTGAGCTTCATCATCAAGCAGAGGAACTCCTCTGCCTGAACATGCCTCCGTGAGGCATGCTCACTGCTGCCGTCCGACGTCTGAGTGGTAGCGTGTACTCACAATATCTGTGGAGATGCAGCAGGGCTTAGGGGTGCCATAGTCTTCAGAGTGGTTGCCATTGCTTCCTGAAGATTTAGCAGGCTATCATCACCCTCCTATGCAAACTGCCATGCTTTGTTGCCTGATATGTTCACCGGCTCAGGGAACTTACCTTTGCTGTGATATTCACAGGTGATGGCCTGTGTGATGCTCACTTGCTTCTTGTTTGCTCAGTCCTGAGCGGCTTCTTTTATGAGGGGTATGTGGTCCCATTGAGTGACTGTTGACAGTGACACCTAGCTTACATTATGTCTGTATTGTACTAAATATCCACAGGAAACAGTGCTGAAATGGTTGGATTGTCATTTCCCAGACTTGGATATCTCCTCCTTGCCCTAAAATGGAAACCTCGTCACTGTAGATGATAGCAGGATCTTTATTGCTAGAGGACAGCCACAAGGTTACTTACACACAAGTCAAAGCAATATAGCTGGGTTGCAGGATGCATATAGATGGCCATGATAGCCTTAAATCTTTTTAAACTGAGCATGCTTCCCAGTCTTAGGAAGTGTTTGTAAGCCATTCCTCTTACTATTCACTTGCTTAAAGACAGTTTTGTGCCATCCCAAACTTTTTGAGCTTTTGATACCAGACAAACTCTGGGGTTTGTGAAGTTAAAAAGCTCTTCACAAAGCCTTGATTCTGTTGTCTGTGGAAGAAGGTTCAGAATCACAGCAAAGAGATGGCAGGACACTGGAGAGGCTGTCTAGCTCAAGTAGCATAATGCTGGGCCAACTTATGCCATTACTGAGTCCTGTTTCTCTCATTTTTAATCTGCATCTAATGATGGAAGAGCCTCAGCCTCCCTAGACAACCAGTTCTACATCTTTTCTTTCCTCATTAAAAAGGATTTCTTTTAGTAAGACTTTTCTCTATTAGATTTCCTGCCTTTTTCTGGCAGCAAATAGGGATGTGAATAGATCTTCTCATGGAAGATGTCTTTTGTAACATCTTCTAAATGACTGGTATTATGAGATGCAGACATTGACACAGGGCAGTGTGATATCCTAACAGAAGGATAAGGAAAGCAAAGGATATGTCCTTCCACTTTCTTTTCCCAGACTTTATCAGAGCCAGTCTTTGAAAATTCAATATTCATTCTGCACATCTGCTTAATAAACTTGGCAAACCTGACATTTTTAAAACAAAACAAACCCATGCTGTTCGCTTTCCCTCTTCATTCTTAATTGGCCCATCTAAAAGCAATCAAGTGAACATTTAACTGTGGTAGAAAGAACTGCAGGAGACCTCTCTTCCAAATGCCATTATTCAGAAATGCATAGGAGTGTGGTATGTTTATAGAGAGTGGGAGGCACTCTTCAAATTCTCTCTCAACAGTGACAGAGGAACAGGAGGCTACTCAGGGCTGGGAGCAATGAGGGATGTAGACATCACAGTTCTCCAGTGTTGGGGAGTAGCTGTCTGGGGGAAGTCACAGCCAGCTATGCCTGTGTCTTAGGCTCCCTTGATGGTGTCAGGGGAAATTAGGCATTAAACAATAAACTGTATAAACAACACACTGAATAGAGATCTGACTAAATTTGTTGAAAAGGAACAGTATGGAATAAGGGATTTCTTAAACCCCATCCCTCAAAAGATCTCAGATATCATCATTTATTACAGGATCAGCTTGCTAGGATATAAGTGCATGAGATCTTGCTCACACAACATGTCCACCCAGAGGAGGGACCTCTCTCAACCAGCTGCTCTAGGAGAGGAAAAGAAACTTGCAGGCTCTAAAGTGAGAGAGGAAGAGTTGTGCATAAAGCACGATTGTAAGTCTGTTTCTCCTACAGCTGAAGTGCAGACCTGCAATAGCACTTAATCTGTTTCACCTGGTGATGGTTTTGGAGATATGGAAGACCTGACTAGGCTGCTTGTTTAGTCTGATGAAATATATAAGGTATAGATCAAGTTAACTTTTCACAGTAGGTATTACAATTTTTAGAATTACATACACAAGTGTGTCTAGGGCAGGAATCAGATTTCAACAGTGGAACCAGACAGAACGTATAATTATATTTTGCATTTTTAATAGACTTATTAGCATAATAATGCATTAGTCTAATGGAATATTAATGTGATGCAGAAATATTAGCATATTACAGATCCTCATTCATTAATATATTAGACCCTTATTGTATTAGTGGCACAATCTACTAGAGAAAATGTTGCTTTGTGTCTGATACTACAATCCAAGAAAAAATTGAGATGGCAAATACAGGAGGACCCTTTCTGTGTCACAGGCATGCCTTAGTCTAGGTGTTAGTGCAAGAGCTGAGAAGAAAACACTTCTGCAGATAGAGAACAGCTGATACTTGAGCAGTTTCTTCACTTCGCCCCTCTGAATTGAACCTAAAAATCTTTTCAAACTATTTCCTTTAGAATATGAAAAATTGCAGTGCTCTAAGTGCTGAACTGGTGAGAATCTCAGGATAGGAGGAAAGAGAAGCCTTTTCACAGCATTCAAATATCCTCCTAAAATGTAGGGAACTGGGTTCACATCATTGCTCACCCACCATTTCAGATTCTGGGTGATGGCCTACTTTGGGAACCCAGGGGCCCGCCAGGGGACTTGTACCCCTTTGCACACCTCCTTTGTGTTGAACACTACCAGAAAGATCATCTCAGCAGCTTCTACACAGATACCTCACAATGTCGACAAGATACCTGTTTATCTGTTTTTCTGGCAATGTTCCACTTTCCCTGTCTCCCATCAGAATTGAAAAGACTGTCCTGATAAAAGCTTAATTAAAATCAGTACTGTCTCATGAAAGGACCCAGAAAATCCTATTAAATTAGGGCCCCCCCCATATTCCTCTGTATCTTTGTTAAGACCTTGTCAGATTGGCATCACTCCTGGAGTCCCATCCCTGACCTGTTCTCCCAATCCACCCTTTATGAGGAAGAGAGACCTCATTGAGTTTGTCTTGCTGTCCATGCCTTTGCACTGGTGAAACAGACTCTGAGGACATTTTTAAGGCAGGCTTCTAGGACAATCAGAACATCGAAACAGAATCCCTTTTCGTGATAGGGGCTCAATGCCTGTGTATGGGACTGTATAATGCAGTTGTCTGCTGAGCTTTGTACTGGGATGAGTGACCCCTATGTCCTTATGGCAACTGAAAAAACATTCTCTATAAACTATGTAAAACAAATATCATCTAGTGACTTAATCCCATGCCTCTCATTCACAGACAGATTGACAAATAGAAGTAATTCCTCTTATTAATACTTTGAGTATAGGCAGCAGCACTGGCCAAGATGACGCACAGTTTGGTTTATGTGTTTTTAACAGACTATAAAAATGTGGGAAACAGAGAACTGAAGAATGTCAGTAGGGGTGAAGATTTTTGAAGTCTGATAGTTCTTTTTTCTTTTTGAGGAAATGCAATACAGTCATTTCCAGAAGCAGATATTCTCCAAGCTCCAGATACCCATCCCGAGTAAAGACAACAAAGAGAATGCAAGAATCACGCTGCTACTCTCTAGAAAGTGTTTGCACCTATCTGCCATCTTTCTGGCATCAAGATTGTTTGAAATTCCTTCTGACTAACTCAGTAAAGTAACTGTTTATTTTTTAATATACTAGATTCCCCAAATGTAAAGCTGTTAAATTGAACTGACCACGGTGTAAATCTTTCTTAGCCTTGTGTTAGTGTCAATGGTCTGTTTTCCTGGCTTTCTTTTTTTTTTCCCTTTCTTTATTTTTATTTACTTTTAAAACTTTTTTTTTTTTTAAATGAATTTATACAGCAGCTTTTCTCTTCTCCCCGTGATCATGTTAAATGTTTAATTGCTCTTTGCATTTGCTGATGGCACAACATAAGCCCCTACAGTAAAAGAGATTTGTGCTAAAACTCAAGTGCTTAAGAAATAAGGAAAGAGGTTATATTTTGGGTCAGTTCAATTATCTCTATTTTTTTTTTTTTTTAAATTACACATTAATTTTAATATAAGCTGCAGCACAGAAGTGCAATTAGCATTCAGACAATGCGTGAGAGTCTTGCTTGAAGTTAACTGATGTGTACAATCCATGCGAGGGATTCAGGGAGGTTAGACAGTGCAGATCGCTGCCATAACACAGCTAAGCCAGGTCCTCAGACAGTGTACACCAGCACTGTCAACGGAACCGCTCTGATTTACACGGGATAATTATGTTCACACAGCGCTATTTGAGATGGGCTCAAGATGACAGCGTTGGGATCACCACTAGAATACAGGCTTCTCTTTTTTTTTTTTTTTTTCTCAAGTTCTGAATTACATTAAACCTACCCAGTTCAGCTGAGTTAGAAACCCAAGCAAGCTTTTTATTAGCAAATGTCAAGCTATTCAAGAACAAAGTCAGCCACTCCATGTAAGTCTGATTTAGGTAACAAGGAGAAAGCTTTGCTGCCTTCTTTCCCATCAGTCAAAAGCACATATATGTATGTGCTGTTTTCAGTTAAACTACTGCACTTTGCCTGGCATAAAAAGGATGCCGAGCACCAAATGGCTCTCTGGTGTCCTTCTCCCAAATTAATGCTTCAGGTAACAATTGGTAGATAGTTACCTTCCTGCCATATCTGGTTCCTCACGTCTGAATCTGCTGTAACACCTTAGCAGGACTGACCTAAGATTTTTTTCTGAGTTAAGACCCTTGTCTAGTGAAAATCAAGTACACAACCCCCTTTTGCTTCTAGCCTCTAAAGTCCCAACTGTATTGAGCTGGAAGGTTCGCTCAGCAGTTTTGTGAAAGAGCATTGACTGACAGAACCTTTCTAAACTTAGAAAATTAATGAGCTTGCATTCCACAATGGGCTGGGAAAGGAAACAAACCAGAGAGACCCTCCATACAACCATTAATGCTGCTTTGTTACTGTCCTTTGTTCAGTGTTTGTATAGTGCCCAGCAGACAGTGGCTCTGCTGCTTGGTGAAGAGGGGCCCAGGTGATCCTGAAATGCAATTAATGTGTAACAGCTTCAACCAATCCATCTAATTTACTGCCTGTATTTCTCCTGGGCTTGCTTTCCTCTTGATTTTTTTCTCCCCACCAGGAAGGATTGCCACATGTGGAAAACAAACAAACAAACAAAACAAAACAAAATAGCAACCCCCCAAAAACCAGAGGATATAATGCAGGATGGACTTTTTCAGTTGATTGATAGTTTTGGGGGAGTGAGGTTTGGTTGTTTGGGGTTTTTCTCTTCTCCTTTTCTTTTTTCTCCCTTTCCTCTTCCTTATTTCCCTTTCCTTTTCCTTTTCCTCTATTTTTCTGGATCCACCCTACTTTTTAAAATATTGTTTGAGGACTCTGTTATTTAAGAGAACAAAATCAGCTCATCAGCACAAAACCTGAAAGTTTCTCAAGGCCCAAGACTGACTACTTTTTAACACATTCTGACACTGACAACCAAGTGGCCTCTGCATCCCACCCTTATGAGGCTGAAGGCAGAAACTTGAATGAAAAGAGTGAGTGGAAGCAAGTTCATGGTCAAAATTGCAGGCAAAATCCTTGCCCACCTCCCTCTATCCCCATGACAGAGACTAATGTCATCAATGGCAACAAGATTGTTCCTGTTGTGGAAGGTGTATTCACCCAGTTACCCCCCACCCCAGCCTCCCACATGGTCTTTCAAAATGGATATGAAGCCCTGCAAGTACAGCCGGTCCATGGAGGAAATGAATCAACCACCTTAGGAGCATTCACAAGATCAAGGAAGCCCAAGCCTAGCATCAAAATTATTTCTACCATAAACAAACAAACAAACAAAAAATTCCCAACCAACAAAAAAAAACCCACCCCTCAGAAAAAAATAAAACACAACCAACAAAACCAAACAAAAAACCCCCACACACACAAAAAAAAAAACCCAAACCCAAAAGAGAAGAGTCATCATTATAGGTGACTCCCTTGTAAAGGGAACAGAAGACCTAATCCATTTCTAAAGGAAGTGTGCTGCCTTTGTAGGGCCTGAGTTAAGGACATGGCAAGAAAGCTCTCTAACCTGCTGCAGCTCACAGATCATTATCTGCTATTGACCTTCCAGATAGGTGACGATGAACTAGAAAAAAGAAAACTGAGGGCTTCAGGGCCCAGGGTGAACTAGTCAAGGCAGTGGGAACACATGTAATGTTCTCCTCCATCCCACCAGTAGCAGAGACCAACTCAAATAGACTGAGGAAGACCCACTACATGCATTCTTGGCTTCAAGCCTGGTGCCACCAGCAGGACTTTGGATTTAATTTTGATCACGAGTTATTTACATGGTGCCAGGCCTGCTGGTGGCAGATGGAGTACACATGTCCTGAAAGTGGAGAAGGGCTTTGACATAGAAGTTGGCCACGCTCACTGACAGTATTTAAGCTAGGTTGGAAGGGGGAAAAGAGAAGGATGAGACATGCCATAATTTGTGTGACGGCTCCACTGCTACCTCTGGGGAAGCAGGGGGTAGAGGGCCATGGGATAAGGAAGGTACAAAGGCCACCAATGAGCTAGGACTCACAGTAGTGCATGAGAATGATCAAGCAGGGAGTAGACCCTTACCCCTCAAAAAGGTGTCCCAACTGAAGTGTATCTATGCCAGTGCATGAAGCACGGTTAATAAGCAAATAGAGATCAAAGCTATTGTCCAGGAGGAAAACTATGACAGTATTGCCCTGACAGAAACATGGTGGGATGAGTCCCACAGCTGTTGTGCTGCATTGGATGACCATAGGCTCTTCAGAAAGGAGAAGTCCAGGAGGAGAGGTGATGGGTTGGCCCTGTATGTTATGGAAGGTCTTGACTGTATCAAGCATGATGATGACAGTGATGATAATGTTGAATATATGTAGGTAAGAATCAGGGAAAATGTGAACAAGGCAAATGTCATGATGAAGGTCTGCTATAGACCACCCAAGCAGGATGAGGAGGTTGATGAAGTATTTCACAGTTGTCTGGTGAAGGTTTCCAATTTGCTAGCCCTTGTTCATATGGAGGACTTCAACTTACTGGATATCTGCTGGAAATACAACACAGCAAACAGGAAGCAGACCAGTGCATGGAAGATAACTCCCTAACACAGCTGGAGCATGTCCTGAAAGGCTAATAGGCCTATTAGATGTCCTGGCTTGCCTCACCCTTCTGCTAATTGGGGATGCAAGGACAGGAGGAAAACAAAGGCTTGGGCCATTATGTCCCCCCCCAAAGTGATCAACAGGTACCCACAGGTGTTTAGGTACTTGTTGGTGTCTTGCCCAAATAAGAGTGTACAAGCCCTGGTTTCACCTGATATGGTCAGTTTTGTAAATGCCATTTTGATTGGTGGATCTCTGGCCAAAGGAGCCCTTGCACTCAAGCAAATAATATAAATGGAGCTAAACTGCAAGCAGTTGAGCTGCTTCTGCCTGTCTCCTTCTGCCTCACAGAGTTGCCTCTACCTCACTGCTTTTGGACAACATATTCTGCTCTGCCTTGCACTTCAGACCAGCTTAGCCCTGATGTTTTGGGCTTGAACTACCTGGAAACTTAAGCGCCTCAAGTTTACCAGGAGAAGGCATTTAAGTACCTCACGATGTGGTGAGAAGTGCCACTGACATGGTGCTCTCAGCACATCTGCAAGAGATCCTTCCTGCACCTCTGCAAGCCTCGTGCCAAAAGGAATGAAGATCAGGTCAGAGATCATCTGCCTCTTTCCCATCGCTCTGGGAAGATCTAGTAGCCTCTGAAAGGCCAAGCAGTTCCAGCACTGCCACAAAGGAGCCAGGGACTATCTTGAAATTTCTGCTCCACCACAGTGCATAGAACAGACTTTCCCTAGGGCTCTGGGCTGCCTTTCATTTATAAGTGTGGCAAAGCCATTTTGTGGCCAAACTTTTCCAATGTTTCTGATTCTCCTAAATGAATGAATTGCCTATAAGCATCCTTGTGAAGATCTTCCTGACCAAACTAGAACCCAAATTTAACTGATTTGTAAATAGTTGTGGGCGGGGCTTTGCAGAAATAAAATTAATTACATATTGTATGATTCCTGCCTCATTAATCGCCACAACTAAATCAGAGCATGAGTCAGAGAGGGATAGTTCTCTACTAGACCTGCTGTTTGTAAACAGAGAAGCACTAGTAGGAGATGTAAAGGTTGGTGGCCATCTTGGTCAAACTGACCATGAGATAGTGCAATTTTCAAATCTTAGTGAAGGTAAGAGAGGAGTCAAAAGAGCTACATCCCTGGATTTCTGGAGGGCAGACTCTGAGTTGCGTAAAAAATTGGTTAATGGCATCCCCTGAGAGGTAGTCCTGAAGGACAAGGGAGTCCAAGAAGGCTGGATTTTCCTCAAGAGGAAAATCTTCAAGGCACAGGAGCAGGCTGTCCCTGTGCATCAGACAATGCAGAAGATCAGCCTGGCTAAGTGGGGAGCTCTGGGTAGAACTTAGGAAGAAAAGGAAAGCCTAAAAGGTATGGAAGAAGAGGTCAGCAACTCAGGAAGACTACAAGTCTCTTGCAAGGATATGCAGGGAGAAAATTAGAAAGGACAAATTTCAACTAGAACTCTAATCTGGCCACTGTCATTAAAGATAGTAAGAAGTGCTTTTGTAAGTACATGAACAGTAAAAGAAGAGCTGGGAGAATGTCCACCCACTACTGGATGCAGGAGGGAACATAGTGACTAAAGACAAGGAAAAGGCTGAGCTGCTGAATGGCTAATTTGACTCAGTATTTGTCAGGGACACCAGTTGCTCCCAGGGTCACCCTTTGGAACTGTAAGACAAAGATGTGGAGCAGAAAGGAGCCCTCACAATCCAGGAGGAAACTATCAGTGACTTGTTGTGCCACACAGATGTGCATAAGTCGTGGGATCAGATGGGATCCACATAAGGGTACCTAAGGAGCTGGCAGAGGTGTTCACCAAGCCATGTAGCATGGTTTGTTAATAGTTCTGGCTAACTGGGGAGGTCCTAGTTGACTGTAGGCTATCTACAAGAAAGGCTGGAAGGATGATTCTGGGAATCAGAAACAGTTTGACTTCTGTGCCAGGAAAGATTATGGAGCAGGCCATCCTGAGTGCCACTATGTGGCAAAAGGCAACCAGGTGACTGGGACAAGTCAGCATGGGTTTTAAAAACGCAGGTCCTGTCTGACTGATCTGATCTCCTTCTACAATAAAGTGACCTGCTCAGTGGATGACGAAAGGGCTGTGGGCACTTTCTACCTGGACTTTAGTAAAGCCTTTGACACTGTCTCCCACAACATTCTCCTTCAGAAATTCATGGCACAGGGCTTGGATATCCACTTTGCACTGGATAAAAAAGCAGCTGGATGAAGTTAGAGAATGAAGCTGGTGTCCAATCACTAATGATGTTCTCCAGGGTTCAGTACAGGGGTCTGTCTCCTCTTTAATAACTGTCAATGATCTGGATGAGGGGATTCAGTGCATACTCAGTGAGTTTGCAGATGACACCAAGCTGGGTGGCTGTGTCCATCTGCTATAGGGTAAGGAAGCTTTGTAGCAGGATCTGGACAGGTTAGACCAATGGATGAAGGGCAATTGCATAAAGCTAAAAAAGACCAACTGCTAGATCCTTCATCTACCTGGGCTACAACAACCCCTTGGCAAGTTACAGACCTGCGTGTGAGAGGTTGGAAAGCTGCAACTTGATGAGGAGCCCGGGGCTACTGGTTGATAGTCAGCTGAACATGAATCAGCAGTGTGCCCAGGTGGCCCAGAAAGCCAATGGTATCCTGGATTGTATTAGAAACACTGTGGCCACCAGGAACAGGGAGGTGATCATCTGCCTGTACTCAGCACTGGTGAGACCACACCTTGAGTACTGTGCTCAGTTCTGGGGCCCTCACTTTAGGAAGGTTACTGAGATGCTGGAGCATGTCCAGAGAAGGGCAATGAAGCTGCTGAAGGGCCTAGAGCATGTGGCCTACGAGGAATGTCTGAGGAAGCTTGGGTTGTTCTGTCTGGAGAAGAGGAGGCTGAGGGGACACCTTATCACTCTCTTCTGGGGACACTGGAGTGAGGAGAGGGTCAGCCTTTTGTCCTTGGTGACAAACAAAAGACTGGAGGAAACAGTTACAAGCTACATCAGGGGAGGTTTAGGCCAGATGGTAGAAAACTCTTCTTCACTGAAAGCATTGTCAAACACTGTAATGATCTGCCCAGGTCAGTGGTGGAGTTTCCATCCTTGGAGGTGTTCAAGCAGTGTGTGGACCTGAACCTTAGGGATATGGTTTAGTGTTGACCCTTCAGTACTGGCTCAATAGTTGAATTGGATGATCTTCAAGGTGTCTTCCAAGCAGGTATATTTTGTGGTTCTGTGATTCTGAGTTAAAACCCTCCTTTCTGAGCCAAATGCAGATTGACAGCCAAGCACTAAACAATCGCATTTTGTTAATCCATTTACAGAGGTGCAAATACCTAATCCAACACCATTTTGGTCTGACACTACAGCAGCATCCCAGGATTTTCTTTTTTTTTTTTTTTTGTTAATGCAGGGAGATTTTGGAAGGGATATTTTCGTTGCTGTTTAAAGGAGGAGAGAGGGATCCTAGGAACCCCTGGGGCTGTAGGATTACTCACCATGATCTGAAGCCTATATTGCTTGTTTATACGTATAATGCGGGTTTTGTGTCAAAAACTGAAGCCTTTAACATTTTCAAAGCCTGCCTTCCTCTCAGCTGTGGTGCACATGCTGATGAAAGAAAACAAGGGCACCCAGAGTTCAGTAGCTCCTATAATTGGACTAAAACCACTTTCAGTTTAAGGTCAGTTTGAAGAGGAATCTTCAGGTACCATTCAGAAATAACAGGAGAGCCTGATGTAAGCCCTAGAATTGTAGGAATAAAGCTTGTTGTAAAGCTGCTCTTGGAGCTGTCTTGCTTGTGCATAACCTATGGATCTAGATTATTTAGACAGACAGATAGATAGACAAACATAGGTAATGAGATGAAATTCAATCCTTGTCACTCAGTGATCCAATTTAACCGGATTGTTTTTCTATTTAATTTTGTATACCTTACTACAAAGATGTCTATAGCCTCATTATCTAAGCGTGGAGAATGTGAAATGGGACTAATCAGTAATAGGGATAAATAATGATGCCAGTAAACAGATGTGTACTTGTTCTTCTTGTCTATTCTTCTACTTATGCACGTATCTTTCAGGTGTTAATGTTGTTAGAAAGGCAAATATTCATAGCTTAATATTTTTATGCATTTTTAAGTGGTTGATGCAAGCATACACACTTGCAGGTCTAGAGCAAACACAGCCCTCTTGAAAATGGTTCACTGATCACATGTGGGATACTCAAAATCTGTCCTCAATGTTGAAAATTCACTTAGCCCATTTGCTTCTGCCTTGTCTTGCACATAGAAAAGCCAACACACCATTACTCAGCCTTTAGAAAATAACTGATTCCCACTGTAGTTTGAAAATACCATGTGGGGGCTATTAGCCTTGAGACTACATTGCAGGACTGGGTAAAAAAACCAAAACCAAACCAACCAACCAACCAAAATCCTACACAACTCTTTCAAACTAAATAGGGGACTTGGATGACATTAGGCAAGGTTAGAGTGATGGAGCTAAGACTGGTGTCCCTTGTGCTGCCCCTTAAAACAAAATGTTACCTCCTGTCTTATGTATCCTTAAGGGAGAAAAGGCTCCAAGGGATCTGCTGCTCACCCTCTGCTCCAAGGACTGAAAAACTGAGTTAATCCTGTCATACTAACAGAACATAACAGTGTGTTGAGAGTACTTACCACATTCCTTGAAATAGAAGAAAGTTGCTGTGGTTATTAGTAGCTCCTAATGATATTTGCATAGATTAACAGACTTTAATGCAATCATGAATGCTACAGTCCCGGGGAAAATAATGAAGAAATCCATTATGAGGTAATAAAGTAACTAAGTCAATACAGTAATAATTTGATCCCATATTAGTAATAATTTCATCTCCTGCTGCAAGGCAATTTTAATGCACATACCATTTCTGGACAGTTTTATAAATATCACCTTTGTTTGAGATAATTAATTAGCAAAATCAAAAAATATATTGCTGGTATTTTATACAATAAATTAGTCATTAGGTTTAAACTGGCAGGCTGTAATAAAACTTATTAAGATAAATGTGCTGGGATTCTTAACACTTCAGAGAAGCTGTTCTCTGTCTTAAGGCTCTTCTGGTGAAAAACTATTATCACTGCTGGGTGGTTTCTATGTATGTTAAAACCCAATTATGAAAATCATGTTTATAACCCTGACTTGCTTAGCAATAGGAGCTGAATGCATTAGCCCATACTTGCCCAGCTAAGGTGAGAGTGAGTTGCTGAGGGCCCTATTATCTCGCTTCCCATCGTCAGTCAGAGCCTAGAGCCTCCTGCAAGACTGAACCAAACTAACTTCACTTCAGAGAAACTCAGGTCCAGGTCATCCCGCTGATACAGGGAAATGTTTTGCATTCAGAGGCAAGGGATGAGGAAAACATTAATCATTAGGGAGATTTTCTATTTCTGCTCTTATTTTTTGATTACTGAATCACTTTGTGCTTTCCAGAAGTGCCTGGAACTCACAATGGACCCCAGCAACATCTGTGACAAAGTGGCCACTGGAGCAAATCACTTCACAGTGACCACCATTTCCAGCTCTCTGAAATATTCCCTCCGTGTGGCAGGGGCTCTGACATGTTTAGAGAGCTCTCCCAGCCAGATGGCACAGGCTGGCTGAGACTGTGAGAACTGGATGGGGACCAACTTCTTGCAAGGAGTGCAAATCTTGCCATCTAATGAGCTTGACTTGGGTCCCTGGAAGACTGTGCTGTGTGGCCAAAGCAAGGATTGCCATTCTGGGCTTCATAACACCACTATCCAGGAATAGAGCTATTAAATCATTATATCACTTTTTCAAACAATGGCATTTGAGTCTGTCTTGCTCAGACATCCCCTGAGCCAGTTTACTGTTATCTTCCCAAGGCATTATAGTTTCCTACTCTGGTCAAACTTGGCCCCTTCCCCACAGTTCCCCATCTAGCTGAGGCTTCCAGATTCATGTCACTTTGCATTTGGGATAGTAGTAAATGACAAAAATTGATGATCTATCTAACTCTTGTCTTCTGTGTGAGCCAATTCTTGATGCAAAATAGGAATCTCCCCAAACCTCATTCTCATTTGTTAGAAACTAGAGAGTTCTACATTAAGCTGTGAGCAGATCATGAGTGTTGCTGGAATCTACTCTTGATTCAATACTTTAGTCAAGTAAATAGTCAAAAGACAGAGAAAGTGGCAATGACCATTGATTGCTGCATTCACAAAACTACCTCTCATATAATATTGTTAGGGCAAAACCAGTACATTGTAGAGCTGAGAAAGTCACTCTGCTGTAGAAACTCTCCCTTTCCCAATACACCATGGATTTCACTCTGGAAATAAAATGATAGAATCAATGCTTTGTCATGTTTGTTTCACACCTATAGGGAGAATAAATGCTTTTTGTCTTTACTTCATAGATACTTTCTCATCAATATACAAAGCGCTTTATGTACGATTTTGGTTTAGAAATCCTGTAAGCTCTGGAGGCTTGAAGAACAATTGGGGTAAAAATCATTGCACAGACACTTTGGTTCTGACAGTTTTTCCCAAGCATGCTCTACAGGCCAATGTCAGGGAAGGATATTGGACTACATGGACCTTTGATATGACACAGAATGACAATTACCATGTAATGATATCACATCATATTACAAATTGACACGACACATTGCATTCAGCCACCAGGTTCTGTGCCTTGCTTTTCGAAGAGACCTTGTTAGACTTGCATTTTAGGCCTGCTATTGAGTATGTTAATTACAAAGCTGTTTAAAAGTGGTTTGTCATGAAGAGTCTGCCCAAGGACTCGACTGTTATTCCATTTGTTATTGTCTGTGGACACATCAACCCCACTGTGCTCTTTGCTGTCCCTTCTCTGATGTTTTTGCCTACACAACATTGGTTCTGACTTCTCAAAGGGGAAGGAATAGGTTTTCAGGACCATATTTTCACATGTAGGTTTCTTTAAACTGACTTCACTCCAAATTATCCATTGGAGCTATTCCTCTGTCTGGTCTCCACTGTGCCTGCTGTTTGGTGGATATGTGTGATACAAGTTCTTCTCAATATTTGTGATCCACAAGGGACCTGGCACTCCTAATGCCAGGTGATGTCTACTGACTGGACAAGTGATGATGCTTCAGTGATGTCTACTGAGTGGACTGTCTGCTGGCTGTCACACTTCTCATCCATGCTTGGACAGAGTTATAGAGACACAGAATAAGAAGGGCCTAATATTGAACTACCACATGAAACCAGTGAAGCATTTGGGAGAGTTGTGGCTTATAGATAGCTCCATCCATCTCACTAAGCCCTACACAGGATGAGGCAAAAAGGAATTTAAGAATCTCTAGGGTAGTCCTAGGGAGTGATTTGGCTAAGTTGGAAAAGCTCCCATGTAGCTGGTCATTTTTGGCTTCTCTGCTGCATGAGAGTTTTTGGGAGCCTTCCTGCTCAGAACTGGTATTGTCAGGTCTGTGGCCATACTCAGGGCCATTAAATCACGTGACTTCAGGGGTAAGGACGGGGAGAAAAAGGCTTAGGTTTAATTCCTTTGGCATCTCTTGCGGAAAAGTGGCTTTAGAGACAAGTGTCTCACAACTGGCATTCCCACAATCATTCCCCTTGTCAATACAATGACCTTTCAGAGGTGGAATCTGCTTTTTATTACTCTGTGCACTGGGGTAAACCAGGCCATGCTGTGTTATCTACCCAATTTATCAACACTATTTACAGCAGGTCCATTCCACTCTTTAGCTTAACTCAGTGCCCAGAGACCTAGCATTGAGAGAGAAGGCAGCTGCTGAAAAGAAAGAAATGTCAATTGCAGCCTAGTCCCCTAAAGTGAAATAAAAGAAACAAACAAGGAAGGAGAGGTAAATACAGTATCTGAAGGGTAAGTCTATCTAGTCCAATACAGGCAAGCATGAAAACAATAGAAACGCTCTCTTATGCTTGTAGTTATCACTATACACAACGTCATCTCTTAGCAGTCTAAAAGGAAAGAGGTATGCCCCGTCTATCTTTAATGAATATGACATATCTCTCACCTGCTTGTGTTTCTGCAACCCCAAAGTGCTGAAAAATGAGATACTAAGAGTCTGCTCTCCTTGTTTGCCCTGAATCATGAGGATGAATTAGAATGGGCTTTGTTCTGCTTTGTTTTGTTTTTTTTTTTAATGACTTTGGATTCTGTTGTTTTCTTTCTGTATCTATTCTTTAAAGGTTCAGGTTTACCAGCCATTCTCCACAACTCTGTGATCAGAGTTGCAATATTTACTCTTTTTAAATGAAAGAAAAATGGGCTGCTATGTGGACAAACACTTGCAAGGCAGCAGGTAATTGGAAATGGCAAAGTATCATGCCACTCTGTGAAATCACAAAGGTGGCAGTCTGTTCCCTCCCTCCCACTCAAAATAATTTGAGCCTTGGGCCTGCTTTTCTAGAAGGTTCAAATTCACAGAGTTGTCAAAACAGGCCATACTCTTTCCCCTGTGGTACTGCTGGTGTGTAAAATGTTTTTAGCCTTGGCATGAAGGGGACACTGCTCTGATACTTCACAGCATTTCTTAGCGGGTCTGTCTTAACACTGTGTTCTACTGCCATATAATCTTCCCTCTCCCTTCAACAAGAATCATACCATAGCTATCCATATATTCTTAAAATGAGTTAATGTTTTCATTATATACTTCTTTGTCCTACTCTTCTGCACGCTGGATTGATATTAACCCTTGACAGCTACACTAATTCAGGACAAAACAGGTAGCCATCAATATTCTGGATTTTTGTCTTGTATTTTTTAAAACAATATTGAACCATTACACAGATGGCCCATGGGCACTGTGATGAACAAATAAATGTATCTGTTTCCCCACAGCTAAAATATGGTTCCTGCAAACCACATAGCTGTGATATATCACAATGTCTGCACATAGTCAGAAATCTAGCTCAACCATGTCCTCACAGATTTACAAATCAATCACAACAAAAACTGGCAGAGGTTGCTTTCTTAAATCATATTTGAAATGTGGAATTAAGAGAATAGTAAGATTAAAACATGAAAGAAAATATCTGTGTATAAGGAATAATTCAGACAGTTCCACTGAAACTAAGGGCTTTGTTCAGGTTTCTTATTATAGCTACATTTTATTGCTGCCTCTCTCTGATGACTGCCTTGGAGCTAGCCTTTGACAACCTTTCCTCTAAAGCAGGCTTTCTGGTTTATTGCTTTCCTAGAGTTGGGAGCCATACCTGTCTACTTCAGGCACCTAAACCAAATGTCTGGCTGAGATCTTAAAGAAATAGCCTGCTTGTACATGCCTTCAAGTTAGGGCTTTATTCTAGGCATGGTGGACTTTGGCTACGAAACTGACAGAGCAGATGAGAGGAAAGCAGAGAAAATAGAAATCAAGATCACATTTCTGTTTATTATTGTAAGTACTTCAAAGAAGAAGGGATCCAGATCAGGATGCTGCCTTGTAAGAGGAGAGTTCCTTGACACTACACTAAGCTTACTCACAATGTGGTTGTAGACCACCTTTGGTTCCTCATAGAAGGGGCAACAAGACCTGGGCACTTTCAAAGGCAAAACTGAGATAATTTCAAAGGGTTAGTCTGTGCCAGCTCCAGAACAACCATCTCTCTTGTAGTTCCCTTTGTAACTTCCTCCTTATTTACCCTGGTGAACAGAATGCAGCCCATCATTGGTGATAAGCTGCTCCAGTGTCACTATCATTCAGCTTTTGGTAGCTGCCTCCTAAGAACCTTATGGTCATTTGAGCACTGCCAATATCGTGAGATACCTTGAGCACTCCTATCTGATTGACAGTGATGTATGACACCACTAGCACTGAACTTTCTGCAGTGTCTGTTAAAGATAAGGGAGGTGTGTGGAGGGGTACTTGAATAATTTATGTAGTTAGTTTAATTTAAATAATTTATATACTAAGCATTGCAAACAGAGCTGGAGTTGATAATGAGTCTGAGAAGCACATTTTGAACTCAGTTGCAGGATGCATTGCATTGTAATTCTTGCAGGATACAGGATTTCCTAGCAGTATAAAGGCCAGGGAGTGTAAACAAGGTAGTTGCTCGAAGAAGAGTCTGTATGGAATCCTTCTCTACTAATTACCACCAGATCATCTTATGTTCTCTACAGCTCGTTTGGTTTGAACCTCCTGAAATTATCAAGAGCTGCACGTGTTTCCCCAAACTGCTGAGAGAAGACTGGCTCCATTATTTGACAAATAACAGTTTGTAACTGGTGTAATCTGTAATCAGGAATCAATTAAAGAGATATCAACAGGAAAGGAAAGATAAGGGAAACCGAGGAGAAAATCAATGAACAACATAAGGGAATTGATCATTCAAAGGGTCTTTCTTAAAGCCACTGGATCCTCTCAGAGGGCTTTTTGCCACATGTCCCATAGGCTTTGTCTTTTCTCCTTCAGCTTTTGGGTTTATTTTTTTGTTTGTTTGTTTTTTGGGGTTTTTTTGGCCCTTTTGCATGAGGAAACCCTTTAAGAGTAGGGTAAAAAGACAAATATGTTTATTCAAGCCCCTCTGCCTTCCAGGTTCATTGAGCGGCCATTGCCTTTTACAGTCATAAAGCAAATGAAATATATCTGAGAGGTTGCTTACAGCTAAAGAAAATTCATGCTAAACTTCGTGAACTCTTGGTGAATTCACAGCAAGTATCTCCAAGAACACTTTGGAGGACATACATGTCCTCCTCAGAGATGCAAGCATCAAAGACTTCACTAGCACGTACACTATGAAAAATAATTTCCCAGAAATTCTTACACAATTTAAGAACCACTCCCTTATTTTATCAGAATTTTTGTTTTCCTTCTGTTTAGAAATCTAACATCCTTTAAAATATACTTGCTGATAGGGCAACAAAGCTGGTAAGGGGCCTAGAATACAAACCCTATGAGGAGAGGCTGAGGGAGCTGGGGGTGTTTAGCCTGGAGAAGAGGAGGCTCAGGGCAGACCTCATTGCTGTCTACAACTACCTGAAGGGAGGCTGTAGCCAGGTGGGGGTTGGTCTCTTCTGCCAGGCAACCAGCAACAGGTCAAGGGGACACAGCCTCAAGTTGTGCCGAGGGAAGTATAGGCTGGATGTTAGGAGGAAGTTCTTCCCAGAGAGTGATTGGTATTGGAATGGGCTGCCCAGGGAGGTGGTGGAGTCACTGTCCCTGGGGGTGTTCAGGAAAAGCCTGGCTGAGGCACTTAGTGCCATGGTCTAGTTGACTGGCTAGGGCTGGGTGCTAGGTTGGACTGGATGACCTTGGAGGTCTCTTCCAACCTGGTTGATTCTATTCTATTTTGATTTCAGAGAAGCCACTAGAAAACCAGTAATGAATCCACATTACCAACTTCAGCAATTGCTTTGAGTGTCAGGATATTTTGTGTTGATCCATGACTCCTTCCAGTGTTGTGCTCTTATATGTACAAATCACAGCTTTCAGGTGAAAAATAAACATCTTTCCAGATATGAACTGAACTGCTGGAATGAACAAAAGCTTAAAAACATGAACTAAGTCCTGAGCCCTGGAGATTTGAAAAAAACACAAGAGAAGTGAAAATAAATTAGAAATTTATCCACTGGGGAAAGAAGAAAAAAAAAAAAAAAAAAAAATAAGACAAGTATCACAGGGGAGAAGAAAAAAAAAAAAAAAAAAAAAAAAACAAAAAGCTGATCTGTCTTTTTAATTACTTTAAAACACTTTCCATGAGAGATTTTTGATCTTATTTTAGATGTCAAGTTTTGTGTAATTTCCTGTAGGCATTTGTACAATTCTTAGGGAATCCACCTGTCCAGTGAAAACAGGCTATCACCTTTCTCCTCAGGCTGCCAAGGGAAACAAATAGGAGCCCAGGCTTGCTTTGTGCTCCATAGATGGAGATGGAAAAGTTCTCACCAGAACGGAAGTCACAGTTGTGTCAATAACTACCTAAAGTGAAGGATTTAACTTTATTCCTAAAAGCAAGAAAATATCTGGGAAGCTAAGCCTGGGATCAGGTTTTGCTATCTTCCAAGATTTCTGTTTTTGTATCTCAGTCAGAACTTGGCTTAAGCAAAGCCAAAATGCAGAGTGTGTATTTGGAGATGAGCTCCTGCAGTTCACACCTAAATGACTCTTTCTTACTCATCCCTCTAGCTTCTTGAAAAGGCATTTATTTCAGTATTCAAAGCAATCATTCTACTACTGCCACTGGGTTTCAGGATCCCATATTTAAGAGGAATAGGGAGGTAGAAATTTTATTGTGATGAAGGCAAAGTTTTTTTCCCTAAACAGTGTGGCATATACAATGAGGAAACATGATCTTTACAGACCACACAAAGCAACCAAACAAGCAAACAAAACACAAGCAAAA
This sequence comes from Tricholaema leucomelas, assembly GCA_013400475.1. Lineage (NCBI taxonomy): Eukaryota > Metazoa > Chordata > Aves > Piciformes > Lybiidae > Tricholaema lacrymosa > Tricholaema leucomelas. The sequence continues at coordinate 204,174 of WAAF01001573.1, forward strand.
TCAAACCAAACCAACCAAATGAACAAAACAAAAGGGAAACAAACTAAAAAACCACATCAAAGTTTTACTGTCTCACATCCCCTTACTTTTAGTACTTTACCTTATACATAAAAAGTAACTCCAACCACTTCTGGTGCCAAACTAGGTGGTCAACAGAGATGATCTCCTACGCTAACTTTCTGTGATAAACTGAATCTAGACAAACAGCCTTTGGAAATTAAGAGGAGAAAGCAGGGTGAGGGCAAAGCCCAGGCCTTTCTAGGTGTGCTTCATAGCATTTCAGTTATGTAAATGTGGCTACAAATAAAACTTACCACCTGAGTTAATTTCTTCTCTATTTTGTCCACAAGCATTTTCAAGTTGGAGAGTCTGGATTTACACTTCTGATCAGATTTCAGCCTAGACAAGGATGAGGTAAAGTTTGGCAAAGGCTACAATAGCATTAAACACTTTGGATTTTGGTCAATATCTTTTCAGGTCAAACACTGAGGATATTGAAGGAGACAACACAATTTGTTGTGCTGAGTTGTACAGTGTTTGCTCTTGTCTTCTGCCGAGATGATGCTTGCTACTCTGGAAGATGGTGATCTCTCTATTCCACCTCTATAATTGACACAATTACTTAAAGCTAGACAGAGAGAAGGAGAATTATCTCTTGATCCCATACACCATCATTTGAGAGATTCCTTTGTTTTTATATAGTCATGTCTTCATAACAACAGGAAGTTATTATCATGAATGGTAAATAAAGGCATTTAAAATCCATTACAGCAATGTATGTGATGGCTTATTATTTCCATCAAGATTGCTTTGTCTGGTTTAAAACACAAGCAGAGATGAACCTTTTTCCCAGTCATGAGTGGTAATGGTCAGAATTCCTTTGACCTCCTTGCATCTGACAGCAGTTTCCTCAGGTCTTCAGGGAGGGAAATGTTAAATGTCACCTCTGCCTTTCTTATTTCCTTTCCTGTTGCTCTCTGACAAGGAGAAGCCTGAAATTCATATCAGTGACATCAAGTACAGGGTCTGCTGTACTGCTGCACTTTTAAATTAACAAAACATTCAAGACAGTCTCTCCTTCTCTCCTCCTCTCTCTTCCTCTTTATTTCATATTCAAAGCTAAGCTGATCAAGCATTCCTTCTACCTGATTTCCATCTCAGTTGAGTGTCCCTTCTCTGCCCTCCCCACTGCTCTTTCTCAACAATGATAAAACTTCAGCAAAACAGTGGGAAGGGAAGATAGAGGGGAAGTTGGTCATATACATGTGCCTTTGTGCTGAAAATCACAATACACTTCTCACTTACTTTTGAGAACCCATGTTTTGGCATTAAAAAAAACCAAACCAAAACAAACAAACAAACAAAAACATCCCAGCCCACCTAGCTCTTCCCCTTCTTGATTTTTCCATTTCCTTGCCATCTGCTCAGATTTTTCTTTCTTCTTTCATCTTACATGCTCTAAGGGACTGGAGAAATGAGATTGTGTTCAAGAAGTTATAAGTTTGATTATTTTTCTTCCTTACCACATTTACCACCACCGCCATCACAACTGATCTGGCTGCAAGGTGTTAAAATCTCAGTATGGAGAAGGAAGAAGAGAAGAACAGACATCTCAAAAGTACCATGACAGTTTCTTTCAACTTCTTCTCAGTACTGCAAACAGTAAATGAAGTAGAGAAAGAATTAAAAGGAGGCATAAAGAAAAGGACAGGCATTTAGCTGGGCAGCTGCTGTAATCATCTTGGAATTGCTGTGCTTCTGCTGGATTCAAGAAATTCAGAGGTGAAATACAAGTCCTTCCTCTCTGCCTTAAAGTAATTTGTTCAGGACATGTTATACTGTATGTTGCATGCCTACGACTCTGAAGCTCTTCACTTAGTAAACTATCACTTTGTTTTTCTGGTCTAGTTCTGCACACTTTACCAGCAAGGTGTTGACTTAGTTGGGGCAGGTATCAAGACAGGAATTATAAAATGTGTAGTTATTTTATTTCCAGAAAGCTCTGCCCACAAACTATATTCAAAACAGTTAAATTTGGGTTATAATTCATTTGTGAAAGTCTCCACAAGGATGATTATGGGCAATTTAGTAATTTAGGAGAATCATAACATTGGAAAGGTTTAGCCACAAAATGACTGTCCCACTTAAAAATAGGCAGCCTGGAGCCCTTGGGAAAGTCTGTTCTACTCACAGTGGTGGAGCAGAATTCAGAGATAGTTGCTGGCTCCTTTGCAGCAGCGTTGGAATTGTTTGGCTTCTTTCACAGTATCACCAAGGTTGGAAGAGACCTCACAGATCATCAAGTCCAACCCGTTACCACAGAGCTCAAGGCTAGACCATGGCACCAAGTGCCACGTCCAACCTTGCCTTGAACAGCCCCAGGGACGGCAACTCCACCACCTCCCTGGGCAGCCCATTCCAGTGTCCAATGACTCTCTCAGTGAAGAACTTTCTCCTCCCCTCGAGCCTAAACTTCCCCTGGCGCAGCCTGAGGCTGTGCCCTCTCGTTCTGGCGCTGGCC
>WAAF01001573.1:206742-268891 GCA_013400475.1 Tricholaema leucomelas
GACCCCAGCCTGTATCTCTGCATGGGGTTGTTGTGGCCAAAGTGCAGCACCCTGCACTTGGAGCCATTGAATGCCATCCCATTGGACTCTGCCCATCTGTCCAGGTGGTCAAGGTCCCGCTGCAGAGCCCTTCTGCCCTCCAACTCAGTCACATCTGCCCCCAGCTTAGTGTCATCTGCAAACTTGCTGATGACTGACTCCATGCCCTCATCCAGATCATCTATGAAGATGTTAAAGAGGATGGGGCCCAGCACTGATCCCTGAGGGACACCACTAGTGACTGACCGCCAGCTGTATGTGGCACCATTCACCAGCACTCTCTGGGCTTGGCCCTCCAGCCAGTTCCTAACCCAGCACAGTGTTGTCATCCAAGCCGTGGGCTGACAGCTTAGCCAGCAGTTTGCTGTGGGGAACAGTGTCTTTATAGACATTGAGATGCTTCTAGATCTTCTCAGGCTCTAGCAGGGTGCTGGGAAAGAGGCAGATTATCTCTGACTTGATCCTGGTTCCTCTTGGCAAGGAGGTTTGCAGAGGTATAAGCAGGATCTCTTGCAGATGTGCAGAGAGCACAATGTCAGTGACACTTCTCACCATGTCGTGAAGCACTTAATGCCTTCTGGTAAAATTGAGGCACTTAAGTTTCCGGGTAGTTCAAGCCCACAACGTCAGGGCTGTGCTGGTCTGAACCACAAGGCAGAGTAGACCATGTTGTCTAAGCTGAGATCAGTGAGGCAGAGCATGTTGTCTGACCAGAGCAGAACATAGAGCACAGCAGCACACACTAGGGCAGAGTAGTGAGACAGGACAACTGCTTGCAGCTTAGCTCAATTTATATTATTTGCCTGAGTGCAAGGGCTCCTTTGGCCACGGAGATTCACCAATCAAAATGGCATCTGCAAAACTGACCGTATTAGGTGAAGCCAGGGCTTGCCTACCCTTATTTGGGCAAGACATCAACAAGTACCTAAACACCTGTGGGCACCTGTTTATCACTTTGGGAGGGGACATAACGGCTCAAGCCTTTGTTTTCCTTCTGCCCTTGCTTCCCCCATCAGCAGAAGGGTGAGGCAAGCTAGGAAATGTCTTAGACCTATTAGCCTTCCACGACTGATGCAACTCAAAACACTTTGGAAAAAGAAAAATCTGTGAAACATGGTAGATACACATATACATTTATATATATCTTGTTGTGGTAGGCCTGATGGGCCAGAAATAGCCTTATACACATACTGTCTTGCTAAAGCATGTTTTTTTCCTGTTGTAAACAAGGTAGACATGTTCATCTTGTGCTTGCCTTGTGCAAGGCCTATGCTTTTGCCAAATTTGGGTAAAGCAAGCTTGTGGCTTCACCTAATACAGTCAAGCTTTGCTAAGTGCCATTCTGGTTGGCTATTCTGCTTCCAAAGGCCCATTAGTCTTGGTCCACATTGATAAAAGAAGTACACAGGTAAACACAGTGTGCTCTGACGTTCTATTTGTGCTGCTGTTGCCTGCTGCTGTTGCTTATTGCCTTATTGTTTGCCTGGAAACTTCACTGTCATGAGTTTACCAGGAACAGGCTCTAAATTCCTCCACACGATCAGCCTGCATAGTGAGAGTGACATCGTGCTGAGACTGCACACTGCAAGACATCCTGCCTACATCTGAAAGTCTCCTGCCAAGACGGGAGGCCCTGGAGATACACAGATTGTCCAGAGGAGCCAGCAGACAAGGTCAGAGATTATCTGCCTCCTTTCCCCAGAAGCCTGGGAAGAATCAGAATTCTCAGTGGCTGAAAGACAGAATTCCCTGTAAGCGTTTGGGTTCTGTCTGAAGCTGTAGCTAGCCCTGCAAGTTGGGAGATAATATTTTGTGAGTAAATGCTTAAAAGCCTCTTTTTAATTCACTACTGCCTTCCATCTAGTGGGCAAGTGATATATTGACTGCGAGTGGTATTTGGCCACAAGAATCTTCTCTTCCAGTTCAATTAATGTTTATATTTTTGCCAGCTATTACTAGATCTAATTATTATGTGTAAAATGTTTCCATGACCATGGAAAGAACTGATTATTATTAAAATCAGTGGTCAGGGGTGGCAAGAATTTTGAATACCAAAACTAATAAACAAAATTAATTTTGGAAAAAAATTAATCTTGCATTAATTAATCTCCCCTTCATAACATACTTATCTATATCTGTATCTATATCTATATCTATATCTATATCTATATAAAGATTTACACTGTAAGTCTGAGCAAAGCATCTGTGTTGGGCAAGTCACTAAGTTTGCTCAAGCCTGAAGACTACATTCATTATTAATGAAATTAATTAGTAATAACTCATCATTATAAATTATGGAACAAAAAAATAAGTTCCCTGCTGTTAGTGTCTCAAGATCTACTACAGAAGATGCTCTTTGGAAGAGCACTGGTCAAACAGAAAGAAAATGCAGAAATCATATCAAACAGATTTCTTTTGTTTTGCCTTTTTTTGTTTGTGTGTGGGGGGGGGGTGTTGATTTTTTTTGTTGTTGTGTTTTTGTTTGTTTTTCTTTTATTTCTTTTGTTTTACTTATTCTGAAAAATTATGTATAAAACTATTCTATCTTTCAAGAAAGTGTTTTAGGTCAAAAGTTACCTTTTCTCTGCTAAACTCGCAGATCATTCTTTCCATTTAATGGAGATGATTTTCTATTGTTTGCAGAAAGGTAATTGAAGGACTACTGATGAAAGTGGACTCTTCCCACGATTCAAGTAATAGTGCTGAGAGCCATTTCTTATGAGACCAGTAGTTTAACTTTCTCACATCCCCATTCTTCAGAGGACTGGACTCCCCTGCCAAGCTACAAATCCCATGGTGTCCCACATCCACAGTATTTGCCTGAGGCACTGTGACAGCTCAGGTCTGGCTGCCTGGAAATCAAGTTCCTATTTGAGAAAAGTCTAAACATTCTTCTGCAATCAAGGATGTCAGACGAAAAAGTTTCAATGTTTCTGGAGATCCTTGTGCCAAGACAGGTTTTCATCCAAGACAAAACCAAATGTTGACAAAACTCTAATTGCTTAAGTCAGCTTTCCTATTTAGGTTCGTTTTGTTAGAACAATCAGAAGAGTATGAGTACATTTCTGCTTCTACTTAGTTCATTTAAGAAATTTTAAAATAAGGTGAAATCATTGCCACTTTAAAGTAATAACAGCATTTGGTTTGACTATTTTGAGACAGGCCTGGGTAAAGTGGTACAGTAATTCAGGTATATAGCACCGGATCCAAGTTCAATAACATTTTTCTTAATTGTTATGTTGCCAAATCCAACTTAATTAGTTGCCAAATCCAACTGTGACCTGACCACCAAAGTATCTAGATCAGCTTTTGACATAATTGTAAGCAAATAAAGATGCTATACTTCATAACCAGCAAACGGGTGAAAAGAAAGGGACCACAGATTCAGGTTAGCAGATCCCATTTCTGACAGAGGTCAGCACTGGATGTATAAGAGTGAGTACCGTTACTGCCTAAGATTGCCTTCCCTGCCTTGAAACTTAACTGATCAATTTATTGACAAGGTGCATGATGTAGAATATCATCATGATGCACTTTCTTACAGAAAGACTGCTGAAGTGAAACTATCACACTTCTAACAGCAACGGACTTTGCAATACTCATTTGGCAACTGACAGTCAGTTGTTGGTTTTTACTTTGCAGCAAGAGAAGGAAAGGCATTTTGAAATATGTTTGTGAGATAACAGAAATCAGCAAAGGACATTCAAGGGCAAACATAGCACCTGAAGCTACTTGTAATTCACGTTTTATTCCTAAGGAGGTAGCACATGTTGGCAGTGTCCCTTTAACTGCATTCACACTGCGGAACTGGCAGCAGCAACAGATTCCCCTTGTCTGTAACTTAGTTACTGGTGATTCAAAGACACTGGATTACAGAAAATGCAAGCATGCCTCTTTCAGTGCCTTACTGAAATAGCTCACTCTAACAATACCCTTTTTTCAGACCCTTCCTCATTTCTCAAGACACTTTGTAACTGGAATTTAGTCCATAAGAGCCCTCCTATTCTCTTTCCATATGGAGAAATGAAAGCAGAAGTAGACAAAATGCCTGTCCTGAATATGCTTGAGACACAGCAGCATCAGGTGTACACTTCCAAGATAATACAGACTTGAATGACAGACACAGTGGTTTTTTTAACCGCTTAAAAATAACATATAATTTAGATAACTCTGTCATGCATTATCATTGCTAAGTTGATCCTGACACATGGCAGCTGTTAATTAAGCAAGTAGCAGGGGCAATAACACAAATACAGTCTTTTAAAGCTAGTCTAGGAATTGAACAGTTGAAGACATGTGATTATGCCGAAGCAGAATGAATCTAGCAGGAACTGCTTGAATTATCCAAATGCTCAGATGACTTGTGGTCTCAATCAAAACTCTTCAGTGATTCTTTCAAATACCTAAAGTTGATAAGATTGGTGTGCATTTGAAGTTATACTTCTGATTCACGTGGAGAAACTAGCTCGCGTTCCCAAACTGCAACAAAAAGCAAGGCAATCAAAATAAATCTTCCTATTTACTTTAGTGCTTTTGGAAGACGCTCAGCAAGAACAGAAGTGACCTTTGTGGAGCTGCTGAAAGTGACTGCTTAAAAGTTCTCCTTTCACACCTCAATGGAGATAATTCTCTATTCTGTGTGACATGTATCTTCTGCTCTCTGCAGACTACCACTGAAGTTGCCTGAAGCCACCTACAAAGAAGTAGACATTGAGCCAGTGCTATGTCCAGTCTTCTGTTCAGTGCTGAACCCTATGAAAAAATGATCTCCTGATCTGGGATAAGCAGTAAGATGGAGAATTTGGCTATGTGTTAGCAGCAAGGAGATTTTAGGGTAATTGACCTATCTAAGGAGACTTTCAGCAATTAAGAAATTTCTTGAAATGCTTAGAAATTCCAAAGACTGCTTATTTTTACTAACTTTCAAAATACTTGTTGAAAGAAACAATAGAGACTATAATGGAGAAGTCAGAAGTGGACATGAGATCTTAGGTCACAAGGAGTCAGGACTCTGAATTTTAGGAAACCAAACTTCCAGTTCTTCAAGGAGTTAGTTAATAAAACCTCTTGGAAAGTGGTCCTCAGGGACAAGGTTGAAGAAAAGAGCTGGCAGGTCTTAAAGAACACTTTTCTATAGATTGCGAATGCTCTTGATCCCCAAGTATAATAAATCAATAAAGGAAAGGAAGAAACTGTCATAGCTGAATAGAGACCTGCTGGTCAATATAAAGGGCAATAAGGAACTTCAAAGGCAGGTCAAACAGGAATAGGCATCTTGGGAAGAGTATAGGGATACTGCCTGGTTGTGTAGGAATGAGGTCAGGAATGCAAGGATGTGGATGTAGCTGAACTTGTCAAAGGGTGTAAAGAATAACAAGAAAAGGAATGTTAAAGAAAATGTATCCCTTCCTGACGAACAAGAATGGCAAGGTAGTGACAAGAGATGAGGAGAAAGCTGAGGTACTCAACAATGTTCTTCCCTTGGTCTTCGCTGGAGAACTCTCTCCTCACATCTCCTGAGTTGGTGGACCACAAGATGGAGAACAGAGGGGCAAAGTCCCTCCCACTCTAAGTGAAGACAAGGATCATGACCACATGAGGAACATAAGCATGGACAAGTCTATGGAAGCTGATGAGATGCATCCCAGAGTAGTGATGGAATGAGCTGTGATATTTGAAAAGTCCTGACAGTCAGATGAAGTCCTGAGTGACTGGGAAAAAGGAGACATTGTATGCATTTTTATCAAGGATAGAAAGGAGGGCCCCAGGAACTACTGACCTTTGAGCCTCACCTCTGTGCCTTGGAAGATCATGAAACAGAACCTTCTAGAAACTCTGGCAAGGCACATGGAGGACAAGAAGATGATTCAAGACAGCTGGCATGATTTTACTAAGGACAAATCCTGCCTGACCAATCTATTGTATTTCTGCAATGGAGTGACTACATCAGTGGACAAAGGAAGGGCAATGGACGTCATCTACCTGGGCTTCTGCAAGGCCAGCAGATTGAGAGAGGTAAGTCTGCCACTTTATTCTGATCTAGTGAGACCCCACCTAGAGTAGTGCATCCATCTCTTGGTCTGTAACACAAGAAGGGCATGGACCTTATAGAGCAGGTCTAGAGGAGGACTACAGAAATGATTAGAGGGCTGGAGCACCTCTCCTACAAAGAAAGGTTGGCAAAGTTCAGTTTCTTCAGCCTGAAAGAGGAGGAGAGACCTTACAGCAGCCTTCTGCTACCTGAAGGGAACCTATAAGAAGGCGGGGGAGGAGCTATTTACAATGACATGTGGCAATGGTACAAGAAGCAATGGTTTCGAGATAGAGCAGGGTAAATGCAACTCAATGCATTCTACAATTCTGTGTACTGACCATGTACTGGCCATGAGCACCAGTCTAGAGGAAGTCACACTGTGTTTTGGACAGCTTTACTCCTTTTCTGCAACAACCAGGACTCAAAAGCACCACAGACTGGCTAAGCTAACTGCCTACAGGCAGCAGTGACATCTGACCTGAATCTGCTTTCTTAGAGCCCTAGTCATGGGGCACTATGGGTGTTGAGCAGTCAAGCTATGCTTGCAGGAGCAGTTGCAGCCCTGCTGAGATCAAACAGTTGCTCTGATGAAGACAGACATGATATTTGAGAACACCTTTGCCAGGACACTCCTATCAAAATGGCCAAATAGCTGCATGACATGGTCTTCAGTGGAGAATCATAGAATCATAGAATGGTTTAGGTTGGAAGGGACCTCAAGGATCATCCAGCTCCAACCCCCTGCTACAGGCAGGGACACCTCCCACTAGAGCAGCTCGCCCAAGGCCTCATCCAGCCTGACCTTAAACACCTCCAGGGAGGAAGCATCCACAACCTCCCTGGGCAACCCGTTCCAGTGCCTTACCACCCTCACTGTAAAGAACTTCCTCCTAACATCCAGTCTAAATCTCCCCTCCTCCAGCTTAAACCCATTCCCCCTCGTCCTAACATTACTAGACCGTGTAAATAGTCCCTCCCCAGCCCTGAGAAGGGGAATTCATAGTTCAGCCTGGGTAACTACGGTGACAGAGGAGGTGACAATATTAACCACAAATTAAACTGTTGCAATCACAACAAGCTACAATGTTCCTTCCAGTCCTTGTCAAAATGCAGGATGTCTTGTGAGCAGTGTGCTACTTTCAGTAGGAAAATTAGTTTTCTGGCTGTGTACACGAAAAAAAAAATCTGAAACAAGCAAAACTAACAAACAAATCCCAGTGAGGCAGTGGGGAAAGAAAGAGGTGAAAGGGTTCTCGAGTGGTGATAAAATGTATGTCTCCTTCTCTAGACGTATAAACACCCAATCCTTTCTTCTGAACCAAAATCCTGATGTTGGAAGGCATACAGGCTCAGAGGAAAGTAATTTCTGTGAAGAAGGCATTTGCAGCAATTCATTATAATTCCTTGCTTGCTGTCACCCGTCTCTTAAGTCACTGGCAATACAGTACTTGTGTGAAGTTATTAAGGCCAAACTCTCTTTAAATTCATGGCAAGTGCCGAATGACAAGGCGAGAGCCCAGGCAGTGATAAAGTGAAGTAACATGCCATAGCCCCTTCCTCTCCACCACCCTATCACCACCATGCTAGGGATGAAAACATTGTGGAGTCTGCAAACGAAAGCCACCTCTCCTCTCCCTGCACTGTGCTGAGCTCTGTCTGCCACAAACAGAATAGAATAGAATAGAATAGAATAGAATAGAATAGAATAGAATAGAATAGAATAGAATAGAATAGAATCAACCAGGTTGGAAGAGACCTCCAAGATCATCCAGTCCAACCTAGCACCCAGCCCTAGCCAGTCAAGTAAACCATGGCACCAAATGCCTCATCCAGGCTTTTCCTGAACACCCCCAGGAATGGTGATTCCACCACCTCCCTGGGCAGCCCATTCCAAGGGCAATCACTCTCTCTGTGAAGAACTTCCTCCTAACATCCAGCCTATACTTCCCTCGGCACAACTTGAGGCTGTGTCCCCTTGTCCTGTTGCTGGTTGCCTGGGAGAAGAGACCAACCCCCTCCTGGCTACAACCACCCTTCAGGTAGTTGTAGACAGCAATGAGGTCTGCCCTCAGCCTCCTCTTCTCCAGGCTAAACAACCCCAGAATCTTGAAGCATCTTGAAGCATACATCCAGAGGAGGACAAGGGAAAGTGGAGGAAGGCAAAGGAAAATGTTCTTTTTCTCACTTTCTTTTCACACAGGTTTCTCTCAGATATTCCCTGGCAGATGACATGCATGTGAAAGAGACATAGGCAGGCTGGACAGAGGAGAGATCCAAGTAGAAACTTTTCAACTATCTGAGATAAAGATGCCTCTTAAAATTGTATATCTATATATATAAATCGATTGTTAACTTATCTGTATCTAGGTTTATCCTTCTATCTGTGTTGTGCTGTTCATTTCAGTAACCTCCAAGACTAGACAGAGGAGACATGAATCTCTTAGAGCTGTGCAGACTTTCAGCAAATAAAATGTGTAAGTAAAAGATGATGACTCTAGAGATCAGGGCTTCTTAAAAACTGCATTTCTTTGCCTCTTTTTTTTTTTTTTTTTTACTTGCATCCTTGGCCTCTTCATTTTTTTCCTTCCTCTTCCCGTCCCTTCATTTCCTAAGCTGGGCAGAAAAATCAGCTTAAAGGATAATACTGCTCAGCTTTCAGCAGGATAACATAGTCAGCCCACAGGGAAGAGAAAACCTCAAACTCAACTAGAACGATGAAAACAAGCAGATTATTAAAGGTCCTCCTGAAACGACAGCTAAACTCGTGTTTGCAGATACTCACAGGCTGTTGCTCAGCAGTGAGGATCTCTGGTTCAATTCCAAGTGCTTGCCAACAGCAAGGTTGTAGTGGAAAAAAAAAAAACAAACAACCAAAAAACACTCCTCCCTCCTAGCCCCTTACACTGGAAAAATGATATGCTATTTCAGCAGTGTAGGGATGCTCACAGGCTCTGAGCATAACCTGTCAGAAACCTTACCTCCTACATTTCTACAAGGTAAATTAACCCACAGTCTGCCCATGTTAGGCGTAAAGCTGCAGTAAAACCTGTATTAGCAAAACTTGGAACAGATGAGCAACACTATTAAGAGGCATCTGATAAGACCACATATTTAACAATGGTCTGCTCTTCTACACTGTGTGATCGTGGTCATTCTGTAAGTTATCCTTCACACTACAGTACTCCCTTTAGGCCAGAGAGAACATTAGACATTTTGGAGTATGCCTGAAAAATTGAATGCTTTCAAAATTCTGGAGAGGCAGGACTGCACACTTCTTTTGCAATTAGTGTTTGCAACCAGGAAAAGGTCTATCGCTTCTCACTGTCCTCCCAGGACAAAACAGCAGTGCTGTTGTCTTTTCTGATCTAACCATGAGAGAGATGTTGTACCCCTCAAAAACCTGAGGTGTTCAGATAAAGTCACCTTCTTGGCTGAACCAGGTAAGCCCAAGCAGCATAAGATGCTCTTGTGCTAGTTTGAGCCTAGCTAGAATGTTTTGGTGAGAAGAATTAGATCATAGGCTGAGAAATGAAAACAATGGTGAGGTCTACTTCCCTCACAGCCTTGCTGAGATGTGTAGAAAGGAAAAGCAAAACATTAGATAAAGTCACTTTGCACTGCACTTCACTGGGCACTTCACTCTGGGCTGTGCTCTCGGCTCTTTGCCTGCTGGGGAGCTCAGTCTGCTGGCTGAACTCCATCTTGCTTTCTAACCTCACCCTCCATTTGCTTCTTGGCTGATTCACCTTGCTTCTTAATCCCTTTGGTCGAACCTCCATTCTTCCTTGGGATTGGGGTAAGGTTGAGAGGGGTGGGGGAAAGGTGAAGGGGTGAGAGCCCTTCCTGGGGACTCAGGTTTCTGGGAGGGGACTTGTGTTTGTATTACCTTTTTACCTTGTATATTTCTGCATATATCTGCATCTACTGTAACTATCTGCTTGTAAATTGTGCTAGCTGTAAATATAAGCTTCATTCAAATTTCCAGAGCTGGCTGAGTCTAGTCTGGGTGATTTCTAAAGTGTGTGGGGCAGGGAACACCCAAACCATCACAGCTCCATAGTAAAAAAGGAGGGGGGCTCCAACTTCCAAAGGCAGCAGGGCCACTCTCTGAAGTCAATAAGAGTTAGGACCTGAAATGTATTGAGGAACCCAAGAGCGAGTTAATTTGGAGCAAAATTTAAGGCTAAGGCATAACATAAATGCACACGTTTGTTTAAATTAAAATTGCCCATAAGCCTTTTATTTCCTTGCATCTGATTTTTCCCTGGCAAATGACAAGAAATTGCTGGTCGTTTGCAGTCTTTTCTTGCAGTGAAAAGCCACAATCAATCACGCTTTCTTCTGACCCTGCAGTTGTAGGGAAAAAGAATGACTCTGGGCTATATTTTCATACTCCACAGGTTGCTCTGACTCTGTATTTGGTGTCTCCTCCTCCCTCACTTCCTCCGTGTTATAAAAGATCAGGACTTTCTTTTATAAAACAGTTCTGGCATTTCTATTATCACACATGCCTGAGAACAGGGATGTGATTGCAATGAAGAGTGTGAAAAAAAGAAAGGAAAGGGAGGCAAAAAAGAAGAAAAATCAAAGCACTGCTGAGTTGATTATTTAAAGAGCTGGGTGAAATTTGCCATCCTTTTAAGGCATCCTGGGCTCTGGAATATCACTGTGTCACTTAATGTTTGCAGTTAAGTATTTACAGATCTGTTTCCATGGCAACTGATTCTTCAAAGTTACTTTTACAATTCTGTTTTCTAAAATGTGTTTCTTTGGTTGATTGCACAGGGATATTTGGAAAGCAGCCAGGTTTAAATCATGATTTTTTTCCCATTAAGGAGAGGTCCTTTCTAATCATGTTCAGTTAGTTCTTTGATGGCTTTATCTTGATTTGAAAATGTATTTTGTTTTTTTGTTAGCAGGTGCGAGAGGGAAGGGGGGAGAACATGAACAAGTATTATGGGGCTTTAGCAAACAAACAAAAAAAAATAGGTGATGGAAATTAGGAATGTGAAATAACCTTGTCTGAGTTGATTTTATTTATCCTTTCATTGTTTAGAAGAGTAGGCCTTTAACCACAGCAAAATAAATAAATAAATGGTCCACTGATAGTTTGAATGCATTTCAAGGCCACAGGAGAAGATTACTCATTAATTAGTCAGGGAGATGGCAGCATGAGGAAGCATGATGAACACTAGAAAAATAGCAGTAACTGAGACAAACAGATCAACATGTAGAGTGGGCTGTACCCAGCTGTACTGAGATATCTGCATGGGACCTGGGAAGGTTGATGCCACTGGTAAGAAGACACCTTTCAAAACCATAGTAGGGAAATATTTCTGATTTCTCCTGCATCTTCCTTTGCAGATATGGACAAAATAATGGGAACTTCATCTTTGTAAAGATGAAAAGAATGTAATATAAGTGTCCTGATCCCATTGGCCTGTGCTGTTCCTATCACTGCATCACCATCTTTTCATCCTTCCATCTTGCTCCCCAGAACACAAAAAAAGAGCATAAGAACTCAGTCTAGAAAGCTACATGTTAGGAACCGTACAAATATGTAGGATGGATGGAGAAGGCGTGTAACATGTTCCCTGTCATAAGGTAATGTTCCCTCCTTAACTGAGAGACAAACTTAAGCTCCTCAGGATACCTGGAGAAAAGAGTGTTTGTATGAGTGATTTAGAGGATTAGGTGTAAATTTTGGGCATGTGTTGAAGAGAATATCAGCTCAGATGTATTTATAGACCTCACCACAAGCAGGGAATCCTGTAACGCTCAACTACCATCTCCCAGGCAAAGATATCTCTCTTTGATGAATAATTTCAAGTAGCGGAAAGGAAAAGTATTGAGCTATCCCCACCTGTTGGGGTAGATGAAAGTGAGCCTTTAATAGTTATTAATAACCCACACACCTTTTCCAGCACAGTACAGCAGGAAACTGTAGGACCAAAAGGCAGTAGAATCATAGAATTATACAATAGTCTGTATTGGAAGGAACCCTAAAGATCATGTAGTTCCAGGTTGCTCAAAGCCCCATCCAGTCTAGCCTTAAACACTCCTACAGTTGGGCAATTAACAACCTTTCTGGGCAATCTGTTCCAGCACTTTAGCAACCTCACAGTGAATAACTTCTTCCTTACATGTGATCTAAATCTATCTTCTTTGAGCTTGAAGTCATCACTCCTTACCTTATCAATATATGCCTTTGTAAATGTCCCTCTTCAGCTTTCTTATAGATACCCTTTAGGTACTGGAAGATTGCTGTAAATTCTCCCTTCACCCTTCTTTTCACCAGGCTGAAAACTTCAACTCTCTCAGCCTGTCCTCACATGAGAGCTGTTACATCCCTGTGATCATTTTCATGGGACTTTTCTGTACTCACTTCAGTAAGTCCATGTCCTTGTATTACAGATTAAGTAGAGTATCACAAAACACTAACCAGAAAAGATTGGTGAGATATGTGGCATTGATAAAGTAGATTGATATGGATGGATAATTACTATATCCCAAGGAAGGATGGGGATAAGGATAGCCTGATTCATATTTCCATGTGCTTTGCATGAGTCAACATCAAATGGCCAAATTAAAGAGTGTGAAGTCAGGACTCCTGGGCTCTGCCATTAATTAAATATGTGACCATTAAGGCACTGTGTGCCTCCACTAAAGTAAACTTCCAGGTTGTTGTCAGGCTCAGTTAATTGCTGTTTTCAAAGAGCTTAGAAACCTACACAGGAAAGATGCTAGGCAACTATACTAGTTTTAATATTAAAGTTCAAAAAATTATAATTGGAGAGATGAAAAAAAGTGTGGATCAGAAATGGAAGCAAGAGAATTACAGAAAAGCTTATAAAATGAAGGAAAACTAAATGAAAAAAAAAATAAATCCACAATCTAATGAATAAAGAAAGGAAAATAAGGTCTCCTAAGCAGGTGATGGGCAAGGGGAATTTTGGCTGACTGAGATAATAAGCCACTCTTTTGAAACTTTTTCACTTTTTTAGCTTACTGCAGAAATGCTCCATTAACTCTCAGGAAGATGATTTACCACTTGCCCTTTATAGACAAAGCTGAAATAGTAGGAACATCATAGCAAAACATATGACCCAGCTTTTGGCACACCCTGTGGCTCCAAACCTTTAATGCACAACACACAGTCTTGGAATTTGAAGGGAGATGACAAAGAGACATTGACTTGCTATGATGTTTCTTAAATGGACAACAGCTACTAGGAGAACTGGGAAAAGTTACAGGCAGCAAATCCCTTACTTTCAGAGAATACAGGGACTTGATTTCTCCTGATTTATTTAACCTCCAGTCTATTTGATGAAAGGAAATCTTCATGATGCATGACCTTGAAGACAAAGAAGCAACAAGGTATGGGCACAGTCATCTCACAAACAAAACAAACCAAAACAACAACCAAATTCAAAAGGAGGGTAAAGAAGAGGAAAATAACATTAAAAAACAAACAAACAAACAAAAAAACCCCAAACATAATAACAATGGAGTTTGGCAGAGATCTGCTATATTATTAATTTTGACTGGCTGGTGGATGTTCATAGCCTCATAAAATGGGATTTAAATCAGAAAAACAGCAGGTAATAATAACTGCTTCTACCTCCTCCTCTTTCTTTCCCTGGTTATTAATTTGCTGGTCCAGCTGAGTGGCCTGTGAGTAAATGGTTACTGTATGAAAAGGGAATGATATAACCAGTTCTGAGTAACCAGCTTCAGACTGAAGATTGCAGTTAGAGAAGGAACAGAGAAGATTTTCAGTTTTCAAAGATACAGATTTTCAGCTGCTGGAAACTATCCCTTTTTGTCCTAATGGCAGCAGAGGCACTAAGTATGTCAGCATAGCTCAATAAATCAGAATCAGGGACCATTCTCTAGCACTGAAACCAACTGATATAGGCTGACCACAATCACAGTAAATAGGCCTGTAATTTTGTGTGGGCTCTGTACAGACTAGTATGACACACTAGTGCTATCAAAGCTTGAAAATGAGAGACTGTGCTAATGCCACGAGGTGTACAAAGCTCACTGGAAATGTGATGTAGGACAGAGTAGAGTGGAGGGAGACAAAAATCTGGTAGAAATTGTTTCATGATATTTTTGGTAATGGTCTTTGTCATTCTGTATGCTGCCATGTAGGTACCAGTGATCAGTCCGAACACAGGTCAAAACTGCTAAAAGATGTGCTAACAGCACAAGACAAACTAGGTTCTCTATCATAAGCTATACTCTTTAATACATTCACTAATGCTGTGTAGACACCTCAGTAAGAAGATTTTCCAAACTAGTGACTATTCAAGGCTTTTGCATGAAGTGCAGTAAATGTTTGTCCAGTTCTTCTGGAATAAAACAAGCTGACATCACTAACAGGCTACTGAGTTCTCATATCTCCTTTACAAATAATTTTAGTTTCAAACATTTAAGTAATGTTACAAATAGACTGCTTATGATATTTATGATGCAAATATACTACTTTGGGAAATTACTTCTCTCAGTACACATCATGTCTTGTTTTATTGTTTTACTTTGCCTTATTGTGGTGGCAAAGTGGCGACATATGCCTTCCTGAGCAATCACAGACTGTGCTATGGGGGCTCTGCCTTCATATTCATTGGCTACTGGAATGGGCTGCCCAGGGAGGTGGTGGAGTCACCTTCCCTGGAGCTGTTCAAGGCAGGATTGGACGTGGCACTTGGTGCCATGGTCTAGCCTTGAGCTCTGTGGTAATGGGTTGGGCTTGATGATCTATGAGGTCTCTTCCAAACTTGGTAACACTGTGATACTGTGATACTGTGATACTGTGTGATATTCACTCTTTTGATGGGGAGACGGAAGCTTAACACCTTCTGGGAGTCTTTAGGTATTTAAATTAAATGCTGGGATCATCTGGGGTGAGTACCATATAAATTACATTCATCTAAGGATTAAGTGTCTAAGGGTTAGATGCCTGAGTTTATCATTTAGCCCCACTGTGCAGTCAGAGGGCAATAGTTTAGATACCTACCTAGGACCAGCTGGGTGATCTGCATTCTTTGTCTGTCCATTTTTCTCTATTGTCTGTAAAGAAAACCAGCTCAGACTTTCCCCTCTGACTTTTAAATGATGAAAATAAATGAGATTAATTCCATTTCTATATAATGAATAAAGACACACAGACACCTCCAGATTTTGCAGGATTTTCTTCAGATAGCTACAGCTAGACAGTAATAACACTCTTGTCTGTAGTCAGGCTTTGATCCATCCCTGTGGCTGTTTCCATCTTAGAAATATAATGTAAGTCTTGGATTTCCAAAAAAAGAAGCCAAAGGACTGAGAAACTTTCATGGGAAGAAAGCATTCATCTGTACCAGGGCCTGGAAGAAAAGCCTAGACTGAGGTTTCAGAATACTGTCATTCATGGAGTGATAGGTTTGCCTCCAGTACTGCATTTTTTGTAAGGAAAAAAATTGTTGGCTGTTTTGAGTAAGTTCTCACAATGCTTTATGCAGTGATTTCTGTCAGAAGAGACATGTTCACGACTTGGAATTGACTTTTTTTGCAGTTGAGTAAACTGAGGCATGTTAAGTTACCAAATAGCAAGGAACGCACAGTGAAACAACTCATCTGTCAAAATTTATGGCTACATATACGAGCCAGTGGTTAATGCATCCATCCCAGAATTAAAAAATAATCAAATACACGTTTTTTTTTTTTTTTTAATTTTATTTTTGCTTACATAGACATTCATTATAAATTAGAATATTTCATACAATCTGACTACATATTTAGTTCCTCTTAAAATGTATGAAATGGTTTACTTCATCTTGACTAAGAAAATGTGCATGAGGAGTTTCACAGAAGCACAGAACTTCAGAGGTTGGAAGGAACTTCCAGAGGTCATCAAGCTCAACTTCCCTGTCAAGGTAGGATCCCCTAGGGCAGTTCACACAGGAATACATCCAGACAGGTTTTCAAAGTCTCCAGAGGAGACTCCACAACCTTTCTGGGCAGCCTGTTGTGGTGCTCCATCATCCTCACTATAATGAAGTTTCTCCTTATGTTGAGGTGAAACCTTCTATGTTCCAGTTTTCAGTCATTGCTTCTTGTCTTATTGCTGCTGACCAGAGATTGGCCCCAGCCACTTGACAGCCACCCCTCAGATATTTGTAGACATTGATAAGATCTCTGTCTTCTCCAGATTAAATAGCCCCAGGGCTCTAGGTCTTCCTAGGGGAGACACTCAAGTCCTCCAGTCATCCTTGTGGCTCTCCACAGGACTCTTTGCAGCAGGTCCCAGTCTCTCTCACCAGGGCAAAGCAGAGGGGGGGAAGAACCTTCCTGGTCCTGCTGGCCACACTTTTCCTGATGCAGCCCAGGGTGCTGTTGGCTTTGTTGGCCACAAGGGAACATTGCTGGCCCATGCAGAACTTGTTGTCCACTAGCACTCCAAGATATTTTTCCACAGAGCTGCTCTCCAATAGGGCAGTCCCCAACCTGTTGTGGTACCTGTTGTTATTCCTCCCCTGATGAAGAACCCTCTACTTGTCCTAATTGAACTTCATAAGCTTTGCTTTCATCCAGCTCTCCAGCTTGTCCAGATGTCATTGGATGGCAGCACAGCCTGATGGGCACTTGGGCACCCTCCCAGTTTTGTATCAACAGTGAACTTGCTGAGGGTACACTCAGTGCCCTCATCCATGTTGTTGATAAAGATTTTGAACAAAACTGGACCTGGTACTGATCCCTTGGGAATACCACTGGCCACAGGCCTCCAACTTGATTCTGTGTCATTGATGACAACTCTCTGAACTCTGTTGTGGAGCCAGTTTTCGATCCACCTTACAGACCAGCCATCTATGCCACATCTTCTGAGCTTATCTATGAGGATGTTGTGGGAGACAGTATCAAAAACCATGTTGAAGTCAAGGTAGATGATGTCCACAGCCCTTCCTTTGTCTACTCATTTGGTCATGGTATCATAGCAGGCTATAAGGTTAGTCAAGCAAGATTTTCCCTTGGTAATCCATGCTGGCTACTCCTGATGACCTCTTCTGCCATGTAGCTAGAGATGGCCTCTAGAATGAGCTCCTCCATCACATTTCCAGTGATGGAGGTGAGGCTGACCGGTCTTGCATGGGTCTTTCTTCTTGCCTTTTTTGAAGATTGGAGTGACAATGTCTTTCTTCCAGCTGTCAGGCACCTGTCCTATTCTCCATGAGTTTTCAAAAGTGATGTAGAGAGGCTCAGCAACAGTATCAGCCAGCTGTCTTAGCACCTGGGGATGCAACCCATTTGGGTCCATGAGTTTGTGTGCATTCAGTTGGCACAAGTGATCTCTAACCCAGTCCTGGCTGACTGGTGGAGTGTCCTCTTCCCCCCAGTTATGCTCTCTTGCTTCCAGAGACTGAGATTCTTGGGGGCTGGTATTAGCAGTAAAGACTGAGCCAAAGAAGGCATTCAGCAGCTCTGCCATTTCTGCCTCTTCAGTTGTTGTTCAGTACATTGTTCAATAGTGGAACCACTTTTTCCTTGATCTTCCTTTTGTTATTGATGTATTTAAAAAAGCTCTTCTTGTTTTCTTTCACCTCCCT
Organism: Tricholaema leucomelas; assembly: GCA_013400475.1. NCBI lineage: Eukaryota > Metazoa > Chordata > Aves > Piciformes > Lybiidae > Tricholaema lacrymosa > Tricholaema leucomelas. The sequence goes on from WAAF01001573.1 coordinate 224,404, forward strand.
GGCAAGACTCAGCTGCCAGAGGGCCTTGTTGCTCTTTCTTGTTGTTTCTCTACATTCTCTGGTAATATTGCTATAATCCTTCCAACTGACCAGACCTTTTTTCCCACATATTGTAAACCTCTTTTTTCTTTTTGAATTTTCCCAAGAGCATCCTGCTTATCTATGCAGGTCTTCTGCCTCCCTTACTTGTTCTGTTTTTCAAGGGAGTATGTTTTTCTTGAGCCTGGAGGAGGCAATGTTTGAATGTTAACCAGCTCTCTTGGGCACCCTTTCCTTCTAAAGCCCCAGTCCACTGGATAGTTCTAAGTGGAGTTTTGAAGAGGGCAAAGTTAGCCCTGTTAAAGTCCAGGGTTGAAGTTTCACTAATCACCCTGTTATTTTCTCTAGTGATATTGAACTCTAACATGTCATGGTCACTACTGCGGAGACTACCCCCAACCTTAACATCTACAACCAGTCCTTCATTGCATGTTAATACAAGGTCCAGCATTGTGCTTCTCCTTGTTGGTTCTTTAACAACCTACAGGAGAAAGTTGTCCTTAGTGCACCGCAGGAGCTATTTAGACTGTTTGTGCTTGGCTGTGTGGTCTTTCCAGTTAATATCAGAGTGAGTGAAGTCACCCATGAGCATCAGGGCACTCGATCCTGAGGATACTTCCAGTTGTCTGTAGAAGGCCTCTTCAACAGTTTCTTCTTGGTTTGGTAAATGCCCACAACAGTGTCATTCATGTTTGCATGTCCCTTGATTATTACCCATATGCTTTCAATGACTTCATCATCTCCCTCTTGGTTAAGCTTAACGCATTCTAGTTGCTTACTTGTATAGAAAGCAACTCCACCACCTCACCTTGTCAGTCTATCCTTCCCAAAAAGTACATAGCCATCTATTACCACATTCCAGTCATGTGAGCTGTTGCACCATGTCTCTGTAACTGTGATGAGATCATAGCTCTGTGACTGCACTCATATATCTAGTTTGTCTTGTTTGTTTCCCATGCTCCTTGCATTGGTATAGGGACAGTTCAGAGGCTTCGTAGAGGAGCATTTGTTACCATTGTGGATATAACATTATCCACTGTCCCCTACTGCCTCTGGGATACCAGTGGATCTAGTACCCTGTCTTACGATGGTCTCAGGTTTTTCTTCAGCTAATCTGGTTTTCCCCTGTACCCTCTTCAATATTAAAGACCTAGCAATCTTCCCTGATAGTTCTTGTCCCAGGATTCCTTTTCCTCTTAGTGACAAGCATTTCCTATTTATGGTCAGTAAGCCTGGGGTCTTGTAGAGTACTTCAGGATCAAAAAAATCAAAATTTTGACACTGACACCAGCCTCACAGACAGGCCCATGTTGTGTTCTCAGGCCCATGCCCTCATCAGACATAGCTAGTGGTGTGACAGAGCTAAAAATGAGTTGTGTTCCTGACCCCTTCGCCATTTGTCTCAGGATTCTGAAGTCTTTCTTCATTGCTCTCAAACTTTTTTTTGGTGATTTCATCATTGCCCAGTTGAAAACTCTCCAATGAGTAGCAGTCTGTTGGGTGGGCTGAATTAGGAAATTTTCTCATCACATCCTGAAGCCTGGGCCCAGGGAATAACATACTTCTCTAGAGAGTGGAGCTGGTCTGCATAGAGGACCCTCAGCACCCTTTAGAAGTGAGTACCCAATGACAAGCACTCATCTCTTCTTCTTAACTGTGGATGTTTTGATAGACTTTCTCCCTCCCAGTCTCTTTGAATGACATAAACTAGGCAAGTTTTCATAGTTGCTATTGGATGGTTCCACTTGCAGAGCATTGGTTTTGGTAAAAACTGGTTCACTAAGAGCTACGAATCTGTTCTTCAGGGTCACGTGGCTACATTCAGTGGATACTGGAATAACATGCCTGTCACTCCTGGGAGGAATTTGCCTCCACTTATCTCCAGCTTCTGAGTTACCCTGTTTGGGAAGCTGTCAAGAGGGTAGGGAGCTCTCTCTGTCTGTCCTGAGTTTTGCATGGTTGATGGGACTGTTTGAGGGATAGTGGAGTCTGATTCCACCAGTCTAGCTCCTGATTGCACCCACTGATAGTCCACAATTTTTCAACTTCCTCCTTCAGCTCAGCCACTAGAGAGAGAAGGTCACTAACATGGTCACAACGCACACAGGTGTAGTTTGTGCAATCTGGCATGTGAAGTGAGATACTCCGGCACTCCCCATAACCAGGAGTCTGGGCACCTGCATGTTTGTGTCTGACCTCTGTCTGGGTGGACACCTTTCTTCTAGAAATACCTTTAGCCCAGGGTGCAACTGTTCCATCTTGTTGTGGAGGGCCCATAGGCCTGAAAACAGACTTGCATATGCCTTGCCCTGCCTGGACATATTTTTCCTGCTCATAGTCAGGGGTGAGCACATGGCCAGCCCAGAGGGGCACAACAGGCCTGGTGCCACGTGGAGTCTGACCTGCCCAGGATTTAGGTTATATAAGCCCCCACGTGCTCAGCTCACGCTGGCTGGGTGCTAGGCCCATGTGAGCCCCATATTTGGAAAGTCCAGGCCTGTGGCTCCTTGCCTATTATGGCAAGGTTGGCTGACTGCAAGCCTGATTGGTTATTGGTGGCCAATGAGACCACTGATCTCGGCCCACAGTTCATAAACAGAGGTGCACTCACGTGCCAGGGTTCCTCTTTCACTCGCCAGTGCAGTCACTCACTTAAGCCTGTCACTACGGGGCTCAGACTCCCCGTGCAGCCGTGCATCCCACTGCACGCCCACTGCCTTATTGCCTGCTGTGTGCCATCGCCATGAGATACCAGGAGCAGACCTCTTTTTCTGCACAGGATCATCTTCCCTCTGACCCGCCAGCAAATCCTGCCTACGAGTTCCCTGGAGACAGCAGCCAGAAGGACCCAGCAGCTACGGTCAGAGACTATTGCCCCTGAAGCCGGGAGTGTTCCAGCCTTGGAGTCCACGGGCGGAGACCCTAAGGAGTTGGACGCTTTACATAGACTGTGACGTAGCCCGCAGGGTGATTTATAATTGATCAAAATAGTGAGTAAATGCTTCTCTAATTCCTATTGTGCCTGCCATAGAGCAGAAAGCTTGGAGCCCACCCTGCTGGGCAGATAGTATATAGATCCCAAGCGGCAGTAGCCGCGGGGAAAACTCTCTCTCTGTTTAATAGTTATGCTAGTCATTGTCATAGAGTTATTAATAATCTGTTTATTGTGATATTAGCCCATAAGGTTCTCTCATAACTGCGAATTGAATCATATCTGAGCTCTGTGGTAACAGGTTGGACTTGATGATCTGTGAGGTCTCTTCCAACCTTGGTGATACTGTGATACTGTGATACTGTGATATTTAATATAGTGGTTGGGGGTGTCGAGAGTTAAGAATATTGAGTTTAATAATCATGTATTTTTATATAAATTATCTCGCACCTATTGATTTTTCCCCTTCGCCACAAACCGGCGATAAGGGCAGAATTCCCCTCCACGGGTTTTATTCTCAGATCATACAGAACCATTCATGCAGGACTCTCAGATCCAGCGAAGATCAGCCAATGATACTTTGCCATTAACTGGAACAGCAAATTTGTCATAAATAATCCCTTTCCAGGACTGAAAGTATGACTCTAAGGTCAGTGCTAATGTCCTTCATATCAGTGGAAGGTTTATACATGTACAAAGTGTATTCCTTATATTTTTAAAAGCTCTTCTGATGTATCGCTGGAGTCTGTGAGCTTCTACACATGCAACATGCATTCTCACACATGTACTTACTCACTCACATACTCACATAAGATAGAGTTTTCTGCCACTTTCTATCTGGCAACATATTAATCTTGTGTTTCACATTTTCTAAAAGCTTCACCATTATAACATAATTACTGCTGAAATTGACCTTTAAAATATATTCCAAATTTCAAATGTCTTTAAACCCCTCAGTGAGCACCATTCTTCAATTTCACATATTGTTTTCTTTTTTTTAGGAGAGGCGGGACAAAAGATGAGAAAGAGCACGAGCAGCTGAATGTCAGCATGTAACATATGCATTTAGTGATAAAACAAAATCTTGTAAAAAATTACGTGGTTATTTTTAATATCCAGTCTTCATGCAGCTACAATTTCCCTTAAGGTAAATGAAAATGTAATAAAACTAACTAAAATGTTGCATTTGTGTCTTATCCTTCCCTAAAGTAATTCAACCAATCAGTTTAGCTTCACTAATATTCAAATGTATATGTGATACTGGCAATATAAAAGTTCAAGTGCTCCTCAGCCTCTAAATACATTTAAACTGCCTTTATTAGAACATGCACTTTCTAAATCTGTGTAAGTACCTAAAATTGATTGTGTTTTTAACTGTCCTTAAAGGAAAACATAATCTTGCCGGCAAATGAGATGCTGAACTGTGTGTGGAGGCAGATATTAGCATCTAAGGCTAAAAATGTACACATTACAGTGCTCATATGAACTTCTATGTGGTCACATTACTGCGCAGATAAGAAAATATAAAAGCAGTTGTTACAATTTCCGTCCGGCAGTATTTACATCTAGGCTCATTTTTTCAATCTACCTCCAGGAAGAGAGGCCAGAGGACCTGGAGGAGAGCAGAGGAAGTTTCCTCCTTCAGGAGCTCTCCACTGATAATGTGTGCCCCTGCCCAGGTTTGGGACATCTGGGAGAAGGACAGATGAAGAAGGATCTTCATCTGTCCTTCTAGGGAAATCCCAGCTTGAAAAGGTTGTTCACAGACCTCTCCCTCTATCTTCTCCCATACAGACAAGTGTACCAGCTTGTGAAGTGTGTGTCACACTCTAGGGCTGCTTTGAGTGCCCACCAGTGTTGAGTGTCTGATGCCAAACATAGATCAACTTCTCAGGCCCCTTCTATGGTTTCATTCGCTTCCCATTGCCACAGCTCCCTCCATCTTCAAGCAAAGCACTAGGTTGGAATAGCAGCTGGCAGATGAGCCAACTTGGTATTTGTAGAGACTACATGCCCTGCAAATCTTCCCCCATGCTTTGCCTAGAACTTTCCTAAATGACCAAGGGGATGCTGACATTACAGAGATGCAATTTTGAAGGACCAGCTTCAGTTTTGGGAGGCCAGTCGTCAGCGACAGACAGGTGATCACACCACCAAAGCATGGGTCAGGCAGGTCTCTAATGAAGATAAAGGAGATAGGCTCACCAAATACACTCAGTTTGTGTCCATTTATTCCAGCTGCTTGTGACAGGGTGTGCATCTTGTAACCTGCTGTCCCACCTTTCCTTTCACTTCATGAAAAAATGCTGTGCAGAGTCAAACTCAGTAGAAATGGAAATCATTGGAAATATCAGTGGTGTCTGTCCAACACTTTTGCTGAAATGCAGAAGTTTTTTAAATTATTATTTCCCTTGCACAAATCTGTTTTAGGTTATAGGGTTTTGTTGTGTGTCATACACACACCTCCCCCCCCACCCCTTTCTCCTTCATCCTTTCTGTGGGGCAGGGAAATAAATTGCTCTGCCTACTTTGCACAAAGGCTTACATAATGTTCTGTTAAAGTTTTTGGTATGCCTAGCAGATATAAGGGGGAAATATCTGTCTGTAACAATTCTAAAGTGTGTGTATTTTCTAGCTAGCTCACACTGCTTTAGAGGATTTAAGCCCTCCATAAGAAGTCCTTTTGCCTGTGAATCTTTTATGTTACACCTAGGTGTCCTCATTATAAGGGCTCTGCTATTTGACAAGCAACGCTTGTCTTTACAGTCAGTGATGAACACAGCATGACAGGCAATGTGTGCCTCTGTCCAAGGCACTGAATCACAATAAAATGGTAAATTACTGTCTGTCATAGCTAGGAACCACAATGACTAATATCCTATTCTCCATTATACATAAGATGAGGTGTGGAGGGGTGGAGGGTGCACTCGTTTGGTGGTGGTGGGAAAAGATAGTGTTACAAACCTTTTTATTGAATCCTTGCAATTGAAAATGTACCTGGACACTGAGAAAGAAAGCTAAAGACTGGTTTTCACAGGAGAAAAAGCATGAGCTACTGGCAAATGGCATTACTGTTAGAATACTTCTAGACATTTCAGAATCTGTTATTGTTTGGGGATCATCAGGATAGAGATATTTGAAAATAGGATTCGTTCTCACTCTCTAGCAGAAATATGGAATCCAGTTTTGATTGAAGTGCAATAATAATTGTGAGCTGGGCTGTGTGTCGCTGCAGCTCACAAAGGCCCCCATTAGAGCAGCCTTTATTTTAAAACAAGTCATTTATCATTGGAGTATAATTTCCAGTAAATATATTGTTTGTTCAACTGTAATGCTAAAGATAATGTTCAGAATTCTTCCCTCATATCTCATTATGAAATAATTGATAGCAACATGGCCATTTCTTTTCATTTGTGAGGCTTTGGTTGTTGGTGTTTTTTTTTTCCCTCTTCCTTTAAGGAAAACTCTTGAAACAGTCGATATCAGCACTTTCAAAAATGTGATACAATAAATAAATCTTTCATACAATGGCAGAGAATGCCCTTATTCTATTAAATTTACCATAAATAAAACTGTTTTTAAGCACCATCTTACATAAATGTCTTCATTAAGCACCGTCTTACATAAATGTCCTCAAATTTTGTGCAAGGAGAGAGAAGAAAAGGGAAAATGAGGGGAAAGCACAAAGATGTGCCTTCAACAAATTGTTTCATTCTCAAAACATATTAAATTCACCTTCCTGTGTATTACATGCAGAGCAGTCCCCTTCCAGCTTGCGGAGAGACATTGTATTGCTTGGAGTTGTTTAATTAATGATGGCCTTGATTGTTACATATGAGTAGATTGTCTGCATTCTTTTTTAATAGGATGCATTATTACAGCAGACTTTGTAATTTAACTGTTGTCTCAGAAAACACCTTTGGAATCTTTCTTTTTAAATATTGTAATATGTCAATATTAATAAGGACCATCTGCTTTTGCCACTGAAGGCCATCTTTGAAGAGACTCAGCAAGAACATACTAAATGGGTTTAAATATCAATGCCGGTCTGAAATATAGAATAGAATAGAATAGAATAGAATCAATCAGGTTGGAAGAGACCTCCAAGATCATCCAGTCCAACCTAGCACCCAGCCCTAGCCAGTCAACTAGACCATGGCACTAAGTGNTCAACTTCACACTGTTCTCTTCATATTTATAGAGTTTCAACCCTTCTTACTACAGTACAGTATTTCCTATTTTGCAGTCTTTTCATCTCATTTCATACGACACAATCTGGCATTTCATGTGAGTTTGATTTTTCAGAGCGAATTTCTTCTCTCCCTCTCCTTCCAATCCCCTCTGGCTTTCAGAAAAAATGGGGCTCCATTGAGACTTTGTCACCTAGCATTCTCAAGCCTGAAGCATTTGCTTTAATTTAAGCATGTGTTTAAGTGATTTGTTAAAAGGAATCAAGCATATTGTTAACCTTACAGAGATATCTCCTTTGACTTTGAATAGATTTTTATGCAAAACTTGCAGTCTGCTGGGGTTTGATATTGGTACTGGGATGCTGTAGCAAAGAGATGGTAAAATACAGGAAGACTTGGAGAAAATGGGCTGCTCTGAAATTTTGGATTGCTTATATTGAAATATTTCTTCACTGAAATTCTTATGCTTTCCTATTGACTTGTGCTGATGTTATCTGAACTTCAGAATGATATTATATAAAGGAAAAAAAAAGGAGAAATAATACCTGGTAGGTGGTATGTGTAGCACTATCAATACCTGGCACTCAAATGTCACTTTTCATCTCTAAAGCACTTTACGTAATTAGCTAATTCATCACCACACCTGCATGACCTGAATCTTTTCAATGAGGCAACACAGGACATTCACGGCTGACACTGTTCACAGAGCAATCAGACTATCCATATGGGGTCACTTCTGGGTGAAAAAAGCTGATCTTATCTTAAAGACAGAGCTGCCTTACCACAATTTTGAATGGATATGTGCTGAAGGAGTATTCGCTTTGAAAATGTTGCAAAGAGGAGGCTCAAGGGAGACCTTATTGCTGTCTACAACTACCTGAAGGGTGGTCGTAGCCAGGAGGAGGCTCCTCTCTTCTCTCAGACAGCCAGCACCAGAACAAGAGGACACAGCCTCAAGCTATGCCAGGGGAAATTTAGGCTTGAGGTGAGGAGAAAGTTCTTCACTGAGAGAGTCATTGGCTACTGGAATGGGCTGCCCAGGGAGGTGGTGGAGTCGCCGTCCCTGGAGCTGTTCAAGGCAGGATTGGACACGGCACTTGGTGCCATGGTCTAGCCTTGAGCTCTGTGGTAACGGGTTGGACTTGATGATCTATGAGGTCTCTTCCAACCTTGGTGATACTGTGAGACTGTGACACTGTGATACTGTGATACTGTGATAACATGCACCCCATAGTTCTGCATATCGATGCAGAAAGATGATGTGCAGAGCCTGTTCTACTGGCTCCACAGTTAATAGGAGTTATGTATCCACTCAGAGCCATTCTCTGCCTTCAGTAGGAGCCAGTGGACACATAGGCTTGGTCCAGATCTGTTGGCAGAACCTGCATGACGGGAAATCTCCTGTGAAATCTGCCTGTCCTTGTGTTTAGATAGGCACCGGCATTTCTAAACAAATCACAGCAGTGAAAAAGGACACCCTATGGACTTGGCTGGAGGCTCAGTGCTCAGCAACTGTATTCACTGACATGATAACACTTTTTTTTCCCCTCAGTAAGATGATGGAATTTTTTCATCAGGGTGCAAAACAAAAAGCCTTTCAGTCTACCTTTATGCCTTGTTTTTCAATGGCCTAATCACATCCATGGGCCAACTACAGAAACCTTCACCCTTTCTACAAACAATTTTTTTTTCCTACCAAAAGTGCAGACAGGCAATGATGACTTCAGTGCCACAAGAACTGACCCTGCACTAGAGATTGGACCAGGCAAACCCCGGTGTCAGCCTCTGAGGAATAAACACTAAAAAGCAGTAGAAGCTAGTTCAAGGGGAAAACACAGGGCAGAGAGTCCATGTAGGCACCCCGGTGATTCCTCCTTGTTCCCCATTCATACAGAAAGCTCAGGGAGAAATTTCTTTTGTCACAAGCTCCCTATGTGGCACCAATAATCAGACTACATGAGCTTCCTGTGGGTTTAGGTTTGTGCTCTGCTTAATGTGGTACGTTATTAGCTTTTTTTCTTGGTGTGTAACCATTCTCACATACATGGGAGGGGCTCTCTTCCAGAAGGTGATTTGTCAGAACTTGCAGTGAAAGTCAAAGCCTGCAATTAAATGAAGTGGATGTACTTGAGAGAGAGAGATGTAGAACATCCCAGTGCACGCTTGGATTTATCATATTGAAAGAACATAGTCTTCTTTCTACGCAGTTGCAGTATTTGATAAACGGCCTACATTAGGACACCGCAAAGGTGCATTGCATCATTAATTACCAGGGTATATGCTGAAGTGGAAGCTAATAAAAATTGTCTCTCGCATGGAAGTGAGAAATCTTACTACCTGATGATTCCTGATGGAAGAAGATGTTTCTGGAGCCACATGTGCAACCTTGTACAGGTAATAATAGCAAAACACTCAGGGGAGTCTTTTATGTTTGAGGATGTAATTTTTCTTTTTGATTTATAGGATACTTATGGCTTTCCTCCTTTCTTTTTTTTTTTCTTTTTTTTCCTTTTTGAATCAAGAGACTTGGTAAAAATCAGCTGATGACACACAGATCCAGAGAGAAGAACAGAAAAGGAAGGAAGATAGAACAGAATAAAATGGGACAAATGCAAGTCTCTGGGAGGAATGCCAGCCACTAGCTCCGCTGTTATTATACTGGAGAATCTTATAAAACTCCAGCCACTAATAACAGGCTGCTGCCAGATATTGATAATTTATTCAAATTGTAGGTCTGGATTTGAGGGAGCAGATGTTCCTCATGCAGACACTTTCAGAAAATGAATTCCAAAGAAACAAAATAACATTCGGTGCTCTCAGTAGAGAGGAGAGGCAGTACCAGAACAACCGAGTGACTGCCACTGCAGCCAGCCAGTCCCACAGCACGCTAGCCTTGCCTTCCCCCCCCCCCCCCACCAATTTATTAGCAGTGTGCAGGGCTTTCTGCAACCAGGAAGCTTGGAGAAGCAGGCAGCCCCTGGCTGGATTCCCGTTCTCATGCAATGGAGGCCAAGCCCCAGCCACCCTGGGCTATTTAAACACCTCAGGATCCCTGCACACTGAGCAAGACCAATAAAGGGTGAGTCACTGGGGCATGCCCTAGCAGCCTGAGAGGTCAGTTGCCTGAAGAGATCCAGCCATGGCTACAACTTGGCTGAAGGCTGTTGTTAGGAAAGCTCCTCTGCAGGTACCCAGACAGAGTCTGCACACAAACATGTAGGCATCCGGACCCTTGCCCACAGAGAGTGCTGGAGCCTGGTGCTTGCAATGGAGAGTGGAGGGGACAGCACCTGTGTTAGGTGTGAACAGGTGAGTGATCTGCTCAGCCTGGTGGCTGAGCTGAAGGAACAAGTGACAAGACTAAGAACTATAGGAGCATGTGAAAGGGAGTTAGACTTGTGGAACCAGGTTCTGCAGACCCCCCTAGCAAATAGAGCTGACCCAAGAAATGGGGAGAATGGACACAGCTTAAGAGAGTCAAGGGAAACCCCTTCTACCCCCCCCCCCCTCATCTTCCCAGTTGCCCTCGCACAAGTATGGAGCACTGGAATTTGAGGGTGAGGCAAATGCAGAGAATGCAGAAAAGAGAGACCGTCTGGGTGGCTGTCCAAAACAAATCAATCTGCCCCTGGCATTAGGATTTGTACCCTTAAAAAAAAAAAGAGGAGGGTAATTGTTATTGGTGATTCCCTTCTGAGATGAGCAGAGCAGCAGAGTCCTATATGTCAGCTGGATCCTTCACACAGTGAAGTCTGCTGACCCCCTGAAGCCCAGGTCAGAGATGTTACCAGAAGGCTGCCTAGTCTAGTACAAGCCTCTGATTACTATCCCTTACTGGCTAAGCAGGTGAGAAGCAATGAAGTCAAAACCAGAACTTCAAATGCAATCAAAAGGAGCTTCAAAGTGCTAGGGAGACTGGCTGAAGGAGGGAGGGCATAGGCAACTTTTTCATCAATACTCTTGGTGCCAGGAGGGAGTACTGAAAGGGACAGGAAATCATCCATGAGTAATGAGTGACTCAGAGGCTTTAAACCAGGCTTGAAGGGAGAGTGGGTTACAACCAGGGGCATTAAAGATGAGGCTAAGAACAGCCTTCATTCTGGCATTTCACTTGAGGTGGGTGGCAATATCAAAATTGCCTGTGACAAGTAGCAGGAAGACACACAATTGTGGGAAGGATGGGGTGATAGTAAGGGACTTCAACCTGTCTCCCTGAAGCATGCTATGAACACTGTAGCAAAGGCAAAGTCTTGCAGAGCTGAGCCAGAGGCCTCTGACATAATAGGAGATAGGAGGTAAGCTCCCATGAAATGCCTTAGGGGAATGCCCCTCTAAGAATGTGACATGACTGGCAGCCTAACTGAAGTGCCTCTATGCCAATGCACACAGCATGAGAAACAAACAGGAGGAGCTGGAAGCAATCCTGCTGCAGGAAACCTAGAATGTAGCGGTAAATGGAAACTTGGTGGGGTGAATCCTATGACTGGAACGTTGCCATTGATGGCTACAAGCTGTTCAGAAAGGACAGGAGAGGAAGGAGGAGTGGAGGTGCTGCCCTCTATGTAAAGAAGTGAATAGAATGTGAAGAGGTGTCACTAAAGAATAGCCAGGAGCAGGTCAAAATCTTATGAGTAAGTACTCAGGACTGGGACAACTAAAGGAGCTTTGTGGTAGAAGCCTGCTGATGAAGCCTTCTCACTCCAGCTGGAGGAGACATCGTGATCACAGGCACTCATCCTTCAAGCAGATTTTAACCACCCTGACAGCTGAGCGAGCTGGGATTGTTTAGCCTGGAGAAGAGGAGGCTCAGGGGAGACCTTATTACTGTCTACAACTACCTGAGGGGTGGTTGTAGCCAGGAGGAGGTTGCTCTCTTCTCTCAAGCAGCCAGCACCAGAACAAGAGGACACAGCCACAAGCTACTCCAGGGGAAATTTAGGCTTGAGGTGAGGAGAAAGTTCTTCACTGAGAGAATCATTGGCTACTGGAATGGGCTGCCCAGGGAGGTGGTGGAGTCGCCGTCCCTGGAGCTGTTGAAGGCAGGATTGGACGTGGCACTTGGTGCCATGGTCTAGCCTTGAGCTCTGTGGTAACAGGTTGGACTTGATGATCTATGAGGTCTCTTCCAACCTTGGTAATACTGTGATACCATGACATCTGTTGGAAAAGTAGCACAGCTAGCTGTAGGCAATCCAGAAGGCTCCTAGAGTGCCTAGGTGACTACTTCTTAAGAAATTAACACCCCTACGCAAAGGCATTCATTATTGGACCTGCTGGTCACAAATGCAGGTGAAGTCACAGGGACGTCAAAGTTGAAGGTGGCCTGGGCTGCAGCAATCGTACACTAGTGCAGTTCATTGTCTTAAGGGATATGAAGCCTATGAGAAGCATAGTCAGGACCCTAAATTTTAGGAAAGTGAAATTTCCAGGTCTTCAAGGAGTTATTAAATAGGACCCCATGGGAAATGGCCCTCTGGGACAAGGGAGCAGAACATAGCTGGCAGATAGGATGTTAGGAACAGGTTCTTTTCTATGAGGATGGTGAAATACTGAAACAGGTTGTTTGCCCAGGGAGGTGGTTTGGGCCCCATCCTTGGAGACATTCAAGGTGAGGCTTGACAGGGCTCTGGACAGTATGATCTAGCTGAAGATGCCCCTGCTTACTGCAGAAAGGGTTGGACTAGATGACCTTTGGAGGTCCATTCCAACCCAGACCATTCTGTGATTCTATGATAGTGTGCCATAACCACCTGAACTATCTTCTATTTTTGTTTCCCCTCACACCTTTTGTTCTCTCCCTACTCTTCCATCCTTACCACTAGATGAATCTGTTGCCTTTCTTCTTCGATGCCAACAAACAAATAATAAATATTCTGGTTAGTCTTCTGTGTGTGCTAGAATACATTACACTTGATTTCACTAGGAGTAGTGGGACTGTGAGCAGGAGCAAAACGTCCAAACACACCTCCTATTAGGAAGGAATTAGAATTCATTAGAAATAAATGTTGACCTGAAACAAATTCCTCCAGTTGTTTCAATGTTTTGAGACTGTGCTACCCAATACAGGGGTTACTTTTACCGTGCAGCAATTTCATAGATGGTTTCTCTTTCTTTACATCTGGTGAGACTGGAGGAACCCTGGGTATAGATAAACCCAGAATCTCACAGGCACACATGCTCTAACTTGAAGCAAGCTATTCATTCTATCATCTTCTTGAGTTGTTGACTACTCCATCTGAAACCATTCTAGACATGGTGCAACACAATGTCCTGTGTGTGCAAGAACTGTAAACATATTTCCTTGGGCACAGTGACAACTGTTACTGAACACTAAAGCATAATACTTACTACCAGCGGTCCTGTTCTCTCCAAGAAACCCTCAATCTCTAGGACCAAACCCAAAGTGCATAGAAATTTGTGTAGTTCTGCACTGCTTGGAAATATAGGTAGGTCCAAGACACTCAAAGAAATTAGGATGGTGATCTAATTCTCAGAACTTTACAAATGGTTGTACAGACTTACATTTCCAACCAGTTCCATTTTATAATTCCCAGCTAATCTCATGCAGTAAGTTGTCTTCCACTCAGTTGCACATCACTGTCTGTCTCTTTTCCTAACTGATCCCAAGTTGCCATCTGTCTCTGGCAAGCCTTTCTTAGATATACCCATCTGAGAGGTACTTACATGGTGACACTCAGGAATGTCAGTCCTTCAGACTGTCTAGTCCAAGCCTGTGTCTGACATCCAGCTCTCAAGTCATGCAGAGACTGAGGAACACCCTCTTGACACCTGTACATGCATGCACAGCCTCACCTTTTACAGTAAGTGTCACAAAGGAATGTTTGCAAACAGAACCAAAGGTGGATTAGTTCAGAGAACTATATAACAGGACATGGGAAGTACCAGGGAAGGGGAAAAAACAGTCACAAAGAATTGCAGTTGCAAATCATTGTGTATGTTGAAAAATCCTACAACTGATTAAGAGCCTATCTGGTCCCTACTACCCTGTGCCCGTTGTCTATAATGACAGGCATCCAGGGTGCTAGAAGTCTAAAAGTCACTGCATCTTATTTCACCCCAAAGCTTGAAGTACGTCATTTCCATGGCTTCTGTCTCACTTGGAGGTCTGTTCCCTCTGTGGGAGAAACAGTACGTCTGTTGAAATATGTCTCCGGAGCAAATTGTCTCACTTTTGTCTTCTCTGCATTTAGATGAAAGCAAAAACTTTCAGGTTTCACTCTGATAGTGGCAGAACTTTACAGTTGGGTAGTAGAAGGGGAATAGAGCCTTTAGCTCACTTCTTATCCTTTGGAATGTTGCTTTAGCCTCCAATGCTGCACTTCATGATGCTGTATGATAAGCAGAAAAGTGTGGAAGGAGTAGGACCTGAAAAAGAGTCTTTATTTTTCTCCTGTGCCCAGTTAACAGTTGACACTAACTCTGCAAACTTTATTGACTCCTTCTGTGTCTGGTGCTAAGTATCTTTCGATTTCTTTCCAAGTAATGGGGGAAAAGAACAAAACAAACCAAAAAATGAGGGACAATCATCTAGTTCCATGATGAATGAAACCCATGTCACTCAGAGAAAATGAATATTTCTTTGCAATAATGACCAGATGGTAGCAAGACTCAGATCCAAATTAAAACATGCATGATAAATGCCAAGAAAACACAGAAAGACAAAAACTCAACCTGGAGTGAAATCTCTCTATAAATCTTCCTCCCCTCCCCTTCAACACAGGCACTTCTAATGGGAATTAAATTATTAAGAGATGTTGCAAGGAGAATACAAATGTGAGTCTTCCTCTGTCTTGGAACTTTTTGAAAGAATATTTCAGCACAGCCAGCTGGCTTTTCTTCTCTGTATGAGACAGCACTGAACTGGACAGGATCTTTTCATGCAGAAGCACAGGCAAAACACTAATCCAGAAAATAAACTATACATTGGAGTTGACATAAAAATAGAGTAAGTTTGCCTACTGCACAGCTGACCTATGAAACTCCTTGCTGCAAGAAATTACTGCAGCTGAAGGTCTTCAAGGGTTTAGAAAGGGAGCAGTATCTGTAGATAGTAAAACCACTCTAAGTTATATTAGACTGAACAAATGTGGGTAGTGATTTTACAATATCTTAGTTCTAGGTGGATGCAAAAAGCAAATTAATAGTGTTAGAAAGAAATGATCTTATGAAAAATGTAGTCTATAATTTTTCTGATGCTTTTTCATGAGGTATGTCATATTTGACACAGCTGCGATCACGACAGAGGATAACAGTACTGCTGGAGCTGATCTAACATGGCATTTGCAGGGATATTTGAAGGAGGTCTGTATTTTGGCATCCTCCTGGATGGCTTCTGGGTGAGCCAAATCTGTCTCTTCACTGTTCAACCAAGGAATACGCACATAAACCTTATTTTTAACTGTCCATTTCTGATCCCTTCTATGTGTCCTTCCTTCTATTCGCAGATTTCACAAAATGGATGGCCTCTCAGGGGGCTGGCTGGCTCCTCCCTGTGAGCACTGACACCTTCCTCCCAGAACTAAGTTAATGAGCAATATTAAATTACAGAGGCACATATACACTTTGGAAAAAAAAAAAAAAAAAAAAAGCCCAAAACCAAAACAAAACATGGTGTTTGATTCCCCCTAAATTGCCAAGCTCTACTTAAAACCAATAACAAATGTTCTTCCCCAGCAAGATGTGATTAGCTTTTATACCTGTGCAGATTGTACAAACACACAGGAGGGAGCTTTTAAATATCATTGATTTGCCTATTTGAAATTATTAATTTCAAATTCAGCTGGAACAACCTTTGCTAAATTACACTGTGCCAGTGGGACTTAGAGGACCCACAAGTCTAAACTTAACTTAAGAGTAGAAGATGGGAAGGCTAAAGAAGAAGAAGAAAAAAACAAAACAAACCAAACAAACAAAACCCCCTCAGCTAAAAGTCCATTTAAACTCAGTAGGTTTCCAGTTAATTACCTTTTCACACCTATCCCAGTAGTTACAGATGTATTTATAATGTGTGCCTGCCTTGGTAGTTACTGAATACTGTGTTCTCCATGGACTCTGTGTGCCAGGATTTCTCCCTGACATCTAAAAGGTGTTCCATTTTAATTGCAGTCACATCCAAGCACTGTTTGGGTTCAGATGTTATGGCTCAAACTAATTTCCGTCTCTCTCCATTTCTCCCTTTCTTTCCCCTTCTCTTCTTGTCTGTATAAAGGGAACAAGTCAATGTCATGTGTGGAGATATTATTGAATTCTGGTGAAACTTGTTTGAGGATGCATCCATTGTTTGATTGTGGAGTAGAACAGATGTATGTGACTACTGATCACATTCTTACCTCATCCTGACAACATACCCCATCTTTCTTGGATGCTGATGCACTAGTTCAACACTTCACAGCTCCTTCTTGGGACTAGAATACACTGCTCTCTCTAAAGGGCTTGTCCTCCTTAACTCTGTGTGAGTTTGCACTCTGTGATCTGCTCTCCTCATTGTAGGTCCCACAAGAAGGGGCATGGCTGAAATTCAGCCCAAAATTACCAGGTCATAGCTGTTGTCCCACAGTTCTATGGAGTGAAAAAGTCTCCTTCAGAATGCAATTGCCCTGTGTCATTTTTCAGGAGAAAAATTGCCATCTGAAACTGCTGTTTCCTCTCTGCTGTCTCTAAAAGGAGCCATAGACAAGTAGCTCAGTCACAAATAAACTTTCACAGTATCTAAATTCAATCAGATGAACCTTACCATAAGACATTTACCAGGGTCATTTGAGGAGATTATTGCAGAGAAAAAGACTGAATGTGAGTACAACTCAGGGAATGGAACCAGTGTTACTGAATCTATTCTCTCTGGGATGGAGGAACAAGGAATGGATTCAGAGCGTTGTGAAAATCTACTCCATTCACTATCTCTTCATATGGAATGAAAAACTTGTTCTGAGATTATACTTTCAGGAAAAAGTCCCTAACCCTTCTGAAGAGCACTGGAGAAGAGCCTCATTATTGCACTCCTTAACATTGTTCCATGTGGCCTCCTAAACATCCTGCATATTCACCTGAAGAATCATAGAATCAGTCAGGGTTGGAAGGGACCACAAGGATCACGTAGTTCCAACCCCCCTGCCATGGACAGGGACACCCTACCCTAGATCAGGCTGGCCAGAGCCTCAACCAGCCCCACCCTAAATACTTCCAGGGGTGGGTCCTCCACCACCTCCCTGGGCAACCCATTCCAGTCTCTCACTACTCTCATGCTGAAGACATATGAACAACATCCTGCTGTAGTAAGGGATTCTGTTTGGCAGGGAATGACGAGCTTGCAGCACAATCAAATGTTTCTCAAGGGCTGTACGGAAGCAGCTCTCACAAAAGCTACAGCCATCATAGACAGCAGCCATCTTTCAGTTGTAGGCTAGGGATGATTCCTTAGCTTAATTTCTCTACTGCACAGCTCAAGTCTAGACATTGAGACAGACTTCAGAAACAAAGCCAA
This sequence comes from Tricholaema leucomelas, assembly GCA_013400475.1. NCBI lineage: Eukaryota > Metazoa > Chordata > Aves > Piciformes > Lybiidae > Tricholaema lacrymosa > Tricholaema leucomelas. The sequence continues at coordinate 242,066 of WAAF01001573.1, forward strand.
CAAAACCAAAGTAATCATGTACCTAAATTTGCCCCCTGAGAAGAAAATGACAGAAAAGGCTGCAATGGAGAAAAACTGGTCATATCACTTAGTGCATGACTGGAAGGCACTCTACTAAGCTGGTGTTGAGGATGGAATAAAAACCTATCTGGAACAGAACAGCACTCAAGAGGTTATTCACAGCCACAGAATAAACAGTGAAAATTTACTGGAGTACACAGACCACCCAAGTGTGCAGCTAAATGAACATCATAGTAATGGAATTGCCATATCCCTCTGAATTGTACCTCAGTAAGGCTACCCTGCTGTTTCAAAAGCAAATTCAGAGTAGATGGTAGGAGCCTAGGTAATTAGAATACAAACCATAGGGAGAAGATAAACCATCTAAGTTGATAAGGATAGTGTGAACTATTCTGACAGCAAAACCTGTGTGAGCATTCAAAAAGACAAACAGGTTGTGGAAATATGGTAATGTTACAGCTAAGGTAACAGAAGTACTCAGCTAAAGGTATACCAAGCTGTCTGAAAAAACAACCTGTGATTTCTATAAGAGGCAGCTATTCATCTTATGTCAGACTCCTATTCTTAGTAATCTGCTGTTTCTTTGTCAATATAATGCAATATAATTTCACACTTTTAAAAACTCCACCGGACTTACACAGACTTCCACCAAGTGATGTACATTCAGAAGAAGGCAGTTGAGACTACAGAAGCAGCTTTAAATTGCTTTCCTTAAGTCCACATGCTTGACTGCAATGCCACAGTGGTACTGTAGTGTGGTTTCCTCTCAAAACATATCAGTGCCTTTGATCTGCTTCCATTTAGAGTCCTTTCCCTTCATGTCTTCAAGGACCTAGGGGACACAACTGGATGCAGTCTCCCAGCCCAATGATCACAGCTGATCTGCAGGTGGTGAAGCAGATGCTGTACCTTGTTGGCTTGTTCACAGACATCACATAGGTAGCCCTTTTTTACTGAATGTTCACTTTCTCCCTGATTATAGTTTTATCAGCAGCACTCAGCATGATGCAATAGCCAGCAGTTTACTATAAGGAGTTCTGGCTTCTGGGGAAGGCAAAAACACCATGATTGTCACTTTGTCCACAGTGGGAGCTTGGGCTCAAGTGTTATGCTCTGGTCATCCCTATTGTTTTGCTACTAGTATATAGAATAACACAGTGCTAACCCTGGAGAGCTAGCGCTCTCAGAAGCAATTCCCAGGCACAGTTTTGGAGGGTACCACAAACCAGGAACTTGGCCTGGTAGGAAGAATGGGTGATGCCATCCAGTTTTAGGGCAGTGTCTTGGTCTTGAGTTACACTAGTTCACTTGCCTACGAAGCAAGGGGGAGTCTGAGGCTAGAGCACAGGTAGCTGCTCAGATATCTCTCTCCTGGCACTAACTTTAGCACAGTGACTTTGCCTTTGTCTACCCACATCTGTTTAAGTAAGGCACCTCTTACTAAGACACAGGGCTAAAGTCCTACACAGAATGCTTTGCAAAAGGGAGATGCTTCTGGATGCTGGGAACATCCTGCTTTTCAAATGTTAGTCTACTGATAGTTGATTTTTGGTGTCCCCATTGTCAGCTCATAGTTCCAGGACGTCAGAACCAAGAGCGGTGGAGAAGGGGGGCCTCTCCCTCGAAGTATAGAGATCAGCCACTTTCCCTGACTCTTAAGTGCTTACTCAGCAATGGAGAGGAATAGGAGATGGAGAAGGACAGCAAAGAGGGAAATAAAAAATAAACCCTACCAAACCAAAGAAAAATATTTTCAGTTCTTGTCGGGAAAAGAAAGATTAGAAATGACATCCAGTCAACACTCATTGATTCTCTTTTGTTATGACTGTGATATAGAACCTTCCAATTCCTTATGTTTTCATGACTGGCAAGCATTCTCTGAGCACCTTAACCCAGAGTCTCTGGGCCACCCTCTTCCACCTCATATTTTTAAATTATTATGATTATTATTTTTTTTTCCTCATTGTTTTTAAGTCACTCTCTATATAACAGTTGTTCTTCACATTAAATGACATCAGATGAGAGCTCACCATAGTCAGAAGAATGGAACTGTCATCTCTAATTTGCCTGGCAGAAGCTGTGTTGACAGGAAGTTGTCTGTGGTTGTTTAGAGATAAAATAATGCTCTGAGGAGAAGTGCAGAAACTTAATAGGACTTTAAAAACAACAGGAGCCATGGGGACTGCAGATGGTTCCTAGGCCTAAGGACTAAATAAACAATGATTTTATGGGCAAGAATGTAGCCTAGGGGAGATGGCCTCTAAAGAGATGTTCACACATATTGTGTCCAACATCATTAGACAACCCGGTGGGAACAAACGTTCAGCAGTTAAAGGCATTTTTAAAAGGAAAAATCAGCCTCAAAAGATGCTTTAAATGAACAGGAGGTGGAAGAGAAAACTGTCTGAAGAACTTCGCACAGCTAAATGACTCACCAGACATCTGTCTCAGGGACCAATAATTTGAAACTTATTGACTTACTGTGTGTGAAATATATAGATAAATGTAGAGAAAAAACAACAACAACAACAACAAAAACATCAAAAAGGGAACATAAGATTTGCTGCAGGAAAACAAGAGATGGGCCTCAGTGAGGAAGGGGAGTCCAGAGGGGGAGATTCATAAATAAGTAGTGATAAAGGCAGCAGGGATGAGCTCTTTCAAAGGTCCAGAGCAGAGCTTACATCGCTTCTCTCTCTGAGGTTTCATTTAAGCTTGGCACATCTGAGCACAGAGATAAAAAAAAAAAAAAAAAAAAAAAAAAGAACCTGATATTCACTGATTGAAAAAGCAAACACAGGGACCGGCTTCGAAAGGGCTCCAGGGCTGTGATTTTGAAAATAAGGACCTTGGAACACCAAATGCAATCTTCTATCCAGGGCTGCTAAATCCTTTCTGCCAAACCATTTACATTTATAAGGCCTTCAATCATGTGGGATTTTTTTCTCCTTTCCCCACTTCCCGCCCTCCATCCCACCTCCTTCCTACCTCTCCTTTCTGCAAAGCAGTCATTTCTGACTCGCTCTTTTGTTACACCTGTTTGCAAGTGGGTATTTTGCACTTAACTTCAGCTGTCCTCTTCATATTTATGGCTTTCAAGACAGGCAGAAGGTGGGGTGAGGGGTAGAGCCAAGCCAGGCTTTTTGTAGAAAGAAATGGTAAATTTTGCTACAAAAAAAAAGAAGGAGTATTGATGTTGCAGCTGCTGTTGGAGTGACCTGCCATGGATTGAGAAGAGTGGTGGAATCTCTATTGTGTAAAAGTCAAATCCCCTTTCTTTTCCTGTTTTTTTTTTTTTTTATTTTATTTTATTTTTTGTGTCTGGGTAGCTGTATATATAGATCTGTATATATAGAGTCAAATGTTTTCTTACATTAATTACCTGGGAATAAGCTTGTGTTTATAAAATAAATTATTTTATAACTGGAACAATCAGACTTTTTTTCTTTTTCCCTCTTGGCAGAGATGTCAAAATACAATATTTTGATAATTTTCTAAGATTTATATCTCTTAATTAATTTTTTTTTTCCCCCCATGTGAAAGACACCATTTTCAATGATCTGGCATTTCTTAATAAATGTAGCAACAAAAGAACCCATTCAGGTCAAGTAAAATACAGGTTAGTGGAAAATTCCTGACCCTCTCACTGGGCAAAGTCTGCTTTTGTTACCCAGTCTTAATTTTTAACCTTTTCCTGAAGTTGATGGTTTAATTGATATGAACCAGGTTGACCTGTTTTCTTGCTCATTTGAGGGTACTTGGATCATATTCTCTGTCCCTTGAAGCAGTAGAAAAATAACACCAGTGCTCTTGAAACTAACAGTATGCTCATCACCTTGGGTTTGTAAGACGAACACCAGATAAAGAGAATCAATAATCTGTCTCAGAGCAGCAAAAACATCAGAGCGAGCCCTTCCACACAACCCTCAAAGGCTCACAGTGAGTCATCATCAGCAAATGCAGATCTTGTTTATGCCTCTCACACTATCAGGATAACACACTAGAAGTAACACTGCTATTTAAATCTCATGTAGCATTTGCAGGAGGGAAACAAGTCTATTAAATCTCTTAGCAAAAGTGGATGAAGTATTACTATCCCCATTTTGCAGCTCAGGCAAAAGTGGGACCCTTGAGAAGAGTCTGAGTCAAGCTGGAGATCCTAATGAGCAGCTCAGTTCCCTATCACCATCCCATAAGCCCTCCATGCTCTAGCCAATGTCATCAAGGACATTAGTAGAGAAACCAACTTTGGCTGCAGCCACTTACAGTGGACAGCCATTTAAAACACTCACTTTTGAAACTAAAGGATGCTTTAAGGTCATCAAGTCCAACCATTAACCCAACACTGCCATACCCCTTAAACATGTCTTGAAGCTGCTCGTCTACCTGATTTTTGATCACCTGTAGGGATGATGACTCCACCACCTCCTTGAGCAGCCTATTCCATTGCCTGATGGTTCTTTAGTAAACAAATTATTCCTAATGTCCAACCTAAACCTCCCCTGTCTCAACCCGAGGCCAAGCCCTACGAGGAAAGGCTGAGGGAGCTGGGATTGTTTAGCCTGTAGAAGAGGAGGCTCAAGGGTGACCTTATTGCTGTCTACAACTACCTGAAGGGTGGTTGTGGCCAGGAGGAGGTTGCTCTCTTCTTTCAGGTGGCCAGCGACAGAACAATGGGACACAGCCTCAGGCTGCGCTGGGGGAAGTTTAGGCTTGAGGTGAGGAGAAAGTTCTTCACTGAGTCATTGGACACTGGAATGGGCTGCCCAGGGAGGTGGTGGAGTCGCCGTCCCTGGGGCTGTTCAAGGCAAGGTTGGACGTGGCACTTGGTGCCATGGTCTAGCCTTGAGCTCTGTGGTAAAGGGTTGGACTTGATGATCTGTGAGGTCTCTTCCAACCTTGGTGATACTGTGATACTGTGATACTGTGCTAGTTACCTGGGAGAAGAGACTGACACTCACTTTTCTACAACCTCCTTGGTTTGTCCCCTACTGCTCAGTTGCCATCTCTGCATGAAAACTTCATCTACTGTCGTAAGTCAGTGTTTTCAAAAGTGAGTCTCTGAAATTATATGTTGGAATCCTTATTCAGACAATAATTTGCCTTTGTCTCAAAGTTGCTAAGCAACTGTTGCTTAGTCAGGAGCCAACTAGATCTGTAGGAAATCGTACCATCTCCAATAAGAAGATCACTCCTCTAGTTACTAAATGCTGAGGAAGGTTGTGTTTCAGCACCCGAGGATGAGCCTTCTGACCTTAATTTCTTCATGCCTCGGTGTTCTCTTCTATAAAGTGGTTATTGCACCTCAGTGAGTGTACAGATCTCTTCTACAGTATGTCTGCAAAACATCTCAGACTGTTTGGGTGAAACAAATTGCAAAGATGAAAGAGGCAAAGCAGGCAGGTAAAACAGATACAAGCCAGTGAAAACCCTGACACACAATGATGTGGCATTGGGGTGATGCAGGGCATAAGCAGCCTTCTTTTTTCTGCAGCTGTGCTGTATAATTAAATGCTCAGATACCTCACACATAAAGCCCTGTTAACTTCACAACTGCATGCAGAATCCTTTAATAGGCATTTGGACACAGCCACATGTGGCGGCTTGTGCAGGGAGGTAGGGGGTTGCAAGTAATTGTGAAGTACAGAGGGACTCCAAAAAACATCTGGTGTAAGGATAGGCAGTCTGATGCTGGGGTCTAGCTAATAATCAGATTTATTTGCATCCAGGCAGGTAGACTGGTTGTCAGGTCGACAGAAAAAAAACAACCTAGGATAGGTTATGTCTGAAGAGGAGTACATGGACCCTGGTATACTTCTGGAAGATAATGAAGCCATGGAAGATAATGGCAGGGACTGGAAGGAAGAACTACCCATCATAAATGAAGATCAGGTTCGTGATCACCTGAAGAACCTGAAAGTGTTCAAGTCCATGGGACCCGAGGGGATACACCCATGGGTGCTGAGGGAAGTGGCAGATGAGGTTGCTAAACCCCTCCCTATTCTATTCCAAAAGTCCTGACAGTCTGGTGAAGTCTCCACTGACTGGAAGAAGGGAAACATAACTCCCATTTTCAAAAAGGGTAGGAAGGAGGAGCAAGGGAACTCCAGTCCAGTCAGTCTCACCTCTGTGCCCAGTAAGGTCATGGAGCAGATCCTCCTGGAGCCACTACTGAAACAGAAGAATAGTGAAGAGGTGATTGGGTGCAATCACCATGGCTTCACCAAGGGCAAATCCTGCCTGACAAGCCTGGTGGCCTGCTATGCACAGGTCACAACATTCATAGATGAGGGGTGAGCAACTGATGTCATTTACCTGGACCTTAGCAAGGCCTTTGACACTGTCCTGCACCACATCCTGGTCTCCAAGCTGGTGACACATGGGTTTGGGGGGGTGGATCACAAGATGGATAAAGAACTGGCTTGATGGCCTCACCCAAAGAGTGGCTGTCAACAGGTCCATGTCCAAGTGGAGGACAGTGACAAGTGGAGTCCCTCAGGGATCAGTCCTGGGACCAGTCTTGTTCAGCATCTTTCTCAGTGACATGGACAGAGGCATTGAGTGNTAGGTTGAAGGAGGTGATTCTCCCCCTCTACTCCACTCTGCTGAGACCCCACCTGGAGTACTGTGTCCAGTTCTGGAGCCCCAGTTACAAGAAGGATGTGGAGATGCTGGAGCGTGTCCAGAGAAGGGCCATGAGGATGCTCAGAGGGCTGGAGCACCTCTGCTATAAGGACAAACTTCCTTCCTCATCCAAGACTTTTTCCAAAACTTGGAAATTCCTTCACTGATATTACCATTTGCTGACTGCCTTTGCTATGTCTATTTTAGACTGAATTTAAGAAGTGTAGGAATTTCAAATAAATGACTACATTACTATTTTGAAAGCATCAGATATAATGGGGGTGTTGAGGGACAGAATTGGGGACACTATGTTATTGCTTGCAGACTCCAAGTCAGAAGTACTCAGGTGCTTTCTTCTCTGTAGCTCCAGCTCTCTAGCCTAACCCCACTTCTCTACTCCTCTCTCTTTTAGAAAATAAATTAAAAGAGATTCTGATGAATAGGGACAGAAGGAAGCTGCAACATACAAAACAGTAGCCTCTCCCACGCTGTGTTTGCACAAACAAGCCCCTGGTGCTTGTAAGGGGGAAAAATGGGGGGAAAGCAGAAACTACAAGCAGCATAGCTATTTTCAGGTCCCCTTCCAAGCAAAACTGGTACTAAATTATTTACCAGTCAGTTGTGTGAAAGAATCAAATCCAGTGGCATCCACATGCAGCACTCATAACCTACTAACTGCATTAATGCAGCTAAGGATTAAGGAAGATTTGAATCAAAGTAATGGGAAAGAAATCATGTGCTGAAGTATTTAGATGTAGTCACTTTTCATGCTGCCTTCATGCCTAGGGACTCATCTTCCCCTTTCCCCAGCAAGTGGCTGGAGCCAGCTACTAACCATTGATGCTGACAGCCTCCAGCTCTGCCAAGCTTCCATTTTGGAATTGAATTTGCAAAGATGCAGCTGGGTCCAGGAGTAAAAAAGATCTAACCCTCAGGAAAACAGACAAGGAGAAAGTAAACTAAAATAAACCCCCAGTGCTTTGGGGGCCATCCAAATTAATAGCAAGGGGCCAGCAATGTGAAAGAGAAGTCTGTTAAGGGTGTCCCAACTTGTCCCAGATGATTCTGCTAACCATCTGACATATTTTGCTGGATTATTGCCTGATGGGACAGGGAAATGAATCTGAATAGCAATAAGTCTGAGAGCTGGAACAGTTAGTCTGTGAATGCAACTGCAGCCAGCTGCTGCAGTTGTAGAAGCAGTCAGTCTTCCTGTTGACTGAGGAAAGAAGAGAAGGGAGATCTTATGATTTGGGGATGAAGAGGAGGAATTAGTGACTGTCTCTAAGATACCCTCCTGCATTTCAGCAGTACTAAAAGGCTGCTACATCAAAGCAGGTCTGTAGAGCTGCAAATTTAGTAAGTTGCTTCTGGTACTGATAGACCATACCAGGGTTGCATGGTGAAGCAGAGGCTCAAGCAAGGGATTTCCTGTATTTTTGAGAGCTCATCCATGCTGAGGAAGAGTAGGATGTCTGAAAAGTGTGAAATGGAGCAAGTGCAGCATAAAAGCAGCCACAGAGGTGGCTGAGCTGCCTTGTATATATCCCCGCATGCAATATTTCTGGGGGATTTTTTGAGGCAAAAAGATGTCTTTGGGATCAGGCAACATCTTAATGCAAATTCAAAGCGAAGGACCTGCAACTAGGTGTGAGAGAAGTCTGGTTTTGACAGTGAGGTTCATTCTATGGATTGCCACACAGGCACTGTATTGAGTGGCATTTGATGACAAAGGCAGCAGCGAGGAGTGTTATCTTTGAAAAGCTTGTAAACCAAGGACACGATCTGGCCCTGCATAGTTAAATTCTGGAAGTCATCATGCACTCAGCTCACACACAGGCCTTGTGCTACAGGGAGAGGGAAACATTGGCAAAGGCATTGAGGTGACATCTCTTCTGGGAGAGTTATGCTGCAATCTCTAAGCTCTTTCTGGACAGCAGCCATGAGAGATGGGCAGGGCAAGGGAGCTCTGGTGAATGGTTTATCTGAAGGACACAAGTCTTGAGCCTTTGTAATTCTGAGCCTGAGATCTTTATTCATTCCTAACACCCTATGTAATATGAGTTTTTACATGTCAATGAATAACATTCTTTCCAAGGGTAGTGTTTATTCTTGCCAGTAAAACAAAGCCAGGATCCTTAAAGGTGGAAAATTAAGGAGCCAGGAAATACACTTCAGGGTTGAAAGTTACAAAATCAGCACTTAGCCTGAACTTTTCCTAAGTCCAATAGGAAATAAAATCTAAAAGGACTTTTTATTCATTTCATCTTGAAAATGTTTATTTTCCTCTCTCCTGTAGCAACTCCACAAGACAGATCTATATGTGTCTTGTACTTTGCATAGATCAGGAAACTGAGTCACGGACAGGAAGAAAAGGAGTGTGGCTTGTTTCAGATAGCTTGATTCGGACTGGTGTTTCAATCTCTGTCTTGGCTGAGATGAACTGACTGAAGTCATGAGAGCTGGTCAGTGCCAGCTGAAAACAAGACTACCTGTAGAATGATACAGATGAATTGTAATTGAGTGTAGCGAGAGCTGTGAGAGCTGCATACATGTACCTTTACCTAACTATATGCAACACTGGCTGTAACAACAGATCTTTCAAACCATTCAACATCCTTCAACAAATCCTGTTTGAAAACTATAGTCCATTCTTGTCTATGTGAATGATTAATGTTATGGCGCTGCTCATACAGACAGGGGCTCATCAATTTCTTTAAATTGTGATGGCTCTCAAATGCTTTACCTAATTTGAATGAATTTGCAAACCCTATTTTGTTTTACTTAAGCCTGTCCCCCAAGGGCTTGCTTTGTACATCTTCTCTGAAACTGTGTATTGCTTTAGATCTGTGGTTTGTAATCAGTTAGACACCTACTTAGTAGTGCTTGTCAACTGGGATTTAAGCATCTTTAATCGTCTTAAATCTTATCAAAACATAAAGTAAAATTCCTTCTGCTAACTACCAGTTATGGAGTCATTATTGGAAAGGGCAGCTGGTGGACGACAGCAAAGCTGAGCTCAGTGCTACTATTTGGAATGGACAACTTTATGCTTACTAATAAAAAAGCCATACTGCTTAAACTCTGGTTTTCTGCATCTTTTAGCATGCATCCTGGTCAGAGTTTGATTCTCCTCTAGAGTGAAACAGGTGATTCAAAACCAAACTGCCCTTATTTGGTTCATAGTAATAACACTGAAAAAAAAAAAAAAAAGAAATAATATTCTTGGGCATCTCCTTAACATAAGGAAGCATTCAATTTCATGCAAGAGCCAACACCTGAAGCAGGTATTAAAGAGAAAAGAAAACCAAACAACAAACAAACCAACAACCCAAACTGAAGCAACCAAACAACCACCCAAAATCCCCCCAAAAACCAACCCTCTCAAAAACCCTTCATGAACATTACAGAAGAATGCATTTTTCATCTATTTTAAATTTTAATTGTCATACTAAGCTGGCTAAATAAGCAAAGGAAATGTAGCTTTATTTGGCTGAGGGAAAAATGTAGCACAGAAACTTTGAAAGCATTCAAGGACTGAATGTGGTGCTAAACCAGAAGTCAGGCAGAGAAGATACAGCTGTTAAGACAGACTTGTTGGACTTTGTGTTTCCCAGCTCACCTGTGAACAGATGCCAAGCTCACAAATGAAACCAGGCTGACCTCACAGTGTAAATAAACCATCTGCCTCCTATCCTAGCACAATGCCACTCTGACAGAGACTGACCCTGGAAAGACACCTTGGATATAAAATGAGCAAAAAGATTAATATTTGAGTTTTCATGTAAATGTTTTTGGTGGTTTTAGTCCAGATCTAACCTTCCTAAACACTGGCACAATTTGGAAGAAGACATGTAACAACCTTTATTCTTCATATTTGTAAATCTCCATCTGCTGTCAGACATCTGTCTTTAATTTTGTTTTTACCCCTTGCACTTGAGAGTTACAGTTTGAGCAACACAGGCTGTACAAAAGACAGATGAATCATATGGGCAGGTTAGGGTGAACAGCTCTTGTATTAGTCACAAAAGCCTGAAGAACGAGATGAATTATGTGTATGCCAGTCGTTGGGAGAAGATTCATTAGACTGCTGGGCCTTGAGCTTGGTTAAAATCACACCCTTCTAAATCACCCTGGAGAGGTTTGCTGGTGCAGGGGATAACTCACTAGAGAAAGACTGAAAGAGCTAGGGTCCAAGCAGGCTTTGATACGGGCAGCAATATGACCTTGGGAAAGTAATTTTCACCTCTATGCCTTTGGTTTCCTCTAATCTTCTCTGTATGGCCTGGGAAAATATGAAGATCAAGAATTATTGAATCTTATTAGGTGTATTGTTCCTCAAACCACCCACAGAGGGAACATCAAGCTGCTACCATGCAGCAAAGGCTGATGCTGAGCCCACACATGCACAAACTGACAGGGAAACCACAGTAACAAGGTGTGCTTCCCATTGAAAACATATTCTAGAATGACAAGGCAGTGAGGCAATTGCACTTGTCTTACTCAAAGATACCATGACTTATTTAAGCCAAAACAAATTGGAGAGAGGAAGAGGAACTTAGAAGAGCTGAGTCCTTACCTATCACATGAAAACGAAAAAAGTTGACTCAGTGGGTGCAGAAATTTCACACATTTAAGGAACAACAGATACACAGACCAGAGGCTGAATGCAACCAGTAAGGAAGCAGCAAGGAGCTTATTGCTAAGTGTAAGTAAATACAAAAATGAAATTAAAAAGAAAATCAATACTCTCTCAAATATCTGTCTTATCAAGTCTGGCATGTTGATTACAGCCCAAGCAAAATGACCCATTGTGAATGATTCTAAATCCTTTTCTCCTTTGTGTTTATTTTTTTCATTCCTTCATTTGGATAATCATTTATTGATACAATACACACTTGTAAGAACAATGCTGCAGAGATACCAGGCTTGCATCATTTCACAGGCAATGTCACATTCAGGACTTTTACATCCTATCTATCAAAAGTGCAGAGGGACACAGGAAGGGTTTTCAAGGAATTCTAACCTCAAACCAAATAGATTTAAGTAAGAGTTGGAAAGCCCTGAAAGGCAATTAAATTCGCTATTCAAAGGCTGCGCAGAAGAAGGTAAGAAAGGAGGTTTTGTGCTCATCTGTGCTAATTTACATCCGTGGATGAAGTGTTTCTTTTGTTTACCACTTCCATTTTAGAAAAGGTAAAAGTGAGGGTTAGAGAAACGAAATTCAACAGTAAAAAAACTCCCCAAATCCACCTTATTGTAACAGAAGGGCATCAGCATAAATAACTAGTGAGGATAATTAACCATTGAGGCTAGAGATGTGGCAACCTTTTCATTGCTGTGGGACTTTTCTGCCTGAGACAGAGGTTGTGGGGCAGATGCAAGAGCCCCATTAACTGAAACACCGTGCTGTGCAGGAAACCAGGTAGAAATGTCAGAGGCTACTTCTGGCCTTCAAACCTCCATTGAAGAGGTATAAAAATTGGAAGTGCTGTCATTATTTGCTCTTTGCTTTACACTATGAACATGACAGTGCAGATCATATCCATATAATTGTAGTGCCATTTTTTTCTCTAATGAGTCGTAACTTTGACATAAATCTGGAATTTCTGAGTTTTCCATCCCAAGTCCCTTTATTAAAATAGAGCACAAAACAAATAAACCCCCTCTGCTTGCCTCACATTTGTCTCTCTATCTTAAAAGAATTCACAGAGAAATGTCAGATAAATGTATTCAAATGGCATTATTTGGACACAGCAACCAATGTGTTTAAAATTAACTGATTGCATGAATGCTTTGCATGTATCAAACAACTCATGGACCATTACACCTTCTAATTGTATGAGTCTGGCATGCTGGATGTTATGAGGCAACAGCATTGAAATCTGATGGAGCTGAATAAGACAGAACCTGATGTCTGCAGTACTAGAGGTGTTGATGACGTTTTGATTTGATGCAAAATCTTTCATATTAGTCATATTCAGTGAAAATCCTGTGCATCCCTTGGTCATGTGGACAAAGGGATATTTAGGCACAGATGGGTTTTGGAACAAACAGGTTTTAGTGATGTTCCATTCCAGTTAATGTCTTCCACATTTGCTGCCTGTAAGGGGTCAGAACAAACCTCTCCACTGTGTCTCTGCCCAGTCCCACCTTTGGACCCCATGCCACAAATTCTCACAGTCTTGTCAGTCCCTCATGAAGTCTCTTTTCCTCTCCAACTATTTTCCCATTTCAAGGTTTACTCCAGAGTACATACATGGTATTAGTTGTTTTTACAAAAGGCTCTGAACCAACATGTGCATTTGATAGAACCCACTCTTTAAGCCTTTCAGTTCATTTGGCAGCACATTACTTGGCAAATAAGATGTTTATGCTCCCACACATTATTTGTTGTCTTTACATGGAATATCTTGGGTTTGCAGGTCTAATATCTCATTCAGTTTGCTCATGGAATGCTGAGAAAGGACAAAGTAGAGGCTGAGGGAGCTGGGGTTGTTTAGCCTGGAGAAGAGGAGGCTCAGGGCAGACCTCATTGCTGTCTACAACTACCTGAAGGGTGGTTGTAGCCAGGTGGGGGTTGACCTCTTCTCCCAGGCAACCAGCAACAGGACAAGGGGACACAGCCTCAAGTTGTGCCGGGGGAAGTATAGGCTGGATGTTAGGAGGAAGTTCTTCACAGAGAAAGTGATTGGTATTGGAATGGGCTGCCCAGGGAGGTGGTGGAGTCCCTGGGGGTGTTCAGGAAAAGATTGGATGAGGCACTTAGTGCCATGGTCTAGTTGACTGGCTAGGGCTGGCTGCTAGGTTGGACTGGATGATCTTGGAGGTCTCTTCCAACCTGATTGATTCTATTCTATTCTATTCTATTCTATTCTATTCTATTTTTCTTTTTTTTAAAAACCCTTCTATTCTCTTCCACCTAGGATGATGAAAGGAAATGAGAAACTCCCCAAAAGTATCCCTGGAATTTTTTTCAGGAAGAAAACATCACCTAAGAAGAACCCAGAAAGGATGACAGTTAGTCTAGGAAACCAATCCAGTGGCTTGACAGCAAGTGGATTTGCCCAAGACATGGAGGGAGGAGCCCCAGAAAAGTTGCCAAGTAATTTCCTTAGCATCAGTGTATAGTTTTTGTATGAAAAGCAAACACAGAGAGCTTGGGATCACACCTGAATCTATTGTATGGTGTTATACATGTCGCTGTCACTGAACACAGTTAAAATGAGACTACCAATTTACATTACCATCATTGGCCATTGGATTGGATAAGCTACCCGAGGAGCAGGTCAACTTCAAGTGAATGTGACAGGGCCCAAAAACACCATCCAGCTCTCCAGTGAGTGCAGAAAGGGCAGGACACGAACAACAGCTTTTGAATCACTGCACACCAAGATTGTATCATCCAGTAGCCGTCATCCTTCCAAATATAGAAAGAAATTCACTGACAACCTCAACTTCTTATCTTTGCTGCTGACCTTTACTGAGTTACACAATTGCTTTCCTGCACCAAAGAGGACTCAGATTCAGTTTGCCATGCATTGGCTATCTGCGCTTCTGTGGTTTGCACTTTTACTTTTTATTATCTTTAATTTTCTTCTTCCAGCTCTTGAGTGGATGTAAGAAAGTCAATACAAAACCTATTCTGGCCTTTTATTCTAAAATAACAGCACTAAGCTTGTTTATTTACACTGAGACAAGATGATATTTGTGACAGCCTTGTCAATAGTTCAGTGGCATGATACTAACTTCTTTTCTTTCAACTCAAATGCACTTTATTTGTGTGTTTGTCCGTCTCTCCAGATTAACTCTTGTTTTCCAGAATCAATATCAGTATCCTCTGAAGAGCCGAAAAACTGCTCAGATAACAGTTGGTGAGCAAGGCATGTGGCCTTTGATTGCCTCACCACAGGGCAGGGCTCTGCTGATTCCCACTAATGGTCAGAAGCTTATGCACTGAATTAACATTTTCAGTTTGCTCAGTTGAATAAGACCATTTGGCAAAATTAGTTTTTACCAGCTGATGGGAAGTAATTGGGAAATAACAAAGTAGTCTGTGAAGGAGCCTCAGCGTGCCCTTCCCTCTGCAACTTCCCATGGGTGCTGGGCCCTGCCACAACTTTCTGGTCATTTTGCTGTTGCTGGCTGATACCTTTGTTTCTGGGAGAAGTTGAGGACGCAAGAGCAAGCAGGTAATATGACTCTGAGCTCCATGTGGAAAGAGATAAATCTTTCACCCACTTTGTAATACAAGGTGATGCCTTTGCAGAGCTTGACTGCCTGTAATTCTGATGGCATTGTTTTTCTGTCCTGATACAGCTGGATGTCTTAAGCTAAGTCCTGTGTCTTTCTGGACTTCAGTTCTCCACTCACAAAACAGGGTGGATGTAAAGCAATACATTGTTTTCGTGTAGTTATTATCTGACTAAACATAAATATTTTCAAATTTTAAGTCTCAGAATGAAGGTTTGCTTTTCAGAGGACTTGCACATCCATTTTTTTCCAAGAAATCACAGAGAAGTTTTTTCTAGCAATGGTGAACCTTTGAAGCATTAAGAGGGTATTAAGAGTTTCCTTACAAAACGTAGTGTTGGAGTTGGATACCTCAGGACTAGAACACACTTTCAAGAAGGGGACTTGTGCAGTGCATTGCAGCAGTAGATGTGATTCTGCCTCTCTACTCTGATGAGACCCTACCTGGAATATGATGTCCATCTCTGGAGCCCAAAACACAAGAAGAACATGAATCTTTTGGAGATAGTCTAGAGAACAGCCACAAACATGATCAGAGGGCTGGAGCACTTTTTCTACAAGGACAGGCTGAGGAGAATTGTGTCTGTTCAGTGTGGGGGACAGAAGGCTTGGAGTCACCTTACAGCAGCCTTGAAGCACCTGCAGCAGGCCTACAGGAAAGCTGGGGTGGGACTTTTTGTAAGGGCATGCGGTGATAGGACAAGGACAAGGTGTAATTAGATTAGACATTAAGAATTCCTTTACTATGAGGGTGGTGAGACACTGGAACAGGTTGCCTAGCCTCATCTTTGCAAGTGTTTAAGGCTAGGCTGGCCTAGTAGGAGGTGTTCCTGTCCATGGCAGGAAGCTTGGAATTACATGATCCTTAAAGTCTCTTCCAACTAAAGCCATTCTATGATTCTAAGCTGAACACTAATGCTGCTCTCTATTTGGGTTGGTTTAAGTTGTTAAACTTGGTTAGAAATCATTTAAGACAGTCGCAATCCCTGAGGAAAGGCTGCTTTTCTCCTAAGAGTTTTAATGTAGCTGAAATGCAAAGCACCTCCACCTCTCAACATCAGCAAAGCACATCTCTGTGACTGATTAAGTTAAGAAGCAGCTGAAGCTGCATGACTGTCAGAAGAGTTTAGCCATCTTAAAAAAAAAAAAAAAAAGGGGGAAAAAAACATAAAGAAGAAATTGTATTGCCTAAATTCTGTCCATTTTCATGCCACATGCAGTCTGGAGAGAAAAAATGAACCCCATAACTCCAGGCAACATGCTGGAAGTCTTTAGCAACATCTGATGTCTACCTTGAATAAAATCTTTCCAATTATACTGACTCCTGCACACTTCTTTATGTTCTAACTAACACACAGAGGCCTTTTTGTCTCATCTGCTAGTCATTTTTCCTGAAGCTTTTCTCAGATCATGCACCTGCTCTCAAAACTTTCTGGGTTTTCTGTCCTGCAGAAAACGTTTTGCATTGTTGCTGTGACCTACTACAGAAGCATCTGCCTTTTGGTGCTGGCTGCTGATAGCAGTCTGCCAACTACTGTAAGGACACTGTGGAGAGAAGGCATGCAACAAAGGCAGGGGTGGGTCATGAATTGTTTTTGAACTTTGATTAGCAATAAAGTGTTATGTGGGAATAAATGCTAAACTGTGGAATTCAGATGAGGCTGGCAGATTATTTCCCATCTTCTGTTGACCCTTAAAGTCAATAAAGGTCCTATAATGCCCTTCTTTGAGATTTTCCATTCCTTCCTATCACAGTGTGATTAAAATACTCTAGTTCAAGTCCAGCCTATTTAGATAGTGCCATGTGCCTCTTCCCCATGGATTTCTTCACTCTGGCTGTCAGCCAATCAAGGCTTCAGCAATCTGATCACCTGCATGATTTAATGAACCCTTCTTTCGTAGGGAAGGTCACATTCTTTTATAAAAACTAGTGAGATATCACATTTCGCAGGATGACCTCTACTTTCATAAGATGATAGGAGAAAATTGGTTTTGGAAATCGAGGAAGATTGCATCTCATGAAACAGAATCCAGAGAGTGACACAGAGACCACCTTTCCATTCCGGTCCATTTAATTCTCAAGGTTTGGTTTTGATGGGGAGCTAAATATAGTTTGAGTCACTAGCCCAGAAGCACAAATACTTACAATGAAAGAAAGCTCTCTCCCACTCCACTTCTTTACTCCAGACAACTCTCACAGCAAAAGTACTGTGCTCAAAGTTGAATGAAGAAATCTACTTTGTCCTCCATGCCACTGTAGCAGCCTTTAGAGGAGAAAGTATACTTTTATAATATTATCTTGCAATATTGTTCTGCTGCTACTGCTCTGCCCAAAAGGCAGCTTTGAAGAGGAAGTATGCAATGGTCCAGACATTAAGACCTAGACTCAGAGGTGCTGTCTGCGGTCCAAAGTCTTACATAAACCAAGAAAGTTTGGCATCTACATGCTTTTCAGGGTCCTATCCTGAATTCTTGAGGAAAATAGCAAAAACTTGTTAAAGTTTATAACAGGTGGAGATTAACTTTAAGAGTTGTTTAGAGAGCTTAAGAGACATTCTCTTTCATGAGGTCATAAACTTGATGCTCTAGGCTAAATAGAGTCTGACAAGCATGTTTGTTCAGGATACATTTATTACTGAGCTGCCCAGGGACATCCACAATTACTGTCAGGAGTCATCTGATGATTAAAGAGCAGAATGAGCAAAATGGAAGATTAAAGGCACAGAATATAGAACAGTAATGTCTGTCTTCACTGAGAGTACCCAGATGATAGGAAATTTTGATCTATTCAAGAATTTGTGTATGTGTGTGCAAGCTGAAACTTGCTGTGCATTTCTTAGACAGTGGCTGCTCTGCTTCCATAACCTTTTACAAGTATAACAAGCCATCAAAGAACATAGATTTTTATGATCTGCACCCTTGGCTCTTCAGAGAGCCCATTGTGAAGAACTTGGACACTGAACAGAGAGGTACCACTGCTGCTCATACATGTACTTTTATCTGGCCCTCTTGTGATCACTTGCAATTCCTAGTACCTACAAAATGCTTTTCATGCTCTATCCACTTCCAGTGTTCCTGGCAGAAAACTGGAAGGGGCAGAAGGACCATTGGTTTCTAAAACCTCATGTCTTTCCTCCTTATTGTCTGGCTTCCAGTTCACCCTTTAGGAGATTAACCCTTTTACTGTGGTATGGGGTGAAAGCCATTGCAGGTGTATTGGTGTGCTAGTTTGAGCCTAGCTGCGATGTTTTGGTGAGAAGAACTAGATGATAGGCTGTAAAATGAAAACAATGGTGAGGTCTACTTCTCTCACAGTCTTGCTGGGATGTGTGAAGAAGAAAGGCAAAACAAAGATTACTTCACTTGCTTCTTCTCTTCGCTGGGGAGCTTTGCCTGCTGGGGAGAAGCTGAGGCTGCTGGCTGGACTCCATCTTGCTTTCTAACCTCACCCTCCCTTTGCTTGGCTGCTTCACCTTGCTTTTTAATCCCTCTGGCCGCACCTCCATTCTGCCTTGGGATTGGGGTATGGTTGAGAGGGGTAGGGGGAAGGTGAGGGGTGGTTGAGAGCCCCTCCTGGGGACTCAGGTTTCTGGGAGGGGAGTTGTGTCTGTATTACCTTTTTACCTTGTATATTTCTGTTTATAACTGTAAATCTCTGCTTGTAAATTGTGCCAGCTGTAAATATAAGCTTCATTCAAATTTCCAGAGCCGACTGAGTCTAGTCTGGGTAATTTCTAAAAGTGTGGGGGGTGGGGGACACCCAAACCATCACAATTGGGTTTATATTTCCCGTTCAGAAGACGTATATTGTGAAGAAGTGACTAAAGATGGATGCAGAGGGGAGAACCTACCAGGTTCTATCTGAAATGAAGAAGTTTTCCTCATGTGCTCTTGTGGCATATATTCGTTCACTCTCCCTTTCAAGACAGAACTACCTGGACTTGCCTCTTCTGGGGAGGTCCCTGGAAATCACTAGCAATGATAAAATCTCATCATCATTTAGATATCACCTACATGTATATATGGGCACTAGACAGGCACGAGGATCTGAATATATTAAAAAAAAAAAAAAAAGAGAGAGAGGAAAAAAAAAGGAGAAAAATAAGAGAAAACTTCGTGCAGGGCAAAAGGGTGTCCCAAAACCAAACCAAAACAAAAACTCTGCATTCCTGGATTCTCTTCACCTGAAAATGCTTTTCTTTCTGTGTGTGTATGGCTACATGTTCAGCAACTTTATGACTGTGCTTGGCTCGCCTGGGGAGCTCCAAACTCTCTTAATGCTTATGACCACCAGTCAATTTCCATCCAGAAATATCCTCCATAAAAAAGATGTGAAATAGGCAAGAAGAAAACAAATATTCGTTACTCTAAGATTTAAAGTAGCATCCATTTGGTTGCACATCTGTAAAAGGCCAATAAATTGAAGGCAATGCTCATAATTACATTGCAGGCCAGGCTGAAAAAATGATGCATTTCTCCAGAGCAATTTGCTTTTACTGGGGTTTAGGAAACTTCTTCTCTGCTGCTGTCAAAAGGGAAAAAAGGAACTAACCTAAAATAAAATAAATTAGGTGCATGTTTTTTTTCTTTGGGTGTTGATGATTAAATAAAAGAATGCTGAATGGCAGTAGTCATTAGGCTAGCAGAGGGAATAAATAAGGAACATCATTGGTAGTTGTCAGTAGCGGATGCTGTTTTGGGCACAAAGCAACACATCTGGTAATTATTCTCAATGCCACTCCAGTTGCTTTCATTTGGCGGCATAAGGTGTCACAATGAATCCTGCTCCCATTTATTTATTTATTTATCTATCTACCTGGCTATTTATTTATTTATTTATTTGCAAATCACTGTTTAATCGTAAATTGTGTTGGAGGAATCAATGGGATTTATTGCTTCTGCCATGTGAGGTGTGAAACGTTTGCCATTACTGAACAATGGATTATTTCTTAATAATCTCTTCTTAATGTCCTTTTTGCCTGTAATTGGGTTGTTGTGACTTGGGCAGAAGTTGCTTTTGATCCTCTTCTTCCTAACATACTTACATTTTTTATTTGCCTGCATATACTTTTTAATGGCTGCTCATTTGATATCTTATTAACATCATTTTCTTTATTAAAGAAGGGATTAAACAAGACTACTCTGCCAAAGACTCTATGTCACTTTCAGCCAATTACTTTTAGACAGCGCTACAGGCTGGGGACAGAGTGGCTGGAGAGCAGCCAGGAGGAAAGGGACCTGGGGGTACTGGTGGATAGTAGGCTGAAGATGAGCCAGCAGTGTGCCCAGGTGGCCAAGAGAGCCAATGGCATCCTGGCCTGTATCAGGAACAGTGTGGCCAGTAGGGCGAGGGAGGTTATTCTTCCCCTGGACTCAACACTGGTCAGGCCACACCTTGAGTCCTGTGTCCAGTTCTGGGCTCCTCAGTTCAAGAGAGATGTTGAGGTGCTGGAACATGTCCAGAGAAGGGTAACAAAGCTGGTGAAGGGTCTGGAACACAAACCCTGTGAGGAAAGGCTGAGGCATTTGGGGTTGTTTAGCCTGGAGAAGAGGAGACTGAGGGCAGACCTCATTGCTGTCTACAACCACCTGAAGGGAGGTTGTAGTCAGGTGGGGGTTGGTCTCTTCTCCCAGGCAACCAGCAGCAGAACAAGGGGACACAGCCTCAAATTGTGCCAGGGGAGGTATAGGCTGGATGTTAGGAGGAAGTTCTTCCCAGAGAGAGTGATTGGCATTGGAATGGGCTGCCCAGGGAGGTGGTGGAGTCACCGTCCCTGGGGGTGTTCAGGAAAAGCCTGGATGAGGCACTTAGTGCCATGGTCTAGTTGACTGGCTAGGGCTGGGTGCTAGGTTGGACTAGATGATCTTGGAAGTCTCTTCCAACCTGGTTGATTCTATTCTAAACAAACAAACAAAATATTACAGATATTTTGGAGGGCTGTGTTTGGACATGATCAATGCATACAGCTCATTAACCAAAACCATGATTTTTAGGTGTTGTGGGTTCTTTGTTTTTGTTTTTGTTTTGTTTTTGTTTCATTTTTGGTTTTTTTTTTTTATTTGTTTTATTTTGCTTTGTTTTGTTTTCTTAAGTCTGATTATGTTTCCATTAGGATTTGTGTTTTTCTTTAGAAAGAACCCATTCTATCCATTCTCACTGTCTCCAGAAATTCAAGATAAAATTCCTTCTTTTCTCTGAAACAAAGGGTAAACAAAAAAAGGTATAGATTTTATTTTTGCTTTCCAAATTATTCTTTTCCCTTTTGAAATTATTTGAAGACTTCAAAGAGAGAAAGGAATTGTAAAGAAATTTGCATTTCTCTGTCTTAGACTAATAATGTTTGTGGATATCCCTTTTATTCTTTGAAGAATTTGAATTTATTCTTGTACTTAGTATGTCGAAACAGCCCCAGAACTGATGGTGACCACTCCATGTTTACAATATCTCTGGGTCTAGCCTTGAGCTCTGTGGTGAAGGGTTGGACTTGATGATCTGTGAGGTCTCTTCCAACCCTGATGATACTATGATACTATGGGTCTTGGTTCCTTGTCTGTGACATGGTAATAGCGGACCTTTTTGTTCTGAATTACCTAGTGAGATTATAACCACACTAGGACTTCTTTTTTATTGCAGTGTGTATGGCACTTAGCAGAACAGGGACACAGTCACAATTACTTTCTCAAGATGATACTGTAATTACCACATTAATTTGCATAACAGCTTTCAGTCTTCTGGCTGGGACACTCCTTCCCCTGAGCCACAACTTATTCCTGTACTAGACTGACATACCCTCTCTCCTTCGGACAGGAATCAATTTGGCTGTGTGTGAGATGTTTTTCTCTGGAAAGTCAGGGTGGGGTGCAGGGAAGATTGTTTTTATTTTAGTGAGGAAACAGGGCCTTTCATCAAATTAGTTTTAGTTTAAAACTAAACTGAGAAATGGTACCTATCCTCCAGGCCTATATTACATCACTTTGAAGCTTATGACAGCACCTCCGAGGTACAAAAGCCCAGGTGTTTACACAAATTTCCAGACTGGACTGCAGCTTCCCAGACTTCAGTAGAGCTCAGTAATACCCAGGAACAGTCCCAGGAAACCAGACTGAAAGTGATGGCTGCCCTATTTGCCAAACATGAAGATTCTGATCCCCTGGAGTGACTAGATAGCTGATGACTTGAAAGCTGCGCTTCTGCGGAACGGCAAAGTTGCTGGAGCTGTGAACAAAGTCTCCTCTCTCTTCCTTTGATAAAAATCACTGAGCATTTAGCTATGCTGTGGAATAGAACAGGCAATATAATTAACACAAGAAGTCATAAAGAGATAGTGCCAGTGGGGAAAATGGAGATGTGTGAACTGTCTATGTTCATATCTTGTGTAGTCCTCTTGTCATGAGACCCTAGCAGTATGATTAAGAATGACAAGTGTTAACTCCTCTGGTCTGGGGATCTCCTGGCTCTCCTGCTGCAGTGGTCTCATCCCATTTTCTTTCTCACAATTACAGTAATTAGCAACAGAAAAGACATATTAGATCATCTGTTGCACAAGCTCACTCATCTCCTTCGATGGAGTGAAATGAAACCTTATATTCATCCAGTTCATCGTCCAGCCAAATTTCAATGGCTTGAACAATGAAGATTGCCTCTGCAGAAGCTGTTTCATTGACTAATGTCTCTCTCTCAGAATGGTTAGGTCCCATACACAAAAGAATAAAATTTATTTCAGAAACTGAAACTGAAATGTTCCCATTGTAGAGCATTCACCAGACAGCTCCCTCAGGCACGGGCTAACTCTCTAGCTAGAAATCACATATTGACCAACAGTCTCTATTTTGCCTGTGAGGTATGTTTTATATTCAGTCAACACTTGAAGGTCTGGGATGCAACTTCTGATGAGCCACAGAGACAAAGTGGGAATTCATATTGCTGGAAAACTGTTCAATTGTATCTGTTTTCTTTAAAACAAAGAGAATTTTGTCTTAGCAGGGAAAGTCTGGAGAAAAAGGAAATACACAGTCTTGATGGTATCCTCAGCAAGATTAAGCTGGAGTCAAGGCTAAGTGTGGCTCAAAAGCCAGACAGAGTCACACTTTAAAAATCATTTTATGAATTGCAGTCGTTGAGTGTGTGGAAAGGAAGAAAAATGGAAAAGAAGCAGAGAGAATGGAGGGAAATCAGGACTAAGATACTTCCTATGAATATCTGAACCAGAGGATCACCTTTGTTATCATTTTTTTTTCTTGGAGCAAATGTCCCTGTTCAAATTCTAGAAAATAATAATTATAATTGAACACACACAGTTAGGCTAGGTAAATTCCAGGCACCACAGCCAACGGGGAATGAGTGCTGTTTTCAAGTTACATTTGTTTCTTCATTTGTTTTCCATCTTAGCTAACAGTGCCTCATACTTAAATATCCCCTGAAGGGAAAAGAATATTAAAATCTACAAAACAGCTGACATAAAGAAAAGGGCTGAAAAGAGCACCTAACACTGTTACTGTTATTCACCTTGATACACATTTGCACACATACAGGCAAACATTAATCCTCAGCAACCTCTTTACTAACAACTTCTATGACATTTGAGAAGGTTACACTTCAGTAATAAGAATTTATTGCATTTTATCAATAATAGGATCAAAATTGCCCATGACTATCCATTCAACCCCAGTAGCCATGTGTCTATACAGACATTTTGTAAAACTTTTCAGGCTTAATACACAAATCATTAACATTCAGTGGTAAAATGACCTGTACTGAGAGCTAGGAGAGATGTTCCAGGTTGTTTTCCATCCTCACTCATGGAAAGCAAGAAAACAAACAAAATACAAAACAAACAAAAAAAATACACCAAAAAACCCTCCCAACACAACCAATATTAATTATTGAAGCTTGATTATGGGAAATACGACAAATCCTCAGCGTACAGAGGTTTGGGTGTTTTGTTTTGTTTTGATTTTTTTCCTCGCTAGTGAATTACACAAATCTACAATTTCAGGGAGGGAACTATGATTTTAGGACATAAATGTCATTATTAGGGCAGAACTACCTGAAGGGAGGTTGTAGCCAGGTGGGGGTTGGTCTCTTCTCCCAGGCAACCAGCAACAGGACAAGGGGACACAGCCTCAAGTTGTGCCAGGGGAGGTATAGGCTGGATGTCAGAAGGAAGTTCTTCACAGAGAGAGTGATTGGCATTGGAATGGGCTGCCCAGGGAGGTGGTGGAGTCACCGTCCCTGGGGGTGTTCAGGAAAGACCACATGAGGCACTTAGTGCCATGGTCTAGTTGACTGAATAGGTCTGGGTGATAGTTTGGACTGGATGATCTTGGAGGTCTCTTCCAACCTGGTCGATTCTATTCTATTCTATTCTATTCTATTTTATTCTATTCTATTCTATTCAACTTTGCAGAAATTTACATCTCTCTACAACTACCTGAAAGGAGGTTGTAGTAAGGTAAGGTTTGGTCTCTTCTCTCAGGCACACAGTGACAGAACAAGAGGAACTGCACCATGGCAGCTTTAGGCTGGACATTAGAAAGAAATTCTTCATATAAAGAGAGATTGCTCATTGGAACGGGCTGCCAGAGGAGGTGGTGGAAACCCTGTCCCTAGAAGTGTTTAAAAGGAAACTGGATGAGACACTTAGTGCCATGGTTTAGCAAATTAGAAGGGTTAGGTGATAAGTTGGACTTAATTACCCTAGAAGTCTTTTCTGACTCAGTTAATTCTGTGATTCTGTGATCTGTTTAGCTATGGCTTACATCTGCAGAGGATGAAAAACAAATGACCCAGCTTAATCAGGAAATGTTGCCCATCCCACGTTCAGAGTGTTCACTGATCTCAGACCTTACTAGTGAGTCTGAGCAAGCCCAGCAAGAAGAAAGAATTGATTCCAAGTACCAGATGAATTTTGTTCTTAATGAAGCAAGAGACCTGGAGATAGGCATAATCTTCCTGTACAAAGATGTCCATTACAGGTCACCATTGAGAAGTTTAGAAGCTCTGAGAGCGAAAGACAGGATGTCCACCACTTGATTCAAAGGCCAAACTACTTCTGCAGGGTCAATGCCAGGAGCAGAAAATAATAGCTGTGAGGAATTGTTAAAGCAATCTCAATAATGTTTCTTGGAAACTAAGACCATGCACAATTTCATTTGAAGTTGACCTGTGAAGATCTAGTCTTGATTATCATAAGCATCAAATACTCTTGAGAAATAAGTATTCCCACCAAAAAACAATATGATTGATCTGTCATCAGAACAGGTATAGCCAAGCATGAGCTGAGGGTATCTGTTCACTTCAGTATTGCCTCTAGTTTCCTAGTTCAGTGATGTGTTCAAAGGCTCACACTAAGCTTGGGAGCTGGGAAGCATAAAATGTGGAAAGAAACTCTACAGAACTCTTCCAAGAACCTAAGTTTGGTTGTTTTGTTTGGTGGGGTTTTCTTTGGTTGTTGTTTGGGTTTTTTGGTTGTTTGTTTTTTTTTTTTTGGGGTGGTGGTGGTGGTGTTTGTTTGTTTGTTTGTTTTTTCCTCTTGACATTTTTTCAGAGAACTCTGAGAGGTACTAGACAGAAGAGAGATTTCGTTGCTGTGTGGAGCCAGATGCCTTTATGGTTCTGTTCCTTTACCACATATCTCATAGGGCTTGGTTGACATTATTCTTGTAGCTTATCAAAGAACAAAACAAGTAATGTTACTGTTCTAGCATTAGCTGAGTATGAAGGTGTTTTTCCCTTCTGCTGGGTCTGATGCTAGATGGTGAAGACTATAATCCAGTCCTGTCTGGCTGAGATATTGCTCTGAGGTCATTCTCCCTCTAGTGAGGCTAAGCTAAAAGGGATAAACATAAGATTTAGGCAACTAGAAGTACTCTGAAAACTTCTGATCTCCTCCTGGGTTGTTTCTTTGTACAGTCAGGAATCACTAGAGATAATTGAGACATTCCTCACCTAATTCCTAGTTTGAAGTTTTGAGTGAAGAAAATTACATTACCTGGATGAAAGAATAACTGCAAGAGGGGGGCTAAGTAATGGCCACAAAAATTGGCTTACCTTCAGCAAACAAACCTCACTTGATGCACAAGGACACACTGGCAACTTCCTTCTGCCAGGCTGCCTGCTCTTCTCCAGTTCATCACTTTTCACTCATGTGACTCTGAAGAGAGCAATCCACGGCATACAAGTGTACCATATGGGATACTTGCCACCTAACGGAACAGCCTCTCTCTCCATCTCTCTCTTTCCTCTCTTATCTTGTTTTCTGCTTCCATTCATTGAGAAGGGATAGAAACTTTTTATTTTCTTCCTTTCAGTTTCATCCTGTTGGTCTTCCATACATATAAATGACTTCTCTGTCAGGATAATGTATACCAAAGCCTGCTCTAATGTACCCCACAGTAAATCAAACTGACTTTTAAGAACTTTTGTGGAGTTACTGCTTAGTCACCACCATTTAAAAAGAAGAAAATCTGGTCTTATTCTTTCCCCTGCTTGTTCTAGCTTCTAGAAATTATGGTGATATTACCTAAGAGATAGGCAGGCAGGCAGGTGAAATAAAGGAAGGTATAAGAGAGAAAGGATGTCACAAGAAAATTAAAATAATGAAGGTAAAATTATTGGAGGAACAAATTCTGGAAAAAAAAAATCACAAACCAAATTTTACAAATTGAAAAACATGTTAAAAATATAAAAGGGACACAGGACCTAAATAAAGCACAGCTCACATAATGCTTATCTATGTGTAAATTCACTAGCTCAAGATAGTGTGATTTTTTTATGACACCAAGCTAGGAGCAGGTGTTGATCTGTTGGAAGGTAGGAGAGCCCTGCAGAGGGACCTGGACAGGCTGGATGGGTGGGCAGAGGCCAATGGGATGACATTTAACAAAGCCAAGTGTAGGGTTCTGCACTTTGGCCACAACAACCCCAAG
>WAAF01001573.1:272541-323131 GCA_013400475.1 Tricholaema leucomelas
TGGGCTGACAGCTTAGCCAGCAGTTTGCTGTGGGGGACAGTGTCAAAGGCCTTGCTGAAGTCCAGATAGACCACATCCACAGGCCTCCCCGCATCCACCAAGTGGGTTACCTGATCATAGAAGGAGATCAGGTTGGAGAGGCAGGATCTGC
Organism: Tricholaema leucomelas; assembly: GCA_013400475.1. Lineage (NCBI taxonomy): Eukaryota > Metazoa > Chordata > Aves > Piciformes > Lybiidae > Tricholaema lacrymosa > Tricholaema leucomelas. The sequence continues at coordinate 272,693 of WAAF01001573.1, forward strand.
CCTTCCTGAATCCATTTTGGCTGGACCTGAGCCCTTGGCCATCCCTCAGGTGCGCTGTTATCACCCCCAAGATAACCTGCTCCATCAGTTTCCCTGGCACTGAGGTCAGGCTGACAGGTCTGTAGTTCCTGGGTTCCTCCATCTGACCCTTAAATTTACAATAATATCACTGTAAAATAAATTATTTCTAAATTTTACATTTTTGAGTAGTCTTGCTTTAAATCATAGCAGCTTGACATGAGCCTTTGTGCTTTTTTGGTGACTTTTAGTTTGTTGATGTATATTGAAGAAATTCTTAAGGTTTGGGGAGGTTGTTCACTTTTATTAAACCTTAATTTACTGCAGAAAATAGATAGATGATAATGCTGGATAAATAATTTCAGGTGTCCACACAATAAGCAAGACAAAGAGGTTGATTTCATCTGAAAGAGCTTTTGAGAACCGCTGAATATTATCTACATCACTCAGCAAAGCAGCATCTATTTTAAAGCCATCTTTCTGCTCTTCCTTTGTGGGTAAGGATGAGGAGTTTTATATTGCTGTTACATTAATGGGGACAGTTTCACTTCGCAATCCACTCAGTTCTTTCCTGTGGTCAGGAATGGAGATGTTCAGAACTGTCTTTAGTACTTGAGGCATCTGCATAAGAAACAATGTCTAAATGTGAAAAAACTGTGAGAACTGGAGAACAGAAAAAGAAAAAAGAAGACAAAACCCAGCTGGAAGCATACACAGGCAGGGGGAAACTTTACTGCAAAATTTTCATATCAGTTTCTACAATCCTCAATCTATCTTTTTAATACCAATTTCAAGATCAGCTATAGTTCCCATTTTCACTGGTTTGCCTTTTTTTGGTTGCAATCCTTCCTGTACTCACACTTCAACTCTAAAATACATATGCAGAAGAGAAAACAAGTATATGTCCTTTTTGATAGCAAATTCTCTAACTGTACCTGTACTTTATCAGGTTGAGAAAGGCAGACCTCACGTTGTGAGAAACAGTGAAAGATAAACCATCCCATTCACTCTCTTAATTCATATTTTGAATGCCTTTTGTATATGTTCAGATTGTATCCTGGTGTAGATAATGTTTAAAGACACTCTAATACTCACTTTTAATTGTTGGCTGCTGAAAAGTTCTGCTTTCAGAGAGGGAATGTGATTACTGAAGAAAATTCAAATAATAAACCACTAAATTGATGGTAAGACAATATTTAAGGCTCAGATACTTGGACTACTCTAGTGGAAATCTTCCATGGAGTCTTTGTTACAAAGGTAACTGGAGTGTGAGTACCCTTTAAACTAAACCCTAAATAGTTTCCTGAGTGTGCACTGGCAGTCGTGAAACCTCATTTATCTATCTCTGGAGACTGATGAATTTTCAGAGTAAAGAGAAAACTTCCCTCCTTCAGGATCAGACTACTTTCCTGCCTGGCCTGCAGAAAGTCCTACTAAGAATGAAAGCAGTTGCTTACATGAAGAAGATATCAATAAGAGACTAAGTAACGCATTTTACCTGTCCTTTAATGTGTGGGAAAAGCACCAGACACAATCATGGAAGAGAGTATACATTAGGCCCCTTTAAGAAACCCTACCAAATCTAAGCATTTATTATATACTTCTGTAGGGATAATTTAGTATTTGGATTTGGGATACCTGAACTGTCATTTTTTCAAGGACATTAACTGATGAATGTGAAGGTTTACCTGAAGTTCCATCTTTATTCTGAAGGCAAAACGTATGTGATCTATGAGCTTTACTTTTTCTTGTGATGACAGTGGGTTCAACCAAGGGCCATGTATTTGTTTATGGTCTGTCTGGAGCTGGTAAATAACTGTTTCCTTACATAAAATCAGCAAAGCTGTGTCCTGCACCAACATTCTCTTTTTTCAAAGGTGCAGGAAAGAACAGTCTTATAGCCATTTGCTTGTCTCAAGATTCATGTCTGCTAGAACAGTTCATGAGCCACTGTTAGGTGAGATCAAAGATCTGCAATCTGTTGTTTTTCCTGCATGCAATGGTAGGATCTTGAAGACAGCTGCTAGGAATAACAAAAACCTCTGAGCTGAACTGGCTTCAGGACTTTCCTCTGACCACTCAGCAGGCAGGAGGAAGATCTTATTAAAACAAGAGCCATGTGAAATACAATATTCAAATAGAATAGAATAGAATAGAATCAATCAAGTTGGAAGAGACCTCCAAGATCATCCAGTCCAACCTAGCACCCAGCCCTAGCCAGTTAACTAAACCATGGCACTAAGTGCCTCATCCAGGCTTTTCCTGAACACCCCCAGGGACGGCGACTCCACCACCTCCCTGGGCAGCCCATTCCAATGCCAATCACTCTCTCTGTGAAGAGCTTCCTCCTAACATCCAGCCTATACTTCCCCCGGCACAACTTGAGGCTGTGTCCCCTTGTTCTGTTGCTGGTTGCCTGGGAGAAGAGACCAACCCCCACCTGGCTACAACCTCCCTTGTAGTTGTAGACAGCAATGAGGTCTGCCCTGAGCCTCCTCTTCTCCAGGCTAAACAACCCCGGCTCCCTCAGCCTCTCCTCATAGCTATTCTACCCTGGCTCTGTTAAATGACAACATTTGTGATAGCTCTTTACCATTCTGCTAATTGAAATACTGCCAGCAGGTACATATCTGTCCCCTAATGTAATTGTGTCTACTGTAAGCAATGGTGAAGGTCTCATACAGCATGCAGCCTTGCACACTTAGTCTTTACCACATTCTGAGTTACAGAAAGTTACAGATCTCCTTTGCTCCAGAGCACACAGTGATTATCTCAGAGAAACTGAGAGATACGGCAAGGAAGCCCAGGCTGTTAGAGATAGAGCAGTCACTTAAAGAAAAAAGTTCAGGTTGGCCTTTTAACTTTTGGCTCTCCTTTTCTGCTCATAACAGAAGCAAGCGACAGAAGGAGCCCAGTAAAATCTACTGCCTTAATAACAATGATTACTATGCTAGGCGACCGGATGGCTAATGCAGTCCCAAAACATGGACATGAACTAATGTCATCAGCATCAGAATAAATAGGGTGCCTGCATTTAATTAATAAATAATAGGCTGCAATGCTAATCTCCTTCTGCTAACTCTTTTGTAAAGGTGCAATCTATTAATCACATGTCACTGCCAGCCTGGTCACTTCTTTTTTTAGATTCAACAGAAAAAAAAAAGAAGAAAGAAGAAAGAAGAAAGAAGAAAGAAGAAAGGAAGAAGAAAGAAGAAGAAGAAAAAGAAAAGCTAGCAATAAATGGATCCTAAATACAGCAGGGCAAGTGAACAGCATAAACAGCATTATAATCCACTGCTGATTTCAGCCCTTAGTAACAATTTTTTCCCTTTAAAGAGAGTAAAACCTTGCATGTTGCTAAAGATCAGCATCTTAGAATCATAGAATGGTTTAGGTTGGAAGGGACCTCAAGGATCATCCAGCTCCAACCCCCTGCCACAGGCAGGGACACCTCCCACTAGAGCAGCTCGCCCAAGGCCTCATCCAGCCTGACCTTAAACACCTCCAGGGAGGAAGCATCCACCACCTCCCTGGGCAACCCATTCCAGTGCCCTACCACCCTCACTGTAAAGAACTTCCTCCTAACATCCAGTCTAAATTTCCCCTCTTCCAGCTTAAACCCATTCCCCCTCGTCCTAACATTACTAGACCGTGTAAATAGTCCCTCCCCAGCTTTCCTGTAGGCTCCCTTCAAATACTGGAAGGCCACTATAAGGTCTCCTCGAAGCCTTCTCCTCTCCAGGCTGAAGAGCCCCAACTCTCTCAGCCTGTCCTCATAGCAGAGGTGCTCCAGCCCTCTGATCATCTTCGTGGCTCTCCTTTGGACCCGCTCCAGCAGTTCCATGTCCTTCTTGTATTGGGGGCTCCAGAACTGCACACAGTACTCCAGGTGGGGTCTGACGAGAGCAGAGTAAAGGGGGAGAATCACCTCCCTTGCCCTGCTGGCCACACTTCTCTTGATGCAGCCCAGCACTCGGTTGGCTGTCTGGGCTGCATGTGCACACTGCCGGCTCATGTTGAGCTTCTCGTCGACCCAGACCCCCAGGTCCTTCTCCTCAGGGCTGCTCTCCAGCCATTCATCACCCAGCCTGTATCTGTGCCTGGGATTGCACCGACCCAGGTGCAGGACCTTACACTTGGCCTTGTTAAACGTCATGAGGTTGGCCTGGGCCCACCTCTCCAGCCTGTCCAGGTCCCTCTGAATGGCATCCCTGCCCTCCAGCAAGTCAGCTGTGCCACACAGCTTGGTGTCATCTGCAAACTTGCTGAGGGTGCACTCAATTCCTCTGTCCATATCACTGACAAAGATGTTAAAGAGCACTGGTCCCAGCACTGACCCCTGAGGAACACCACTTGTCACCGGTCGCCAGGTGGACATTGTGCCATTGATCACCACCCTCTGCATGCGACCATCCAGCCAATTCCTTATCCAGTGAGTGCTCCACCCATCCAGTTTGTGCTTTTCCAGTTTGGTGACCAGGATGTCATGTGGGACAGAGTCGAATGCCTTACTCAGGTCTAGGTAGATGACGTCAGTCGCCCTTCCCCTGTCCATTGCAGCTGTGACTGCAATCTTACTAATACCCACAAAGTGGTGGATTTCTCCCTCATTATTTGCCCATAGAAATTCTGCCATTCTACACTGTTGATCGACACACACTAGACCCATTTCTGTGAACACTGGCTAAAGCAGATGAGGTATTCCTTTTGAGATAGGGAGAGAATAGCTTTCTGAAAAGCACTGTAAGTATCTCACCTCTTTGGCACATGATGAGACCAGGAAGGTAGAAACTCAAGGAGAAAGAGCATCTGTGTTGGTATGGAAATGAGAAATGACAGTGCTGTTCATTTGGGACCATACAGGAAGGGTCATACAATTGCTTCTTCCCCATGTGATAGGAAGCTTCTTTCTCTGAACGACCTCCATTTTGTCCACAGACAAAATCAACATTTTCACCTGTTCAGCTTCAGAATTATCACTGTCCTGTGCCTCTTCTAGGGTGTCTTTAGATAAAAATGTAAAACTTTGCCCCAGGAAAATGCTGACACTCCTGCTTTTTTTTTGTTGAGGGGAGGGTGGGCTGGCAGGAGGCATGTGTATTTAGGTCAGAAAGCAAGTTTTCCCTGAAAAAAAATTGACTGAAAAATACATCCTACCATGTCTAAGCATTTGTTACACATAACTCCTTGCAAAAACTGCATCCTTATTTATTGAAATAATTATCAAAATGATTCAAAGCTTTTAGAAGAAATAATAGCTTCTAAAAGCTTTTAAAAGGTAAAAGAAAGCCTAGCAAAGAGGTGGGCCTCCTCTGTAAGGAAACAGAAGACCTGGTCATCCAGTAAAAGGAGAAGGGTGAGGTACTTCACAACTTTTTTTGCCTCAGTCTTCACTGGCAGGGATTTCAACCATCCTCCTAAAGACACAGAAAGCAAAATCAAGAACTGGGAAAATTAAAAATTACCTCTTCTAAGTGAAGGCTCTGCACTTTGGCCACAACAACCCCAAGCAACGCTACAGGCTGGAGACAGAGTGGCTGGAGAGCAGCCAGGAGGAAAGGGACCTGGGGGTACTGGTGGATAGTAGGCTGAAGATGAGCCAGAGGTGTGCCCAGGTGGCCAAGAGAGCCAATGGCATCCTGGCCTGTGTCAGGAACAGTGTGGCCAGTAGGAAGAGGGAGGTTATTCTTCCCCTACACTCAACACTGGTCAGGCCACACCTTGAGTCCTGTGTCCAGTTCTGGGCTCCTCAATTCAAGAGAGATGTTGAGGTGCTGGAATGTGTCCAGAGAAGGCCAACAAGGCTGGTGAGGGGCCTGGAACACAAACCCTATGAGGAGAGGCTGAGGGAGCTGGGGTTGTTTAGCCTGGAGAAGAGGAGGCTGAGGGCAGACCTCATTGCTGTCTACAGCTACCTGAAGGGAGGTTGTAGCCAGGGGGGGGTTGGTCTCTTCTCCCAGGCAACCAGCAACAGGACAAGGGGACACAGCCTCAAGTTGTGCCAGGGGAGGTATAGGCTGGATGTTAGGAGGAAATTCTTGCCAGAGAGAGTGATTGGCATTGGAATGGGCTGCCCAGGGAGGTGGTGGAGTCACCGTCCCTGGGGGTGTTCAGGAAAAGCCTGGATGAGGCACTTAGTGCCATGGTTTAGTTGACTGGCTAGGGCTGGGTGCTAGGTTGGACTGGATGATCTTGGAGGTCTCCTCCAACCTGGTTGATTCTATTTTAAGATCAGTTTGAGCCCACCCAGGAAAGCTCAAAACATACAAGTCCATGGTACCCAATGGTATCAACCTGCAAGTCCAGAGGGAAGTGCCAGAGGAAGTTGCCAGGCCATTTTCCCTCATATTTGAAAAGTCGTGGCAATCTGAGGAAGTTCCCACTGGCTGGACAAGGGGCAACATAAAACACATTTTGAAAAAGGAAGACCTGGGTAGTTACAGCACAGTCAGTCTCACCTGACTGGAAAGATCTGGGAACAGATACTTCTGGAAACTTTCCTGAGGCAATGAAGCATGGAAGCTTCAACAAAGGCAAATAGTGCCTGACAAGCTTCATGGCAACAGTGTTGCTGGACAAGAGAAGAGTAGCTTATGTAGTCTGTCTGGACTTGTGTAAAGCATCTGACACTGTTCATCTAGATATCCTGGTCTTTGACTTGGAAAGACAAGGATTTGATGGGTGGACTACTTAGTGGATGAGGAATTAGCTTGATGATCACACTTGAAGAGTGATGCTCAGTGTCTCAATGTCTATGTGAAGACAAGTGCTAAGTGGTATTCATCAAGGGGTGGTAATGGGATCAATTTATCATCTTTGCTGATGACATGGGCAGTGCAATTGACTGCATCTCAGCAAGTTTGCAAATAACATTGAGCTGTGTGGTGCAGTTAATGTGCTGGAAGGAAGAGATGGCAGCCAAAGGAACCTTGACAGGCTTGAGAGGTTGGCCAGTGTCAACTTCATAACACTCAATAAAGCCTAGTGCAAGGTCCTGCATCTATATCAGAGCAATCCCAAGCACAAATGCAGGCTGGGTAGAGTATGAATAGAGGCCAGCCTTGAGGAGAAAGGCACATGGGTGCTGGTTGATGAGAATCTCAACATGAACCAGCATTGTGCACTAGAAGCCCAGAAAGCAAGCAGTATCCTTCAAAAGAAGTATTGACACCAGGTCAAGGGAGCTGATAGTCCCCTTCCTCTCTGCTCTGGTGAGATACAGAGTGACAAGACTGGAGGGAAAGGCTTATGAGGAGAGGCTCAGGGAGCTGGGGTTGTTCAGCCTGGAGAAGAAGAGACTTAGAGAGGATCCTATCATTCCCTACAACTACCTGAAAGGAAGTTGCAGTCAGGTAGGGGCCAGGCTCCTCTCCCATGCAACAAGGGACAGGACAAGAGGGCATGGTCTGAAGCTGCACCAGGGGAGGTTCAGCTTGGATATTAGGAAGCACTTCCTCACAGAAGGGGTGATTAAGCACCGGAATGAACTGCTGTGGGAGGTGGTGGAGTCGTCATCCCTGGACAACTTTAAGAAAAGATGGGATATGGCACTTGGTGGCATAGGTTAGCTGATGTCATGCTGTTAGGTTGTAGGCTGGACTTAATGATCTCAGAGGCCTTTTCCAGCCCCAATGGTTCCATGATTCTGTGATTCTTTGACTCAACCTGGAGCACTGCGCTCTGCTCTGGAGTCAGCAACTTAAGAAGGAAATGAGTCCAAAGAAGGGTCACAAATATGACAAAAGGGCTGAAGCATCTCTTCTACAAGGACAGGCTGAGAGAGCTGTGTCTGTTCAGTATGGAGAAGATTCTGGGGAGAACTTATAGCAGCCTCTCTGTATTTGAAGGAAGCCTACAGATTTTTTTTACAAGGACATATAGCGACAAAATGAAAGGTGATGGCTTCAGATTGAAGAAGGTAGATTTAGATTACACATCAGGAAGAAATTCTTTTTGTGAGTGTAATGAGGCACTGGAACAGTTTACCCAGAGAAGCTGTGGAGACACTAACCCTAGAAGTGTTTGAAGCCAGATTGAATGGGGGCTTGAGCAACCCAGTTTAGTAGGAAGTGTTCCTGACCATAGCAAAGGGATGGGAACTAGATGGTCTTTAAGGATCTTTCCAACCCCAATCATGTTATGATTCTTTTCAGACAGTTCATCTTGACATAACTAACCTGTTTGATATCAAAGTTGTGCTGAAGCCTCAAAAGAGTAGATCTCTGGCTAAATGTATTTATTCTTCAGTCAAATACAAGTTAGAAGTCTCAGCACAGCACATCTGTGTGAAATTTTACAGTCATTTTATGCAAGAGGTTAAATGAGCTCTAACAATTCCTTCTAGATCTAAAACCTATTCATTCCCTTTTAATCTAGTCAGAAACACCAGAAGAATGGTTATTGCTCCAGTGTTTTGGCCTTTCTCAAGTCCAAATTTCAATAAGGGAAGATGACAGGCTCTAATGAAAAACACATTGCCTGTAATACCCAGGAAGAGTGCCGGATCACACACTGAGATCAAGGAGAGACAGGGATAAATTCAGCTCATAGCAAACACTGGAGAATATATACTTGCATAAGGATTTGAATTTCTATTGTGAGACAGGATGTTTGACCCTTGTTTTTTCCTAGGTGCATCTGGTTCCTTTGACAATCTCCTTGTAAAGAGACGGTTGGTATTCAGGGACTGCTATACATCAGTTTCCTCCTATAGTCTTATACCTCCCACAGTACCCATGGACCTGCCTCCTCTTGCCATATCAAATAGCACAGTGGCATCACAGGCTCCCTGTTAGTACACTGTGTCCCTCAAACTACTGTATTTATATATATCACAGTATCACCAAGGTTGGAAGAGACCTCACAGATCATCAAGTCCAACCTGTTACCACAGAGCTCAAGGCTAGACCATGGCACCAAGTGCCACGTCCAGTCCTGCCTTGAACAGCCCCAGGGACGGCGACTCCACCACCTCCCTGGGCAGCCCATTCCAGTGTCCAATGACTCTCTCAGTGAAGAACTTTCTCCTCACCTCGAGCCTAAACTTCCCCTGGCGCAGCTTGAGGCTGTGTCCTCTCGTTCTGGTGCTGGCNAGGCCAGGATGCCATTGGCTCTCTTGGCCACCTGGGCACACTGCTGGCTCATGTTCAGGCAGGTATCAATCAGCACCCTCAGATCCCTCTCTGTCTGGCTGCTCTCCAGCCATTCTGTCGACAAAGTTGTACACCACAACCAGCTGCCTGGTCTGAGCTGTGGCCAGATACACCAACCAGGACCATGTGGTGGGAGTGTTCAACAAGAAGGTCCTTGTTGAGAAGGAGGCCGTGTTATTAGCCTGAAGTCTTAGGTATGTTTTTCAGGTCACTCACTTTGTCTCAGCGGATGTATCCCCAAAGTGAGCTTTGTTTGAAAGCTGTCCATAGTGTTTACTAGTGGCAGTCCCTGTTGTCAACCCAGCATAATCCTTCTTCTCAAATCTAGGAAGAGATTTTATGACAAGTGTGCATCTGGACACTATCTAGTCCTATGTTTAGACAGTAACCTCTTAAGGAAAAGAGAGCCTCTATCTATTCTGCATTGTACAACAAGCTTGGTGTCATGGTTCATAACTGGTCTCCCAGGCCCTGCTGCAAGATAGACAGTAAATAATTAGATTTCTGACCTAGGGAGTGGAGAGACTGCTTTGGTTCAGTCCAATCTCTAAAGTCATTAAACTCATACTATCTTCATTCCCCCTTGCCTGAGGTTCTGCCCCATTCTCCCACATCTCTTCTTCATTAGCTATTCATTACAATAATAGTCAGAGTCATTTTGGAAAAAAAAAAAATCCAAGAAAGCAACTAATTCAATGTACCTTACATTGTAGAAACATAATTTCATGTTAATTGAATGGCTGCTTGCAAGTGTCAGTGTTTTGTGGTTTATAATCAGTGCATCTGGCCATTCATCAGTGACTCGAGAGGTGGATAAAATAGAGATTTGGGGGAATTAATTACCATTCATGTGGCAGTTCATGGGCATGAGGTGTTTTACTACTTGTGAACTTATGAATTCCTGCATACTAGGTTTGATGGCACAAGAAAGAATCTCTGCATTTTGGCCACAACAACCCCAAGCAACGCTACAGGCTGGGGACAGAAGGAAAGAGACCTGGGGGTACTGGTGGATAGTAGGCTGAAGATGAGCCAGCAGTGTGCCCAGGTGGCCAAGAGGGCCAATGGCATCCTGGCCTGTATCAGGAACAGTGTGGCCAGTAGGGTGAGGGAGGTTATTCTTCCCCTGTACTCAACACTGGTCAGGTCACACCTTGAGTCCTGTGTCAAGTTCTGTGCTCCTCAATTCAGGAGAGATGNACTTGGTGCCATTGTCTAGTTGACTGGCTAGGGCTGGGTGCTAGGTTGGACTGGATGATCTTGGAGGTCTCTTCCAACCTGATTGATTCTATTCTATTCTATTCTATTCTATTCTATTCTATTCTATTCTATTCTAAACGCACTTGAACTTCTCTATCTAATGGCTAGAGAACCTGATCACCTAATAAGCTTTAATACGTGTGTTCTTGCAGCACTGATGCTATTTTACATAATGAAACTGCTGTCAAAAGAAAATGTTTGGCCAGTTTTGTGTATATATTCGAAGATATTAATCACCCAATAGAAATGGAGTGAAAACAATAAAGCCTGACCTCTTCAAGGTCAAGGAGAAAATCTATGTCATGGCAAGAAGATGAGCTTCAGTCTTACAAGCTGCAGTCTATTGCCCTTTCTCTTCCACTACACAGGATCAGGCTGCAAGACTGCCCTTAAAATTGAAAAGAAAGGAAACAGTCTCTCACTAATTGAAGCCAACTGTTTATATTCCCTGGGGGAAAATATGTCGGTGCAGCACTGCCTTGAAAATTACCTCTCTACAAATGATATTACAAGGGGGCCATATTAATTTTCCATCACAGATTCCAAACCAAACTGGTTTTAAAGTAAAAATAATTATCTTAATTATGAAAAAAAACCCAAACAAACATTGAAAAGACACTGATGTTATGCACTGCTTTGAATTTGAACCTTTTTTTTTTTTTTTTTTACTTCACTAACTTTTAATTTACTTTATTTCATCTTCTGCCATAAGAATGGGAGTGGTAGCAAACTCAAATGCAAAAATGAAAATAGAAATCGACTCTTTGAATAAGAATTAAAATGTATCAGAATATCTCCATTCATTAAGTTAATCAGGATGCGACCCCTCCTATTCTTCCCCTGACATCATGAAGCAAACAGGTTAATGGACAAATTGTCTTCCCTTTTTAGGACAGAACCCCAGTATCTCCTACAATCCATAGGTTTCATATAGTATTTTTTATTCATAGGTCTTAACTAGGGTTTCAGAAAAGTAAAGTATCATTATTCTTACAATGCAGATGGAAAACTATGGCATGAAAAGGTGAAAGCTGTGATTCATCTTACCTCTCTTCATGTGTCTAAAAATGAGAGATCTAAATCTGAGTTAATTGCCATAGGTTCATTTCAGATCCCCTGAAGAGAGGTGGGGGGGAGACGGGACACGGGGATGGAACTTCCAAGCATCATTTAACCCATGTAGCTTAGAATGGAGTGAATCACAGTTTGGAAGCACCTCTTTCCTTCCACTTCCAGAGGAGCAGCCTAGGTGACTAATTCAGATAATATGCCTAATATTTGGCTGCTAAAGCAAGGCAGAATGAACCCAACATTTTAAGGACAGTGGCATAACAGTTCTACTTAAAATTTCTTCTTTCCCTATGTCCAAGGCTTCAAAGAGGCACAGTTTCTAGGTAAAAGCACTAGATGCAATTTACTCAGAGAGTTAAATTATTTATATAGGTATTTTCTACCTCTCAAATAGGTTTCATGTACATACTGCAAAATGTATATAACAATTGGAAAGTGCTGTGTGTACCATGGAGAAAAGTTTTCTTGACCTCCAGGGTCTCCTGAGCCTTGAAACATCCTGCAAGCTGTGGTCTATCATCTAGGATCCTAGCAGGGAAGAGGCAAAGTTCTTCTCACTGAAATTCCCAATCAGATATGAGAGTTCAGTCTGTGTCAAAACATCAGGATTGGGCCAGTCTTAATTTGTTCAGTTATAATCTTGGTGTTCCAATAGCTGAAGGTACTGACTGTAGCCCAGGCATTTCCTAGCTCCTGCATCACATACAACTCACTTTCCAGAAAGACCAAGGGTTACTCTAAATTGAAAGGTCTTTTCAATCACACAATAAACAACTGATAGACATGAAGAAACAGGTACAGAGCAATATGTGCTGAACAGTGGATTCAGTTTATATGCTGAAAATGCTTTACAGAGCTGTAAAAATGGTACCAGATCTGGAAATGGCTTTTATTATTATTATTATTATTAATCTAGATCCAGGGTCCTAAAATTGTTTAGGTACTTAATGGGAATTAATTGCAGATGGAGTTAGATGATTAAATAAAGACACATTAATTCCACATGTATATGAGACATATGCAATTGTAATAAGCTGCCAGAAAGAAATTAAATTCAAACTTGGAATAATACTGACAAGCAGGGGAGTAACTTTGAATACCTTATAGGGTTTTTTGTTAGTCAACTCTAAACTTTTTGTCCTGATTCTAAGTGACCCACAAGCACTTAGGTTTTCTGCCAGATGACTCAGTTTCCTTTGCACTAATTTTTCTTTATGTCATTCCTCCTTACCTTGCATTTTGTGCCAGAACTTTTGTAAGGCCTCTACACTCCTGGTACATCAATCAGAAACAATGAAATTTTGACAGAGAAAGAAAGTGAATGTTTTACATTACAATCCTTGCCCATGTATTGCTTGTATATTTTCATTAAAGTACCACCTGGCAAAATACAGAAAAAAGACCCACACAATAGGAGTAAGGAAAACACTGAGCCCCTCATACCTAACTCATTGCTAATTGATTAGAGTATGTTGGTACATCTCCATTCCAGGAACTGAATTTGAACTTAGTGTGAGACCATTTTGATTCTTTGTGACTGTTGGACCAAATGCACAAAGAAGCTTTGAAAATCTCAACAAGCAAAGGAGGTCTGAAAGGTGTGATCATCAGTTATCCCATCAGTGTTCCTTACTGTATTCAACATCAGGCAGAAAAACAGCCTATACATTCACTTTTCCCCTAATGGTCCTCCAAAATGACAGCAAAGCTTGCCGTTCATTTTTTAGAGAAATGCCAAGGTAACCTTAACTACAAGTTCATCAATGGAAAAATACATAATAGAAGGCTTGTTATTTTCTCTCTTTTGTGAGACAGTTCATTAGGAACTTCATTTGACTACATGGATTGCACTCATTCAGCTATATTCTAATAAAATGCACATTGCTTCCAATAAAGGGAATGCATTCACTATTGATGTGCTATGTGCTACTATACAAAGGGGTGTTATTACATCCCTGTGTAATAACAAGGCAATTATAATGATCAGCAAAACCTTTACAATAAAGTCAGTGCATGAAGAGTGATTATCATAATGCATTCCAACTACTCAGTGCCATAAATGCTTCACAATTAATTGCAGAGAGTATCTATAAATGTATTATTAATGCTGTATGAAAACCCATTGACAAGCAACCTTTACATTAAAAAAAAAAAAAAAAAAAGATGCCAGGATTGTAATGCCTCCCTGAGTTCATGTAAGAGGTTGAGTTGTATTTACAAATGCTGATTTTTTTAGTAGGACTATATTTTTTATTTCCTCCACTCTACTCCTCTCATCACTTTACACATATTTTTCCTGTTGAAATCCCACCAAATATAACTCTGCAGTGCGAGAGCGCCTGATCATCCACCATATTTGATTTTTGTTCCTGCACAGCCACAGACTTTCACTGGTGTCTTAAGCCTATGACACTGACAGCCTGACATGCCTTAATGCCAAAGGCACTAGCTGCAAGAAATGAACAAATAAAAAGAAACCATAACCTTAGCAGGCATTGCAGGAAGAGTGAGAAGGAGAAGGCAATCAAAGTTACATGATTGATCAAAAGTCACACGGTAGCAGAGATCAGAACAGATATCAAAATCTCAAGGTGATGAATTCCTTAGCCTCTCTCCATGCTCTGCTCTAGACTCTTCTTCGTGTCAGTAAACGACTAGATTACAAATGCTTTATAAAAAAATTGCAATGTTTTTGTTTTGTCTTTTATTCCCTTGATATTTGACTTTAAAACATTGTTCTTAGTATGTGTGCTAGAACACAATGTTCCGTGGATCTTTTCCAGTTCCTACTGATGGGTACATTTCCATTGATTTCAATCACGATGAAAAGGGCAGATGAGAACAGAAGTTTGATACCCCTTATTCTCTTCCAGCAGGTGTGTGGAATGGAGTACATCAGCCTTCATCGGAGTCATTGAACATAAACCACTACACATGAAGATCTGTAGGAGCCTTTTTTTCTGTCCCAGAACTACATTTTAAGGCAGTGGAGAGCACAGGATATGAATTATCTGATCCAACTGCATGCTGATGCATTCTATCTGTTTGAAAATGTAGTCTTGTAAAGATGACAAGATGTCAGCTGTCAGCAGGATCATGCAATACTGAATTTCCACAATTAACCAGAAGATTTTAATTTACCATTGATTGTATACAGTCTCACAAGTCACAGCTAGAAAGAACTTTCCATGAATACAAAAGTGCTCTTCCTAGATAGATTTATCTTAGGATTAAAGTAAAAATAAACCACAACATATTTCAACAGATATTCAGTCTTGGAATAAAATGTAATGGACAATTTCCTTTTGAACCCAATGTCTTTGAGCATCACTCATCACACACGATAGGGTCCATAGCTTTGCCTTTCAAAGGCTGTGGCTTCACCTGACTTGAAAGAATGGAATAATATCTGAATTTAGGTGAGATTTTGATTCTGTCAAGGATTTGACATATACATGTCATAAAAGGAGAAAAACAGAACATTTTAGCCAGAAGGGGACAAAGCATTATTCAAGTCTGTGGAAAATGCAGAACTTCATTGTCCTCATTCCTCAGCCCTTGATTATACAGGGAGCCAAACATGCTCGCAGATGCTGATGGTTCTCTCTCCTAATACTACAGAAGAGTCACTCCTCAGGAGTCCACCCTGTCCATGACACCAAGGTTTACTGTTGATCCTTACACTTCCTGACTCTTCCTCAGAGGCCAACCTCTGATGTAAGAAATCTATCTCACAGTTTAATATCAAGATCTTTTGTTATGTTCTTGAATTTTCTTTTTCACCTGTGACTCATGAGCTCATCTCCTTTCCAAGTGAGTTTTTTTTAACAGAGTATTAGATTATTTTTAAACAGCCACTCGTTCTTTTTACCCTTCACATTGAGATATTCCAACCCAGCACTTGTGTGTTGTTTAATGTTGGATACATAATTAATAGAGAAAAGATATTTAGATTTGGGTGTGGAAGTACTTTCCACCTGCAAGAAAAGTAAACAAATAGCTGATTAATCACCTTTGGGGTAAATCTCAGAAAGAGGAGATATATGAGACTTAGGAGGAGGATTTGACATACAGTGGGAAATCTCCTTTCAAACTGCAAGAGAAGATAAAGAGAGATGTTGTTGAAACTGTTGTGGGTCCAGAGGAAAGAAGAAAGAATATGAAGCCCCAGAAATGGCAAATAATTTGTCCAGATGTCTTTAGCCCAGATATCTTGGATCTTTTCACCCAGTTGTGCAAATGGAGAACACTGCCTCTCTTCCTGAGATGTTAGCCAATGGCTGCTAATGCTTACAGAGACCATATGAGAAAAGGAGATGAGCAACTGAAGAAAAATCTGTGACAGGAAGAAAAATGGTAGGTTTTATGGACTTCCACCTGGAAACAAGATGGAAATTCCCTCAGCCTACACTCCTAAGTCTTGAACTTCCCAGTTCAGGAGAGAGAGGGAGCTGCTGGAAAGATCCCAGTGGACAGCCAAGAGGATGACTGAGGGGCTTGAGCATCTGCCCTAAGAAGAGAGACTGACAGAGCTCTGGGGCTGTTTAGTCTGGAGAAGAGAAGACTGAGAGAAGAGCTGATCAATGTCTACAAATATCTGAGGGGTGGGTGTCAAGTGGATGGGTCCAACCTCTTTTCACTGAGCATCAGTAAGACAAGGCACAATGGCTACAAAATGTAACATAGAAGGTTTCACCTCAACATGAGGGGAAACTTCTTTATGGTGAGGGTGCCAGAGCACTGGAACAGGCTGCCCAGAGAGGCTGTGGAGACTCCTTCTGTGGAGATTTTCGAGGCCTGCCTAGATGCATTCCTGAGTGAACTATCCTAGAGGATCCTGCCTTGGCAGGGAGGTAGGACTTGATGATCTCTGGAGGTCTCTTCCAATCTCTAAAGTTCTGTGATTCCGTGATTCTATATTTCTGAGATAGGAAAAAAGCACTAAAGGTACAGTATAGAGAACTTCTGTGGCTTCCACAGAGCTTGATGTTCCAGCTAAGACATGTTGCTCTGAGATAAGGAAGAGGTGAGAGTTACACAGGTAAAATGCTGATGCATATGTAGCCCTAGACTTCAGAATTTCATGTACATATGCATGGTCTAAACTCACAGAAGTGTAGGAGAGAGGGTGCTGAGCCCTGTCAAGTATGCCATGTCCTTGTTTATCCTTAGAATAGAATTTTCTTAGCATGGTTTAGGTTGGAAGGGACCTCAAGGATCATCCAGCTCCAACCCCCTGCCATAGGCAGGGACACCTCCCACTAGAGCAGGCTGCTCAAGGCCTCATCCAGCCTGGTTATAAATGCCTCCAGGGAGGAAGCATCCACAACCTCCCTGGGCAACCTGTTCCAGTGTCTCACCACCCTCACTGTAAAGAACTTCCTCCTAACATCCAGTCAGAATCTCCCCTCTTCCAGTTTAAACCCATTCCCTCTCGTCCTGACGTTACTAGACCTTGTAAATAGTCCCTCCCCAGCCTTTCTGTAGGCTCCCTTTAGATACTGGAACTTAATTCTCTTCTTCAAGCATTTCTGGTATGGAGATCTAAGCAAGCAAACTTACTATTTGCTAAACATTTCCAAGGAAGAAGGAAATCATTCCATGTGGCATTGTTATACCACTGTGAAGCCAAATTAAGCTGAAGACAAAAAGTCTTGCTTGATTGTGGCATCTAAATAGGTCTGGATCTGGCTAGCACCTGGATCAGAAGTTTCCTGAGAGGTTTTGGCCATCTGTACATGCCATTGAATTCTGATCAGTTAAATGCAAAACAGCTAAATGCCAAATAGTTACTGAGACCTTGGGCTGTGTTTGTCACAGATAAACCCTGTCAGCTGCAGTAAAGAGCTAGTGGGAATCAGAAATGGTTGGATGACATAAGAAATAGATCCAGACTTTTGTCCCAAAGGAAAATGTGGTTTAGAAACTGTGGAGAAGCCATTCTGGCTGCTTCATCATTGCTAAGCTGATGAAAGAGAATAAAAACAAATAGATCATAGTGCACGAGCAAGGCACCAGTGTCTTGGTGTTTAGTGTAAATTAGTACTTGGACATTTTTCTCTGAAGCTGGAATAAACCAGATCATTTCAGAGCCTGCACATCGAATGTTCCCCAAAGAGCAAACAAAAGACACACTGCACATGCGTCACCCAAACATACATAAAAAAATCTTGCATGAAAGCACAAACACAGATGGAAGCTTCAGCATATTTGTAAAGCGTGACATGCAGAAGAGACTGCAATGTGATGAACTGAGATGAACCGAAACTTTCGTGTCAATCTCTCAACTCCCTCTCTGCGAGACATTTGCCTTTTATTTTCTTTAGTCAAGGATCCTTCTGTATCTCTTCCATAAGATGTAGGAGGACCCACAAATCCCAGTGAAATATTTCTTGTCCCATTAACACTGGTTTTGAGTAGCATACTGTGTACATCTTTGCGTGCCTTCTTTTACAGACTTTCTTCTGTCCCTTGAGAGGAATGTGGAGCAGTGAAGCATCTAAGTATCACTAATGGAGTGCAACTCAAGTCCGTTCCTTTAAAAAAATATTACTCCCTTTACAACCCACCAAGAGCTTGGGGTTGCATTCAACATAGATTAACCCTGTAAGCTGCAGTAAGTGTGGTTTAGTGACAGAGAGACTGAGAAACAGCTCCAAAGTTTTGTCTTAAGTCATGAAACAGACTGGAAAACTTCCTCTAAGTTTGCAAAATCCTAAATCATTGATACTTACAGGCTGTGTTTTGAGCTGAATTTCAGACAAGAAAACAAGAAAAATAATCAACAAGAGGATGAAAATAACAGAAAATTGTATCAATCTAATTGGGATTTGTCATGTTCACAATTTAATAAGACCTATAGTTTGCACCCTTAAAAATACACTGGACTACCTAATCCATGGCAAAATAGTTTCTGCATTGTCAATCTAAATAGAATAGAATAGAATAGAATAGAATAGAATAGAATAGAATAGAATAGAATAGAACAGAATAGAATAGAACAGAATAGAATAGAATAGAATAGAATAGAATAGAATCAATCAGGTTGGAAGAGACCTCCAAGATCATCCAGTCCAACCTAGCACCCAGCCCTAGCCAGTCAACTAGACCATGGCACTAAGTGCCTCATCCAGGCTTTTCCTGAGCATCCCCAGGGATGGTGACTCCACCACCTCCCTGGGCAGCCCATTCCAATGCCAATCACTCTCTCTCTGTGAAGAACTTCCTCCTAACATCCAGCCTATACTTCCCCCGGCACAACTTGAGGCTGTGTCCCCTTCTTCTGTTGCTGGTTGCCTGGCAGAAGAGACCAACCCCCACCTGGCTACAGCCTCCCTTCAGGTAGTTGTAGACAGCAATGAGGTCTGCCCTGAGCCTCCTCTTCTCCAGGCTAAACAACCCCAGCTCCCTCAGCCTCTCCTCATAAAACCTGGACAACACAAGGGGCAGTGAATACTTCTAAGATATCCTTAATGGAGCTAGGTTTACACTTTGACTTTTCAGAACAAAATACAGAATTGTTACATTTTTATCACATTCTATCAATTCTGTCACTGCTAAAATCTCTATACTATTTTAGAGGACTCTGATCTCCTGATTAAGTACTTGAATCCTCATGACGCATTTTGTAGGAGCAATATACCTACATAACATTTTGTAGCTTGACTACACGCACATGCACAGTCAGGAATGCAAAATCTTCCCATTAATTTAGACTGTTTCCCTAAAGAAATGTACTGAGGATACATTCATTTCTAGCTCCTGTGAGATTAGGCAAATGTAAGTAATGACAGTTTTTACTGAAAAGGATTGTACCCTTTCCCTTGCTCCTAGTCCAATAAAGGGATTAACAAACAAAGTAATAAACTCAGCAAAACTAACAAGGGGCATTCAGCATTTTAATTTTCTTGGCCTGAAAGCAATTTGTGCTGAGCAACATTTTGAATTTTTCCCCAAGCCTAGATGATCTGACAGTCTAAGATCTCACTTACACACTAAATGCCATAACACACACACACTTGACGTTCAACTGAGAACTAAGATACAGGAAGGGCTAAAAATCAATAAAATCAAGATTTCAGAAGCACATGAAAAAAAGTGTTGAGCAGAATCTGGTTGAGAAGGGAAAGTAGATGTTGGACTCACAACAGTTTTGAATTACGGGACAACTTACCAGAAAAGTCAAATATTCACTGCAGAAGAAAAAAGCAGGAATTTACCCCTATACAGTACACAGCCACACTTCCTTAAGAATACTGTTCAACATTTCCAGCAACAGTCTCCTTGCAAATTATAGTTTCATACAATACTACATTCTTTCTTTAATACCTTAACCTGGCACAAAAATTCCCTATAAATCAGAAGACAGAAATGTATTCATAGTGTGGTCTTTGGGTAGACTGATGAAATGTGTGATACAGAAGAGATACTTCAAACCCCACTTCTCTCTTGTGTCCCATCTTGATGCACAGACAAGGTATAATAAGCTACAACATAAGTTTGTTGTTGAATCTGACTTTTGTCATGAAAACCTAATGAAGGATTTTGATGTCCTCAGAAGATGCATGGCCTTCTTTTTAACATTGTTTGCTGTACTTTCTTTAACCAGTGGGCTAAAGAACGTAAGTTTTCATACAAGTGCTTCCTCTTTTCTCCCATAGTTGTCCTTGAGTCATGATCCCTGAAACATCACCAGCTCAGATATGTCTTGTCAGTGGGGAATTAAGACAACGTGTCTTTGAAGCCAATGATGATTGCATCTATTTGGCCCCTGCATGATCACCACTGATAGGAGCAGTATGGGAGCAGAGTAAGTGAGAATTGATGTGTTCTGCCTGTGATAGGGAGATAATTAGCTAAAATACAATGGGAAAGGAACCACAAGTATGATGGATAATGTGGAATCCAACCCTCCCAGAGCCCTTTGCAGTTGAGACCACCCCTGCTGAAAACAGCTGCTCTTAGTAAAAGAGTTTGGAAAACCTTATCCCACAAAATCAGGCATGTGTTCTCTTTTAGTAATCTGCATTATAAAAAAAAAAGAAAAAAAAAAGAGTGATTGGGAGCTCTATACCCTGTAGGCACACTAAGCAAATTGGCCAGCCTAATTATTATTTTTTGGTATGTCTAATTAAATAGACAAAAGGCCCTCCTTTCACTCTTGCTGTCGGCAGGAGCTCCACTGGAATGTGCATAATGTCCCCTCATTTGCCCAGGCAGCTGAGCCTTTTGCTTTTCCCCTAGGACATCAGTGTTGACAACTGCCCATGGCTTACCCACTCCTACTCAGACTTGGAGCCAGCTCATCAAATAGGAAGGAAAAGGGGATAAGTTGACCTGGTTCTGTTAAAAACCACCGGACGATGCTGTATGATGTGACATGCCTTTGTTGCAGGTTAGAAATGTGTCATGGCCCTTGGTGGTAGAACTTGCCATCACAGAGCCCATCAAATACTTTTTGTCCAGTGTTGTCTAAGTTCCTTCAAATTTACTTTATGGGGACTCTAAAAGTGCAGTATTTATCCCTGAGCTTTCTGGTATTTCACCAGCACTCAGCTGTTCTGCTGCTTTGCAATTGCTTGTTACCAGAACCCTTCCTTACAGAGCCTTTCTTAACCTTCTGCTTTCACCATTCCATAACATCAGACCTTTAACTACAGGCTACTTACAAAGTCTTCCAATGACTTGAGTCACTGGAGAGTTTCAGCCTCATACTGATGCAGTCAAAGTCTCTGGAATCCTAAGCTTTCAACTGAAAAAAACAACAAAATTCCAATGCCTTTTGTCTGTGAGGCATTTTGCTTCTTTTAAGTATACTTTGCTAGAGAATTCCACCACTGCCAACACAAAGATAGTTGTCCTATAAATGAGTAAGAGTTTATAGCTATAGTGGAAATGAAAGAATTTTTACATCTCAGAGCCACATCATTACTAAATGACAAAATCTACTCCCACATTTATATGAAACATAAGCACTAGTATTTTAAATGCAGATATGGGCAAAAGCCTTTTGATTTTTTACAAAAGAGAAAGGGATAGAGATGAAAGAATCATGATGCCATTGTATACATACATGTATATATGCATCTATATAAATGTAGAGGTACAAGAGAAAAAAAAAAAAGGCAGAATAATTCATCCAGCAAAATGACCCATTTCACGCTTTTTCAGAGAGCTCTGTGATCCAACAAACAAGCCTCTATTAGAAGAGTATGGTAAAGTACTGCCACATCAATTCTGCTAGAAAACCTTTTACAGGAAACACCTGATCAGTGTATCAGTATATAGGTGGTATAGTGAACTTAGCAAAGCCTTTCAAATCTACTGTCTAGGACGGAAAAGCAAGACTAGTTCCTTATTCCACCTACACCTGTACAAATCCTAGATAACTCCCTGGGACTGAGAGAAGTTTTCAGTTTCCAGAACCGGTTTATCCAGATAAGCTGATACAGGTGAAGAAATGTCTGCTGCCTCTTAATTTGCTTTTTTCCAAAAGCAGAGTTGTTTCAGTTCAAGCAGAAACAACACGGTCAGGGNTTTCTACTAACCAAATTAAACACTTCTGAAGCTCAGCCCAATGTAGGTCTGAAAAACCTCCATTGTCATGACTGCTGTTAAACTTTGTTAAGTCAGTGCCTGATGCTTCACTTCTTAACGAGGCAGTTATTTGTTTCCCAGGCAATCGCTGGCACCTGCCTGCCTTTTAAAATCAAATAATAATTGAATATGAGGAAAGCGAGATGAAGTAAAGGAGATTTAATAAAGAGAATCTTTGCTGCAGAGGGAATTTCTTTGGCAGTGATTACGTTACTAATTGATCAGCACATTGCCTGAGAGAAACCAGAGACAACAATTATAGTTAGCACTGTGGCTGAAAGCAATGCAGTCAACTACCTCCTCGGCTTTCGCTGTCCGCTGGCTTCACCTGGATTGGTCTGTTCATCTGTAAGAAAGAACAAAGAGAGACACATAATTAATGGTGGAATTAAATATTCATATATGAAAACTCACTTTTGTTTTTACCATGCATCATAGCATCAGAATTTACTCCACAAGGAAGAAAAAATGTAATTAGTAAGCAAAGAAGTAGCCACTGAGCACCAGCTGCTTATTGGTCTGAGGTAAATTAATGTCACCCTATTTATCTGACAGGGGCTCTGTTGAGTCACTTTGGGAAACAGATCTGACTCATTTCACACAGGTCATGAAATTTTAAACATAACTTGAAAAATTTCTAATAGTTTTCTATGGAAACACCTCTGTGTTAGCACAGAAATTCTTTATCAGAACATCAGGATTAGAGAAACTTTAATTGCAAGGATTACTCGAGAGTGGCATGATGAAAAGAAAATAGAAAAGTGAATTCCTCCTCCACTTTTAGCTCAGTACTATAGTCATGCTAGCATGCTACACTCCATTTCATACTTGAGGAACAGGCTTTTCACTTGTTTTGTCCACATATTGCAGAAATGCTGGCTATTATTTGTGGTGGGGAGAGGGTAGGAGATCCTTTTTCCTTTCTCATGATCACATATAGAAAAGCACAAAAACCTTGCCATCATGCTCTGAATAGGATTTTCCCAGAGCCACTCACTCCACTGGTAGTGTCTACCATGATGTGGTTGTCTGATGAGCAAGAGTGAGGTCCTACCCCTTCTTTTCATACATGGAGGCACAGATTTCATCAGAATAGCTGAAATTTAAATCCAAAAGCCCTTCTCTGCCTCTTTCTCCATGTCATTTAAAGCAATCCATATACTATGCAGTTGGACTATTCAAAATGCCTTTCTGTGTGTGACTACCCCTGAGTGGAAAGAAATTATCTTTTAGATGCAGCAGCCAAAGAAAGCGAAACTTCAAACAGACATATCAACAAGCAAGATATCAGACAGTAATGGAAATCTCCAGATGAATTTCTTTATTTCTTCTTAATAAAGTCAGACCATAAGAGATACAGGCTGCCTTCAGGTGATGTTGTCTCTCCCTTATTTGTGGCTAATCATAACCAGGGAGCAAGGATGTTAGTTTTCCTTCCCCCACCCCCTCCTTTTTTTTAACTATTTTTTTTTTTTTGAGAGAGAGTAGATCAGAATCATTCAGATTTATTCTAATTGCTCTGCTGACATATTTAGTAATAAAAAGTTATCAAGCTGGCTGATAAATAGGTTACAATGATGGAGAGCCTAGCAATCCTGCTGCATTGTCTCAAGAGGAAAAATGTACTTAGCCATAAACTGACTACAGTTAGACTCACAGACACTCAGGAGAAGAAGGATCAGTGCTTCAGATGCTACTGAGCAATTTCTGCTCTCCTGTGAGCCTTTATAGCCCAACAAACCCAGAAACCTGAAGTGCTGAAACAAACACAAAGTGCAGTACTGGATAAATCTTGCATCAGCCCCTGCTTTTGCAACTGTGAAGATCTGCTCCTCACATGTTACAAAATATTAGCGGGGCTGCAGGTGACATATTTAGCATCAGCAGGATGGACAGCCTGCCATAGCGCTCCTACAGCCACATGTGAAAAGCTAGAAGTCATGGATATTTCAAGATCTGACATCATGCAGGTAAGGAGGGTAATTTATGTCATGCACTTCCCAATGTTTAGAAATCCAACATCTAAAAAGCATAATTTTAACCTACTCTTGAGAGTGGTGTCTGAGATTAAAAGACAGAATTACCTATTGCAGTGCCTATTCTTCTCCATTAATCATAAAGTTAGTCTACTCAGTTAGAGTTAGGTGAGATGAACTCCATCTTGGTTCTCATGCATAGAATAGAATAGAATCAATCAGGTTGGAAGAGACCTCCAAGATCATCCAGTCCAACCTAGCACCCATCCCTAGCCAGCCAACTAAACCATGGCACCGAGTGTCTCATCCAGTCTTTTCCTGAACACCCCCAGGGACGGTGACTCCACCACCTCCCTGGGCAGCCCATTCCAATGCCAATCACTCTCTCTGCGAAGAACTTCCTTCTAACATCCAGCCTATACTTCCCTCGGCACAACTTGAGGCTGTGTCCCCAAATGATGGAGCCAAACTATCCAAATACTGTTCTGTAACTTCCTGCAGCTGCACAACCACTGCAACTGCTTTGTGTTTACAGCAGGTTGGTGTTGAGACCATTCATGTACCAAGATGTGACTTGAGATTTGTTAAATATTGACAGCTGCACTCGTGTAATATATTATGAGTTCCTCATGTAGACACAATGGCTAATCAGAGGTACCTGGTGCTCACTCCAAGAAGTAGTGTCTACTTGAAAACCAGTCAGAATAGCCAGGAATTCGTAGTAGGCTTGCTGCATGCAGCCATGAGAGGCAATGTTTGGAGTTCAAAATGGACACAGCCTTGTAGTGCAGAACACTTCGTAAACCTACCAACATTGGAAGCCTGATAAAGGCCATGAAAATTTCCACTGAACTCCAGTAAGCTTTGGATATGGCCTTTAGAAAATACAGACAGAGCTTCTGCTGTTTGTTTTTGAGTTAGATGTGGTGAGTTTGCAAAAGGTAGAGTAGATCCTTTGTCAAAAACGAGATGACTCATATTTGTTTGGGATTAAGAGTGGGGGTTTTTTTTGGAGATTGGGGCATGAGAAAAATAAGACAATCACTAAGAAGGGGAAAAAAAGAGAGAGGGCATGAGTATCCAACAGTGAAAGGAAAAAATGGAGAATTAATAAATAAAAGGCTAGTGTAATTTAATGTACACTATGATTTATACACTTGACAATTTCTTTATAGACCAAAGAGAAAGTGCTGCCTGCACAGAACCCATAGTACAAATTGAGATCATCTTGACATGAAAGACACCAATTACAGGGAGAAACACTGAGAGGAAAATAATTAAGTTTCCTCTCTCCATCTGAGGATTTTTTTTTTTTTTTTGACACAGACACTCTAGGAGCAAGAATCATAGAATCATAGAATCATAGAATGGTTTGGGTTGGAAGACACCTCCAAAGGTCTTGGTATTCCCCAAGGATCAGTGCTGGGCCCAGTTCTGTTCAATATCTATATTGATGATCTGGACAAGGGGATTGAGTCCAGCATCAGTAAGCTTGCAGATGACACAAAGCTCAGAGCAGGTGTTGATCTGTTGGAGGGTAGGAGAGCTCTGCAGAGGGACCCTGGCAGGCTGGATGGGTGGGAAGAGGCCAAAGGGATGAGATTTAACAAGGCCAAGTGTAGAGTTCTGCACTTTGGCCACAACAACCCCAAGCAGTGCTACAGGCTGGGGACAGAGTAGCTGGAGAACAGCCAGGAAGAAAGGGACCTGGAGGTACTGGTGGATAGTAGGCTGAAGATGAGCCAGCAGTGTGCCCAGGTGGCCAAGAGAGCCAGTGGCATCCTGGCCTGTATCAGGAAGAGTGTGGCCAGTAGGACAAGGGAGGTTATTCTTCCTCTGTATTCAGCACTGGTCAGGCCACACCTTGAGTTCTGTGTCCAGTTCTGAGCTCCTCAATTCAATAAAGATGTTGAGACACTGGAACATGTCCAGAGAAGGGCAATGAAGCTGGTGAGGGGCCTGGAACACAAATCCTATGAGGAGAGGCTGAGGGAGCTGGGGTTGTTTAGCCTGGAGAAGAGGAGGCTCAGGGCAGACCTCATTGCTGTCTACAGCAACCTGAAGGGAGGTTGTAGTCAGGTGGGGTTGGTCTCTTCTCCCAGGCAACCAGCAACAGGACAAGGGGACACAGCCTCAAGTTGTGCCGGGGGAGGTCTAGGCTGGATGTTGGGAGGAAGTTGTTTGCAGAGAGAGTGATTGGCATTGGAATGGGCTGCCCAGGGAGGTGGTGGAGTCACCATCCCTGGAGGTGTTCAAGAAAAGCCTGGATGAAGCACTTAGTGCCATGGTCTAGTTGACTGGATAGGGCTGGGTGCTAGGTTGGACTGGATGATCTTGGAGGTCTCTTCCAACCTGGTTGATTCTACAATTCTATGATCTCTAAAGACGGGTCCTCAACTATCTGCCTGGGCAACAACTTCCAGTGTTCCACTACCCTCATAGTAATGAGCTTCCTCCTCACGTCCAACTTAAATCTGTTCTTCTCTAATTTAAAACCATTACCCTTGTCCTGTCACCAGATGTCTTTGTATGAAGTTCCTTTCCAACCTTCTTGTAGGTCCCCTTCAGGTACTGGAAGGCCACAATTATGTGTCTCCAGAGCCTTCTCTTCATCAGGATGAACAACCCCAGCCCCCTTAGTAGCAGAATAAAATGACAGAAAGATGTACCTTTCCCCAGTCTGGAGAAATGCTTTCTTGGGAAGAATGGAATGCAGATACTTTTGCTCTCTTCTTATTATTAACCTGGAAATTCTCTTGGGTTTAATGTAAAAAAAACAACACTTATGATACAAAACATAATCTTCTGAATATTGGTTGGGGGAATATTGATACAGACACATTTAATATCTCCCCTGTCTTGGCACACTCTGAGTCTGAATGAACAAAGAAGATTTGCCAGTCAGAAAAGCTGATTAATAGCATGGGTATCTACATGGGATCACAGGTGCATAGGAGCTCCTGCAAGGTTTCATCTCTATCGCTATCACTGGATGTCTTTAGAAGTGATTTGGCAACATGGCAAAATAACCTAGATAGGCTGATTCAGCATTTGAATAGAGAGATGGACTGGATGAACTCTGTTAGGCTTTTCTTTAGGATGTGCTACAAATCTCTGCCATTTGCAACAGCTCTCTGCCCATGGATGGTTTTTGTGATCATCTTAGAAACACGATTGTGGTTTCTTATTCTGTATTATTCCTGTTGGGCTGCCATAGTGAAAGAAGTATAGTGTTTTATCATTAGTTATCAAAAAAGAGCTTATCTTCTTTTTAGCACTCCCTCTGTGCTTTAGGATCAGACATGACAGTACAAGAATGCCTAACAGTCATAAAACCATTATAAATCAGGTTGATATGTTTATCCATATTCATTATTTTCATTTGGCTACAAATATACTTTGAAGTGCCTCCCTTAATCACAGTGCCATAAACAGAGGACTACCAAGACACAAAGGCAACTAGGCAAGAATGAGAAAATTTAATTTGGGTTTCTGGTTGCATATGACATATGCAGTTTTCAAAGGGGTGGCATGAAGATGGCAAATCAGAGTTTTGTTCACAACTGTGTTTCAGTGTTGCTCCAGAAAAAGCCTCTCAGACTTGTCTACTGGGAACTATGAACTGGGTAATACTACAGCTGTGAACTGACCCCATTTCAGGTAGAGGGGTTGCATGGCCCTTTCCTCACATGCCATAAACATTTGTGTTGATGGAGGAGTCAGAACTTCTGATGCATCACAATTCTCATTTTCCCCTGATCACTGGCATACTCTGCTGAAAAATGCCTTTACTATCACCTCTGCATAGCTTGGACAAGATGATCATACTCGTTAGACTTCATACTCTTCATTTTGGCTTTCCCTTCCTTTTGCCTAAAACCAACACATTCAAATAAAGCCAGATGTCATCCTCTTGCACCTAACTTGCCACTTGCCCCACCTACCCTCACACCAATCCTCCCCGCAAGTTGAAACACGACATCATTTTTCATGTCCAATTACAGCCACCGTGGTGCCACTGTTAAAAGACAGTGCAGATACTCCTGTCAAAAAGGGTTTGAGTTACAAGAAGCGATGAATTACAGCAAGCCCTTTTCCAATTCTCCACAGAAATGAAATGTCAGAGCTTGCTGCTGTATTTTTCTCAGCACCATCAGCTACAGGCCACTGAAGGAATTAGACAGGGGACAGACGCTTTTCTGCATCATGATTTTTCTTTTCCTAAGGTTGTCGTTTTCTCCCCTACCAACCTTTTTCTACTCCCTCTGGCTTTGATATTAATTTAGAGCAGAAAGAAGGATCACCTGGGATAGAAGAGTAGGAATTAGAGACAGCTGATTTCTCACTGTCTCCATCTTTCTTCCTCTCAGTGTTCCTACTTCCCTCTCGTTTCTTGTCTCACTTGCTTTTTCATTACACATTAGCATACCTGATCTTCTAGCCAGGTTTTACAAGGTTTGAGAATAGAAAAATGCAGAGATAAAACGAAGAAAGGTAAAGCAGTAAAAAAAAGATGGAGATGCCCTGAATAACTTCACATGTGGTCTGAGACTGGAAGGAAAGGCAAAGAGGAGGCCACAGAAGATCACTGATATGGCAGTAATGATCAGAAGGATCACATCCAAGGCAGAAGAGAGCTGTGTTTGAGATAATATTCTGGTTTCACTTAAGGAAAAAACAATTTCAAGAGTTAAAAAAGTGCTTCTAGTGTTTCTATAAGACCCTGGAAGGCCACCAAACTGTTTATCTAATATTAGTATTTCTGCCCAACCTTAGGTGGCATAAGAACATATCAGATGGGTTTATTAATGCTTTGTATCAAAAAGATTTGTATCAAAGCCTGTGAAGAAAGGTATTCTACTGCCCATGTTTCCAGAAGTTTCCAAAGGGCTAGTCTGGAACAGTGTAGAAAACCGAGGTGTTAGTCTCTGACAAGGCCTGTTTCAAGCTCTACACTAGCCTTCTGGATGAATTTTGAGATCTCATTACAACTGCCTCTTTCTCAGCTTTCTCTTCTGTGCAATGAGGATCAAGATACCCTAATATAACATGAAGGCATCTGACACAAAAAAAAAAAAAAGAAAGTATCTAAACCCTGATTTTAAAGAAAGAAACACCAAGTAATTTCTCTGCCTGTGGATAGACATAACGGCAAACAGCAAAATCTTCTTGCTCAGTTGTGTTCTATTGTGTTCTTTATTGTGATCAGCCCTCTAAATCACTGATGAAAGCTTGTAGTTTTTAGCAAATGCTTACTGAGCAGCATTGCATGTCTATAAATGTTGGCTAGCCTCATGAAAGGAAATCCCAGATACAAACTCACCTTCCTAAAGACACTGTGTAGTTCTTGGTCATGTCATAACAAAGCTCAAATGTTAATTTGAGGTATTAGCAGCTAACTGCTTGAAATTTAAAAAAAAATACATTAGCACCTTATTTCTTCAGCAAAGAAGTGTTTTCTGTTCAAAATTCCACCCCAAAACATTGAGAAGAATTTAATTTTGCCAATTTTATCAACTTTTTTGGGGTCTGCCATCTGTGCAATAGTAATTGCTTTCAAATCAGCACAGCTATTGATGTGAGTAAAGGAACTGCCTTGGATGTTTTTGCAGGAGTGGGTCATAACTTTTAAAGCAGTGAGCAAAATCTACTGTGATTGAAGGCCCTAAGGAAATGCAAAGTATATTAGTGTCAAAGTTGGAAAGGCCAAGAAAATCGCCTACAATTGAATTGTGTGTATAATTGTAAAGTTCAGGTAAATCACTCTGCACCTGATTCTGAGTGACATAAGTGAATTACACTGATCTAAACTCCATAGCCATAAGAGCGAATCTAAAGCAATCGCCTTTCTCTGAATTTAAAATACAACAAAGTCAGGACCCAGATCCTCAGCTCAGGAAATATTTTGTAGACACTACAGAATCAGGAAAGATGCTTCAATATAAGTTAACTATACCAACACCCTTCTGTACTTGTATGTTGCAGCTGTAAGGCATAGAACAAAAACCTTCCCTCTGGGAATAGAGTTAAGTGCTGTGGTTGCATGAATTACTGCGTGATTACACATTAAGCATACTTCTGTGTGGGCAGTGTGAACTGATAAAATGTTGGATTAATGAAAGGGTAGGGAAAGGAAATGTGTTAGAAAGTTTGATGAAAAAAAAAACCACCTTGCCCAGCCTGTTGTCAAATATACTTGCTAGTAATGCATTGCGTCTGAAATGAGTCTATCCCAAATCTTATCTAGGTAGTGGACTCTTAATTCCTCCTCACCATCGTCTTCCCTACCTGGTGAGATGTGTGTCACAGACATGTACACAAATAGATGGGAAGGCCTGAAATGGCAATATATGAGATATTAAAAAAAAACCCTTGATGGGTCTGACCTTTACAAATCAGTCAATGCTCTGGTGCCTACCCCTGAGAATGATTGCTACCGGCTATCCCTGCACTCTGAGAATATTTTCTATATATCATATAAAACACATTATTATCCATCCGTCCAACTATTGATTCATCTTTCCAGTTGTCTCCTGTATATAGATGAACCTAGAGGGGGCTTAAGTTCACTTCAAGCTTACGTGCAAAAGCCTGTGTCTTCAAATTCAAAGCCTTCTCCCTGCAGAACAGTTTGGGCTTGAGTTTGAAGAAACTGCTGATCTTGTTAGTAGCAAAGCAAAACCTTTATAATACAACAAATCCTTTGGTTTATACCTGGGGAAGATGAGCATGTAGTACTCAACCTCACAATGCCTCTGGTTTAAAATGAAGTGGGGAGGGGTAAAGGGGAAACTCTGCAGGTTTGAGTACAACAAAGAGGAATGAAACACAGGAAGCTTGAAACAACAAAATCTCACTTCCCAAAACAAGGGAAATGAGCACTTTCTCTTTTTTTAACCTCTGTAGTGTTTGTAAGTCCTGTATCATATGCAAATCTGCATATGAAATAGCAGGAGAAATCCTCTTCAGATGTTAGGGAATCACATATTAGAAATTATGTTCAATAGATCTACCTTAACCTGATAGACTGGTGCTATTGCACACACTGTGTGCCTAAGGTACTGGTACTGTAGTCATCCAGATGGATATATAATTGCATTCCTGGATCTTGTCTGGCTTGTATTTGACATTTCTTTCTTGTGAAAGAAGCAGCCATGGTGGATGCTGACTTTAGTTTGTCTGTAGTCCTGGACCCTCTGCATATGTAGGAAGTCTCAGGACATTTAGCAAGTATACTTGAGCATGTTAAGCATTGCAGGATTGGCCCACTAGTGATGCTAAGCTATATAAAAGAGTCTATTTTTCAGTGTATCCTGACAGCAGAGGTATAAGTTTTGAAGAGACATCTTGCTCATTAAACCTAGTTCCCTGCTGCTACCATAAGCAATCACAATGTCAAATTCTGTTCATAAACACATTAAATTCTAATATAAAACTAAGTCTTTTGTTGTCCTTTCCTTCTTTCTTCTCTAATATCAGTAGAGATAAGCTTTTCTTCTAATTTCTTACTTGAGTTTATTTCAAGATAACTTACATTCAATTTTATAATGAGTCCAAACCACACTTTTTTCCTAAAATCGTTCTTCTCTTTCCCTGACATTTTCTATCCCTGACATTTTATATTACCCATCTCTGCATGCATTTAGTAGAATGCAACCACATTTTCTTTTAGCCTTGATAGTGTGATCTCAAACTTTTTCAGGGCAGAGGAACAGAATAATTGACGCATATGAAGATGATCCCTATGGATACAGCCAAGGCAGCCTTAAACTACCCAGCATAGTTAATGAATAACTGTATCTGTGTGGCAACATGAAATTTAGATGAATTATGAGAGTATGTGTCAAGAGTCCTAGATTGATTTTGCAGTGCATACTCAGCTCAGATGTTTGTGGTTGTAGGTTTATGTGTGCCTGCACTGCTGGATTGAAAGCTTGCTCTCAAACTTTTACCTGCGTTGTCTCACAATGCTGCCTGTGCTGGTCAGCTGTGGCCTCCCTAGCCCAGCCTGCAGCCACTACTCACCCAGGCAGAGGCACAGGTTGGAGTACACTTAGAAACTGCCTGGAGGAGGAAGTGTAGATAAGGGGAAAGGTAGAGTGTTCTCTGCATATGGGGCATGTCATGTTTTTGTGCATGTTAGGCACATTGCACAGAGGCCAGAGGCCACTTCAGCACAGATGAGAGCAGGGCAGGCAAGCAGGCCAGAGAGACAAACAGATGTATTACTCAAGGCATTATGGACATAACCCTTGCCCCTCACTTAGAGATGAACATCTGTTCTCGTTTTTTCCTTATCCTGAGCCCATGACCTCTGGCTGTTGGCAATTCCCTGCTGTGCTCTCCATTCTCTAGGCTTTATCTCTTCTTCTGAAGCAAGACCCAAATGATGCCTTTGCCACTAATGGTTGCTTGGCTTGACTCTGCAGACTTTAGACAAGGCCAAGCTCCCATTGACTTCAGTGCTTTGAGTGCAAAAGGAGCTTGGCCACCATCCATTCAAGAAGATTAGACCTTCTGTGCTTGCAGCTTTGTATGTCTAGCCACAAAGATAAGAACACAGCCAGTCCTTTTGCCCACAGAGAAAAGCTTTCCACAACACTGACATTTAACAAACAACCGAGTAAGCAGTGTAAATTAACTACCTTTTGCCTACTTCCACAATCATTAAATAAAGGCTCTCTTGCTGATATAAATATGTAGGTAGCCTGAGCTAAAGCATAGCCTACCTGGGAACTGGAAGAGTCTATCATGAGGTTAAGGTTGCAAGAAAAATTTTCTTCACTAAGGGGTTAGATCCATTCTGAGCCAGGAAGTGATTTTTCCCCAACACTGGTCCTGCTTTCAAGGGTACCATGTTCACTCTTTTCCTCCCACCTTAATGTCCTTTCTCCCAAAGGTTAAGGATGAAGTACAACAAGTAACACTGCATCCTGCAACCCAGGAGGACCAGACCTAAACCTATTCCAAGTAGGATGCTGAAGGATTTCTGCATCACGTGTGCTTCCTTCTCAATACATATCCCTATCATTATGCAGGTGGTACAGCTGTACTTTCCTATTCCATTAATTAATAAAATATAGTCTAATTATTTTTAGATGATCTGAAATAAGTAGGAAATTACTTTTAAGCAGAAAGCAGAAAGTTTCTTTCAAGCAGAAAAAAAGCCCAGCAGCCATGTCACCTTCTCCACTGTTTCCTTTAAACTGATTTGAAAACACACTTCAAATTAGGTGTGTGAAAACCTTGCCTAAAGATAAACAGCTTAGCTGTGCACTGGATCAGGGCTAAAATTCCCAAAGAAGCTGGAAAAGGGGAAATAAAATAAAATAAATAAATAAAAGAAACAAACAAAAGCAGAAACATGGAATTTTTTTTAGGTTGAAAAAGACCTTTAAGATCATCAAGTTGAGTTGTAAACCTAATGCTGCTGGGTTAACCATGTCCCTAAGTACACATTATCTGAACACTTACAGGGATAGTGACTCCACCACTTTTCTGGGCAACATGTTCCAATGTTTGGCAAACCTTTTGGTGGAGATTTTGCTCCTATTATCCCCCAGAACAACTTAAGGGTGTTTCCTTTTGCCCTGTCACTTGTTGCTAAACAGAAAAAGCCAATCCCTACCTCTCCACAGACTTCTTTCAGGTAATTGTAGAGAGCAATATGATCTCCCCTGAGCTTTCTTTTACTCAGGATAAAGAACTACCAGTTCCCTCAGCTGCTCCTTATAAGAGCTGTTGTCTACACCTTTCACCATTTTTTTTTGCACCTCTTTGGACATACTTTAATGCATTAATGAAAAAATAAAATTAAAACAAACAAACAAACAAGTAAGGAAATACTTAGGGAAAGAAAATCTTTTGTGAAAGGACTTAGAACATTATCTTTTTCCTTAGTCCTCTTTCTAATCTAGGAAATGCATACTAGTGCGGAGAATATTAAGTACATCCATCCACTCAAGTTAATTCTCTATTCCTAGCAGCAAATGAATAACCACACACAGCAACCTTAAAAATATTAGTACAGCCTTCAAAGAGAGGAGAAAACAAAAGTCCTCAGCTTTCCAAGCATTTCTTATGTTGATCAAAACATTGAAATCATAAAAAAGAGCAATAAAAAAACCCAAGCATGGTAATTTTTTCAGATGCCAGATCTTAGAATCAATGCACTATCCTGTGCTGGTTTCAGCCCCTGCAGAATCAGGTCCTCCAATGTCAAAGAAGCTAACACTCACCCCCATGTATTTATAACTGGTATCATCTGGTCCCATGTTTTGACAATTATCTATAACATAATTACCAGACTGATGAGTATAGCTGATTAATTATGCCATCTTTCAAAGTTGATCTGGGTGCTCACAACAAACAAACACTCTGGCTGGATAACAAAGGTGATTTTCTGTGCCTATTCCATCCGTCAAAAACTAGTAATCTCACTCCACTTTGTAGAGATGTGGTCAGACACTCTCAGGGATTCTCCCATGTGGAATGGTAAATATTTTCTCTCCATTTAGTGCTACCTAACAACAGCAATGTCTGATACAGCACTAATGCTTTCCTCCTCTAACTATGCCTAAACATTGCCTTTTTTTTCTTTTTCTTTTTTTTTTTTTTTTCATCACCCTGTACCAAAGCATTAAACAAGACATCCCATTAATTTCTTCATCATCATAACTTGAGCCTGGGACATACCCTTTAAATATTCATTCAGCTATGAAAACTGAGCATTAAAATTTTAATAATGTCAAGCTCATTTGAACTGAGCTCCTGGGGGACTATTACGATACAATTAGAATAAATATGATGATTGATTTGATGTAAAGATTCACCTGTCCACATCTGTTAGTGGCCAGAAGCAGGGTGACACCTCTGGAAGCAAAGCTGATAGTTCCAAGTTACTTACTCTCCTTCCTCCTCACCTCCATCTGCTTTCAACTTGCTTGTGAGCTTGACCCTCTCGCTTGCTAGCATAGCATGTTCAGCTTGGACAGGCTGAAGAGGCAAACTAAAAGGGCCTCATCAATAAGTGACAACTGATCCAACTGCATTTCTTGCCTTCTTTCCCTTTCTTGTGCTGTGGCATTTGATTAAAGACAGAGAGTTGATCAGAACCACTGGAGGTTCAGCTTGAAACTTCGTGGTGGTACTAGACATTAACCTTCTTACAGTGTGGGTCTGACCTCTCAGGGTCTTATTCTTATGTGTGGATCAGTAGTAAGGCTAAGTAATGTTGATACGTTTGAATCACTGTGGAGAACAAGACTTGCTGGCTCCTAGCACTGCCCTTCTAACATCACAGCAGAAAAATATCCTTAAGACAAGAGGAGGAGATTAAAAAATACAGAAAGAGGGAAACTGTGTGAGAAATCACACTTCTTAAGGAATCTTCTGTTTCAAATGCAGAATATTCTCAAATACACAGACAGATAATTAAAAGACTTTGGTCCACTGGGTGCTGAGCATATTTGAAAATCTGGGCCAGACTGTACTTTGTCTCTCTGCTGTGCGAATTGGGTTTTATATGGTGTAAATATGAAATGAGATAAATTTGAACCATGACCACTGAGGACAATCATAGAGGGTTTGGTTTTGGGTTTTTTTTTTTTTTTTTTAGATTATCTGCTTTAAATAAACTACTCATTAATTGTTTCAATTAGGGTATAATGCAAACTTCTCTGTATTTAAATGTAACCCTAACCTAAGCCCTGCTTATAAGCACTGCCTGCATTTCTAGTTTATGAGGTTTTACCATGAGTCTCTTGGCTTATGGTGCTTTCCCTAAATCCTCAAATTCCAGACCTGAGCAACTTTTTAATGAGAAATGTAATTCCAGAATGCAGAAATTTATTAATGCTCAAAACAGAGCTCACAGAAAATGAAATATGTGAAAATAATATCTCATTTATATTATAAATCACATAATATCTGGACACCTCAATGACCATTCAGTCCAACCCTTGACCCAGCACTGAAGGATCAACACAAAACCATGTCTGTAAGGTCCACACACTGCTTGAACACCTCTTGAAATCATTTCCTCTAATTCTGTCATTTACCAAGGAGAAAAGGTTGGCCCCATCCTCACTCCAAAATCCCGTCTGATAGCTGTAAAGAGCAGTGAAGTCTCCTCTCAGCCTCCTCTCCTCCAGACAGAATAACTCCAGTTCCCTCAGATCTTCCTTGTAGATCATGTTTTTCAGGCCCTTCACCAGCCTCATTGCTCTTTTTCTGGACATGCTCCAGCACCTCAGTAATCTCCCTATAGTGATGGGCCCAGAACTCAACACAGTACTCAAAAATGTGGCCTCATCAGTGCTGAGTATAGTTAGATGATCATCTCTCTGTTCCTGATGGTCACAATGTTTCTAATACAATCCAAGATGTCACTGACTTTCTTGGTCACCTGGGCACACTGCTGACTCAGGTTCAGTTGACTATGAACCAATATATGCTGAGGTCCTCTCCAAGTTGCAACTTTCCAACCTCACATGCCCCACGTCTGTAACTTACTGTGAGGTTGTTGCAAGTCAAGTGCAGGGCACAGACTTTTGCACTTCATACAACTAACCTTGACCCATTGGTCTAACCTGTCCAGCTTGTAGCAGATGGACACAGCCACCCAGCTTGGTGCCGCCTGCAAACTAACTGAGCGTGTGCTCAATCCCCTCATCTAGATCATTGATAGATATTAAAGAGGAGACAGACCCCTGTACTGAACCCCGGAGGACACCATTAGTGACTAGGCACCAGCTTCATTCTTTAACTTCATTCACTCTTTGGGCCCAGCCATAAAACTGTTATTTTTAGCCAGTGCCATGAATTTCTGCACTTATCCAAGCCTTGTGCCATGAATTTCTGAAGGAGAAGGCCTTACTAAATTCCAGGGACAGTGTCCACAGCCATTCCCTCATTCACTGGGCAGGTCACTTTCAGATTAGTCGGACAGGACCTGCAGTTTTAAAACCTATGCTGCCTTGTCCTGATTGCATGGTTGCCTTTTATATGCCACATGGTGGCACTCAGGATGAGCTACTCCAGGTCATCAGGAATCTTTTCTGGCACGAAGGCCAGACTGACAGGCCTGTAGGTCCTGGCACATCCTTCCAGCCCTTCTTGTAGATTAGCATCACAATTAGCTAGTCTTCAGTCAACTGGGACATCCCCAGTTGACTGGGACTGTTGACAAATTACAGTGAGTGGCTAGCTGAGCACATCTGCCAGCTCCTTAAATACCCTTGGGTGGATTCCATCTGGTCCCATAGACTTGTGCACATCTATGTGGCACAACAGGTCACTGATCTTTTCCTCCTGAATTGTTAGAGCTGCTTTCTGCTCCCCATCCGTGTCTTCCTCAAGGAGCCTCAAGGTGTCCCTGACAAATAATGAGGCAAAAAGCTGTTCAGCAGCTTAGCATTTGGCATTGCCCTCCACGAAGATCTTTGCCATTTACTTTGCTATCAAAATACTTCTAACTATAACTATTTTGCACTGTATACAGCAACTCTTCCCATCAGAACCTCTTTATCTTTGCAGTTTCTGCATGAAAGATCATAAGTGGCCAGGCCTAGTCAGATGGGCTTCTGTGACCGTATTCGTTATTTGCTATCAGATCACATAACTGAGGTGACACAGGTGAACTTAGGGGAGTTTCTACCCTGAGAGTGCAAAATAAAATTTCTTAGGTTTAACACATTTGTTAGAAAATCACGGTCATGATTTGGTGCTGACTTTTGAAGTCATGGCTGTCTGATTCCTGAAAGCACCCTGAGGCACAAGACAACCACAGCAAGCACTGAAGGCAGTTACCAAAGGCACTTACGTGTACTTAGTGTAACCTATTTCTGTATGATTTCTATGTCCCTTTGTGGTCTCATTCCCTGCCAGTCCCATCTCCCAATAATACAAGAAAGTAAGAGATTTTAAAAATAGACTGAACCCACTATGTATTACAATATGGAGACAGGAAAGGGAAATAATGGTCCCTTGATGTTGATTTTCTCATAAAGAAAGGAACAATTCAGGAAGTCTGAAGTCTACTTACTATAAATGCGGAGAGTGGAAAACTATGCCCTTAAACTCTTTTCCAAAGTCTATTACTCCACAAAGTCTTCCCCATTTAGTTTCCTCCATGGAAAAAGGAGTTAGACAGTAATCTTTACTTTTGGGACCCATTGTGAGGATTAATTAGATATTATTCCTACAAAATGGTAAAGTTCTAAAATGCTATATAAGCTCTCAGTGTTATTATAATGTGCCATAGTATGCATAACATATACCCTTGCAATATTACCCCTTGGTTGTTCAAGACTACAGAACTGCTGCTTCTAATTGAGTTAATGGCTTCATAGGTTGGTAATTTAATAAAACAGACTGCTTAAACCAGCAAGGTTTTGATTAACTGGGATGTGTTGAAAGGGGAATTTATATTTGATCCAAGGAATCAAGGCTCATATAATGGTCAATTATACAAAGAGGAAGGAAGGCCAAAGCCCGAAGCCATCTTAGACGCTGGTGTTATGTATTGCTATAGTCATATATTTTGGGCTGGACTCAGGAGTATCCACAAGTACACATGCAACTGAGATGCTGTGCTTCTTCCACTGCTCACAGTAAATTTTTTTTTGGAGGCAAGGAAGTTACAGGCTAAGACATCATGCCCTTTACCTAACTCTAAAGAGAAACTCAATTGTTTCTTTTCAGCTGTCTTTATACCCTAATGTAGCACTAATACTGGAAGACAAAATGGAAAATTTGGGATACATCCTATTTGCTTGATGGAAAGAAAACTTGTACTTAAATCACAGATATCTCATGAAGGCACCTGGCCTTGTCCATGCAGAGAAGTGGGCTGCTTGAAGACCTCCAGAGGGAGCTCTTGTCTGTCTAAATTCAGGTAACTAAATTAAGCAGATGAAATTTCCTGGGTGGAGAAATTAAGGATATACTCCATGAAGTCTGCTTCATTAGGTACTTAAAGTACTCAGGAGTTATTCACTTCGGTATACAGACTGGATTGCACCTTTGACTCCAACAATTGACTGTCTGCAGTGGTTTTGGACTGTGGAAGCAGCTCCAGTAGCTTTAACTACCTGTTTGAGTCAGGGGGAAAAATCTGTCCTAAGCTTGGAAAAGCAAGAGAATAAATCTCTCTATCTTCATACTTTCCCGTGCTGTAAATGTCAATTCATAGCTGTCTCTGTACCACAGGTCAGCACCACTGAGAGTTAAAAGTATCGTTGTATCATCTCTCAAGAGCTCCAAGACAGGCAAATCCAAAATCAAAGCAAGCCTTTATTTCATTCATCTGACCCTGAAAACAAAGTGAGCCAGGCACAGCTAGCCTGGATGAGCAGCACACAGAAACTAATGAGGAGCTTTTATGTCTGTTTGTTGAACACTGATAATCAGGAGCAGGTCCAAGCTGAAAAGATTCATCTGTCAAAAGCTGAACAGAAACTTTCCATAATAGGGGACAGCCACAGAATTCAGATCCTGACATGAGCACAACCAGCTTAGGAGGGCATACGGCTGTTGTGCTAGTGGCTGGAATTCTATCTTGTTCAGAAATCTATCTCAATTAAATGGCTACTTGTTCACATCTTTATCTGACCCAGCCAAGCTCACTAGCCCAGACATCCGCATTTCTGCAGGGCTCCATTCAGACACAGGAAGCTGTCGAGTTTGTTTCAGAGACAACGATGCCTGACCCAGGCAGACAACGGGGACCTGAATCCAGACATGAGACCTCAGCAGTCTTTCTAGCAGAGAGAAGAACACTTTGTTGCTCCAAAAGAGCTGGTGTCTGCACTTCCAATTCTGTGGGGAAGAGATGTCTCAGCAAAAATGAAAAATAATAGGAGACTGACAAGTCTGACACATAAAGAGCATGTTTTATTTTCTTCCTAAATGTTATAATCCAGTTCAATAACAGATTTTTCTGCTATTCCTTAGTCTCTAGCCTATCTTACAGTAGGGTCAGGATGCTTGACGAAATGAACCACCTTGACCTTAAAGTTTATGAGCTTTGATGAAGTTTGGGAAAGATTTGTGCCCTCATAGAGCTTTGAGTAAAAACTTAAGACAATTTGCTTGTGGATCCAGCTCATTCCCCATAAGGATCTTATTAGAACATCACCAGAAGTGTTTCTTTTATTAATGTTAATTCCATACCTGGAAAAAGTACCCCTCTCCCCTTTTGCCAATCTCCACCGAGCCAGTGCTGGACAATGGGAATTCATAATTCAGCTCCTTCATGTGAGGTGGTGTGTACGTATGCTTTAACTAAATCATTTATGGTCAATAATGCCAGGTTATTATAGGTCAATAACTTTCAATTATTAACTACCTTCCCTGTGCTCCCACTGTCAGGCAGAACACAGCATGTCAACTCTCAAGAAGCAAAAAGCTCATGATGGGAGCTTCAGAAAAGCAAGCATGGACACAGCTTGAGCAGAGAAAAAGAAAACAGAGGAGGAAAAGAGTGTGAAAAGTTCTAGCTGCTCTCAAGAGTGCCTTGGGAAATGTGTGTGTGACAAGGTCTCCCTTTTACAAACCTACATGGATACTCAGCCTCAAGATTCATTATTGCTATGCTCGCAGCTAGACATGTGAGACAATCCAGATCCCATGGCTGTGTGGCCACAGAGATGGTCCTGAGTGAATATTATCTCTCACTAAGGTCTACAGACTTTGGCTGAATGCCACAGTAGCCTGTGGGCCATTAATTCTTAGAGCTGCCCGCTCTGTACTGGGTACGCATAATAGAGAAAGGTTTATTTCAAGCTATGGTGTAAATATGACTAAAATAGCGAAAAGTGAAGAAAAATAAAAGGGGGGGAGGGGGGAAGAACACAAAAATTCTATTTGCCCTGTCACTAGTGTACTGGCACTAATGCTCTGCCTTGTGTCTCAAGAGAAAAGTGGCCAGGAGCCTCAAATGGCAGGCATGTGTAAATAATAGTCTGTCCTTGTGGAAACTGCAGGAGGCAAAAGCCAGCTCCATGATTTGGCAGATACTGATTTTGCTCCTGCAGGAGGACAGAGGTCTGAGTGTGGTGCTCCCAAATAAATGTTTTGAGGTGACAAGAGAGCATTCAGGAGTTGTGGGAGGGACTCATCTCTTGTAAAGGGCAATCAGTGGAAAATGAACCTCTATATGGAAAGCAGAAGCAGAGTAAAAAAGCCTCAGAGAAAAGACAAGGAAGGACAAATTTGTTGTTTTGGGTGGTGTTTTCTCAAAGTCTAGGAGAAGAGACAAGGAAGGGAAAATCTGTTGTTTTGGTTGGTTGTTTGTGTGGGGGCGGGGGGGAGGAGGGTTGTTTGTTTTGCTTTTTTGTTGGTGTTTTGTTTTGGTTTGGTTTCCCATTGAAAACAGGATATCCAAAATATCTGCCCATAAGACTTTTTGGCTTTTTGCTTAGCAGTGCACTGACCCTGCTTCCATGTAGCACTGGGAAGGTACTCCCTCAGTGGAACAGCTCCGCTCAGTTTACATTCTATACATGGAGATAGACTTGATGCAGGGGAAAAAAAATTACATTTTCCTGATGTCTTGGGTTGTGACCAGTGTTGGAAACATCCCTGCCAGCCCTGGCTCTGTTGATTTCTATATCTGCACAGCCACCATGGGCAATGAGGAGTTAATAGGAGCTCTAAAGAGCTGGTCCATTTTGAATGTGAATAATGGGAATACTCTCCTTCAATCGTGTATTCAGCACAGGGATGTACAGAGGTATAAAGTTAATCACTAGCTGGGCCACCCCTATTTCCAGAAAAAGAACTTTAATACCTCCTTTATCCAATGAAGTACCATTGTTATACCTGCATATTATGAAGGGTTTATTAAACCGGTGATAATCTATTCAAGATAAAGTGATCTGTATGGCCAACTGAGCACAGATCAGACAGAATGATGGGAGGTTATTGTTAAAATATGCAAATTCACATCCTATTGAAATGCAAACCCTCCAGATAAGATTTTTTAATAAATCTGGTCTTTTTTTCACTGCATGAAG
Source organism: Tricholaema leucomelas (assembly GCA_013400475.1). Lineage (NCBI taxonomy): Eukaryota > Metazoa > Chordata > Aves > Piciformes > Lybiidae > Tricholaema lacrymosa > Tricholaema leucomelas. Next base: position 314,783 of record WAAF01001573.1, read on the forward strand.
GTAACCTAATGTTTATTGACTTCAAGACCATATAATGGAACGTAATATCTATTAGTCAGATCCTTGCCTCTCTTTCGATTACTGGAGGTACATGTTCTGGCTCCCGAAGAATTTTTGTTTTATGGCTTGGTACAAAAGAAAAGAGATTAAAACCCCTGAAATTAATTAACTTCCCTCTACCCAACACCCCCCTTCCTCCTCAACTGCTGTCATTAGTCACCCGAGTTAAAGGAAGCTGTACCCATCATCTGAGAAACTGTCCACTGTTTTCAGTGTTAGGGAAAACAACCAAAAGAAGGAATTCGCCTAATTCAGGACACCTCTGTACAGCATTAGACAGAAATCAAGGCTCTCAGATGCCTATCTTGGATTTTGTATTACCACACCAGAGAAAACTCAGTAAAGTTTTATTTCATTCTTCTGTAAAATAAGACTATGAAATAGCTTGACCTGACTTCTGTGTATGCGTTTCTGAGTGTAAGACTTGTTTAATGTATATATTCAGTGTGCTTTTATGAGTTGTGGGGGACAAGTAGTTACAGAACAAGACAGCTTCAGATACCAAAGCAGCAGCTAAAATAAAGGATATTATTTTAGTGAAATGCCAGCACTGTGATAGTAAAAGTTGAGAACCCATTTCTGCTTAAAGGTCGCTTCTCCTCAAATGCTGTAAAGTCGACATGCTGATGTAGATTGATATGAGAATTGGTATGTCTGGTGGAAGTGGAAGGTCAGTAGAGTGAAAGAATTCTGAAATATAGTTTCCTACTTCCTTGGAAAAGCTCTGCCCATCTAAAAGAGGGTTTTTCGTGTTGCTGATAGGCTCTCCCAGCTGTTTTGGAATCGTATTTGGATTGTAATAATGTTTAAAACGGCCTCATACACTCTGTACTTTTCCCAGTTGGTTCTCGGTGATCACAGAATGGAAACAGCAAGAAGAGGGATGGTCTGGGTGAGGGCTGGTGTCACTGCAGGGTGTTGGGGCAGGCAGCTCTGCTCTGAATGTGTACAGGAGGGATTCAATATGCAACTGAAGATTTGCAAACTGGGACACGTACATTTAGTAATCTGAAGAAGCTATGCCTCAACTGACCTGTGCTGTTCCACATTAGACAGGGCTATACAGACTTTTAAGGTACAGCCAAACCCTTTTTATTTTAGAGTTTAGTCCTTTGTCTCACAGAAGACTTCTGCTTTCCGTTGCAGCTGGAGATAACTCAAGCTAAACCTTTCTGGACAGTTCACCAATCTAGTTGAAGGGGACATGCATAAAATTTCTCTGCTTTTCTCTGTGTCTACAGTGGGAATAGCACTTTCACATCCACAGTCTGCACTGCTGCCAAAACAGACTCTCTGCCCAGGCACCCCTCTCATCAGTCACTTCACTGGGTATACCACCAGTTACAAATTAGCACTTAATCAAGATAAATCCCATAGGAAGGATATGGATAATATGCAATGCATTAAGCCTGCAAATTAAGATGGTCTGATTTAGCCCTGGCTTTAAAACTCCCAAGCTTGCATTAGGACTAATGATGAATGGGTGTACGTCCCTGCTTAGACAGGAGCTCTGTCAGGGCAAGACTGCCCAGCAGTGACAAAATGAGTGCAGTGTGAGTGCTCTGTTCAATGTCCCACACTCTCCCTGCTTGGAATGTACTTTGCCTTGCTGTGGATGACTGTAATAGTGACACTTCTCTGGGACCTGTTGACTTAACGGTGCTGGAGTTCATCAATAAAACCTGAGGATCTGCTGACATAATTTTGACCACTGATCAGAGTGGGGAAACTGAGGTACACAGGGCCACATTTAGGGAGGCTGACCGAACTGTGCCCAGTGCTTGCCCATCATTGTCTCTAAGGAGAATCCTGTACATCACCTTGCCCGGGCACTCAGACACACTTGGGAATCTTTTAATCTCTTGCCAACCAGCTGTGGGGATGCAGGTGACATTTTATCTTTTTCAGGGCAGTCCAAGGTACTACTAGATCAGGAGTCTGAGTTTTTCTAGCAGATTAGTGGAGAAGCAGAGGTAGGGAAAGTTGCTCCCACTTCATCTCCTTGGCTGCAGTAATGGATGATGTAGCAGTATGGTTCTCAGTACTCTGCTCAAAGTACTAATACAGCTATTTCTAATGAGCTGCTCTGTGGTGCAGCACACTTTGCAAATATACAGTTGGAGATTGTTTCTGTCCTTGTGTAACTGAGCAATCACAGAGCTCTGGTTAGTGTCTCTTCCTGTCTCAGAGCTTGCCAGACCTGAAAAAAGCTTGCTATCAGGCCTCTCATCTACTATATATAGTCCAGAAAGTAATCTCTGCATGAGATCAGGGAGGAAGAAAACCCCTTAGCAGCTTGTTCACCCATCAAGGTCAGTGTCCACATGGGCTGGAGGACACTAAGATACAAAACCTGCAAAATGCAGGGAAGCTATTCTTTTAAAGGAGACTCTCTGTGGTGTGGACTTCAAGGGAAATCAGTTCAAGTTTCACAGGTGGGTAGTATCAAGAGCCAGTAACACTCTGCCAAGGGTTCAGGGGTTTTGTTCTGGCTGCAGAAATAATTTATGGAAGGAAAATACTTTGAAACAACAAGTGTAGCAAAATCTGTGTTTTAAAATGTACTTTTCTTCAGGTTTGCACAAGTGTGTAAGCTTGTCACATCAGGGTACCCTTCTGGGATGTCACACTGCACTTAGTTCTGAAAACAAGTGCTTTCTACAGCATGTCTCTACTTTATGGCTTTTTAAGATATGGATGCTGTCATCATATTCCCCCGAGATGTGTTCTGGTTCATGGAGAGGCTATTTTATATAATCTTGTGAAAGACTGAAACAACAGGCAGCTCCTGATAAAAAACAGTGAAGTGATGGCAGAGGCAACAAAATCTCATCACCAACTGGAAAATGTCAGACTTAACTCTGTTCACATTGCCACATTTCTCATTCCACAGCCAGAAATCTGGATCCTGGACAGATCATATTCATCCTAAAGAAGACAAGCTCTGTCATCCTGACCTGGGAAGAGCTACTACATATATATAACTTTATTAAATTAAACCAGAGCTTTTCCACAAGGTCTAGGTGGCTTGGGAGATGTCACAGAAGTTTTGACTCCACTTCTGTGTGATAAATCAAGGCATGGGTTGATGCCAGTTCAGTGCTGTGATCTGTCTCCTGGTAGTCTGGTTTGCTGCTTAATAGTCCTCAACTCTTCCCAAGATGCTCCAAAGGAACAGGAGTTTGAGTTTGCTCAAAGACATCAAATACAATTGAATACGCAGTAACAAGCACACTACTGATGTACATACAGTCTGAATGCATGCAAAAGAAAGCTTGCCTCCTGCAAAGCATGCCAACTGTCTGCTGCTCTCCTCTCTGGTATCGTGTATATATCATCACCGTCCTCCCTGATGTGCCTCAGCTCAGGTACCAGCAAGTGGAGCTCTCTCCCAGCTGGTGAAGCTCCTGATGATATCCATCCTTTCCTGGCCAGAAAAATGTGAAATCTCGTAGTTTATGACTATCCTTCCTTATGACTCCTTCTACTTCTTGCAGAGCAAACTTTTTGAAAGCAGAACTGATGGCAGGAGATTAACTGTGGGAGACTCAGTATTCATTCATAAAATATTACTACTGAGGATGAGAGATTCCTCCAGGGTATCTCACCTTGTGTCACCAGGGTGTCTGCATGTCCCACTCTAAGCAGAAATTGAGAAAAAGCTGTGTCCAGCCAGAGATGTACAACAATTCACCAGGAAATGCCAAAGTCAGAGGTTATCTTATTATCACTGGTATTTTTTTATTGCCAGAGAACACTGTAAGCCACATATCAATAACAAGAATGTTGGTGTGCAGTTTAGGCAAAAGAGGAAAGGTCACTTTTTTCTCCCCTGTCTTTTATTTGCTTCCTCTCTAAGATAAGAGGCAAGTGCTGATCCAGAAGAAGGAAGAAAGCTTTATATAAGGGAGCAGGATTAAGGTGGCTTTTTCTTAATTTTAATAGTGCTACAGATACATATTGAACTGGAGGAATGGGATATGACTGTGCCCTAGGGAATGTGTGCTTGTGTTTGTGTGTGGTTCTCCAGCTCCCAAGATGGGGAAAGAGAGACCAAATAGGAGTGATCTCTGTGTGCTTGCATTTGCAAGTAATACTCTTCTGGCTCTATTTTAAATCCAGATTGACATCATGGGCTTGAAAGTTTGACCACGAACCTGTGAGTATAATACTTAGGAAAACCAGTTCAAAGGAAGACAAATAAATTGAAATGGAAACTACTGATGGAGGACAAATCATGTAATGTAAAAACTGGAAATTATTAAAAGTAAAAGCCAGAGAACTATGCTGTAAAGGATCTGAAAGAAAGAGGTTGAAAAACTTGCATAAAAAAAGAAGAAAAAGGCATAACAAGTGTTGTCATGGGTGATTATAACAGTTTGAACCTGTCACCTACAGCAACAAGAGCATTGGCCTTTCTCACTTGACCTAAGGAGATAATGTTGTTAGCTGAGGTTAGAGAGGATAGGTGAGGAGTCACTGTTCAAATACAAAGCAAAGATGTCCTTTCACTCCAGATAATTAAATGAAAAACATAAGCAAACAAGGCTCAAAGTTCTGGAATTGCCTGCCAAAGTCCCTGAAATCTCCTCAGAAATACTTCCAGACCTTCTCATATTGACAATATCCACCAATCCTTATGAAATGCCATTACTTTGGGAATAAATTCCCTAGGGTCCATTTAAAAAAATATTGGATAAAACAAAACAATACCAACATGTTCTGGTATTTTACAGGACACTGAATTCATACAGAAATTTCTGTATAACATTGCTGAAATGCATCCATTTCTGGGAGATATCACAGAAGCTATTTAACTATGCACCACTCAGCTATACAATACAGTAAATGTTATGTGGGAAGGCAAATTCTCTTTTCAAAGGACAGAGGCAAATGGCTTTCTTATTAATTTTTCTTTACCAGACATATCTATCTATCTATGAATATTAAAGAAAGTTGAGTTCTCTGTATTCATACAGATGTGTGTCTGCTTACTCAGTGAGGAATATGAAACAACACTGTGTGATTTTGTTGATCAATCACAACTTGCCAACATAGCCTGAGGAGTGAATATGCATAAACAACAATCCAAATACACACACACAAAAGAGAAAATGCAATTTACAGTCAAGAGTAATTACAAAGGGTAAATGAACAATTAGCCAGTCATTAGTGTAAAGTCATTATAATAAGGAACTCCACTGGCCAGCTCTGAATGTATCTAAACTAGAAACAAGGAAAACAATTATCTCCTATCAAAAGTGTGGAGTCCTAGACCACTATCCAACAGCAAAAGTAGATAGCAAGATACAAGAACAAGTTCAAGGTGGACCTTGAGAAGTTCATGCAGTGACAGAGGATCAAACCTGATGATTGTGGAACGCCATTCACTGCAATCTGCTTGCCCCCTTTTATTTCACTTTTGATTTTATGCCAACATTATCAAAGCAAGTGTGCCTCCTGAAATACTGTTATGATCATAGAATCATAGAATCAACCACCTCCAAGATCATCCAGTCCAACCTAGCACCCAGCCCTATCCAATCAACTAGACCATGGCACTAAGTGCCTCATCCAGGCTTTTCTTGAACACCTCCAGGAATGGTGACTCCACCACCTCCCTCGGCAGCCCATTCCAATGCCAATCACTCTCTCTGGGAAGAACTTCCTCCTAACATCCAGCCTATACCTCCCCNGGACCTCTTAGACTTGGCTTAGAAATTGTACATATTTTGAGTTTTAATTCTGTTGTTTAAGCTTCTCTACAAATACTGGTAGATAGAAACTTATGTTATATTTAATTATTATTAAGATGAATCAGCACCAATTCCAGTGCCTCCAAAGGCAAGAAAATTAGGATACAGATTAGCAAATGTTGTTGTTGTTGTTGTTGTTTTTTAATGATAAAAATATTGTGAGAACTGGCAAAATGGCTCACGAGTTTCAGTTTTCAACCCAAATTTCCAAAAACCTGGACAAAGATGTTTTGATTATCTCTTCATCTGTTCATGATACTTAGTTTTCTCATTTGAAAGTCAAATAAACTGATGTCATTTGAAACGAGAGACACTGTCTGATGCATGTGAATGGGAGTCAAGGCTTTCTGTGCAGAGTGGTTGAGAAAGTCGCCAATTTGTGTGCGTGTAAAAGTAGTTACCACCCTCTTGACAAAGCCACTGAGTTTGAATCAGAGACCTCTGGAGGGATGGGCTCCAGCTCCACAGCTTGTCTTGAAAAGCTGGCAGATGCCAGCTGGAGGCTTTAAAAACTCATATCTCCTCAGAGCCAGAAAGGACAGGGCTCATAACACACAAGCTTNCATGAAGTCATTATTCCTTTAGATGATAGCTCATTTTTTTCCTTCCTGACCTCTCCTCCCCTGATATTTCATCAGCACTTAGGCAACTTCAACTTACGTAAAACGGCAACAAGAGAGGCATGCATTTCAAAGTGTTTATTTTGGCTGAAAAGCCAGTTTTCATATCCATACATGCACAATTTCAATCAACACTTTCTCCAATGCTGCTTCTAAGTTTGTATCTCAGCCTCAGTAGTCTTTTATACCTCAGTTTCCCTACAGCAAACACGCAATCACCTTACCCTTTCACAGTATTCAATTAATCATTTTAAACTGCTTCAAAATTAAGAACAAAGAGGCAAATTTGAACTTCGATTATTTAGATCTATTAACTTTGGTCCTAGATCTGAGTTTTAAAGCATAGCGATTATCTCCCATGTTTTAAGTAACATTTAAAATCCAGGATAGAGATTTGTGGTGGAAAAATAACATAATGATCAATGAAGAACACACAAAAACCCCCTCTACAAACAAAGAAACAACAACAACAAAAAAAACCCACCCACAAACAAAACAAGCCAACAAACAAAAAATCCCAACAACAACAACAAAAAAATCCACCATACCAGATAATGTGCAACAGAACTGCCCTGCCTCCAAGCAGAAGGCTGTTTGAGACTTCTCTGTAGGTATGATTATTCCTGGCTGGGAGAAAAAGCCCCATTAAATAGCTTTTCTGCTCTCTCCCCTGGTTATGGAGCACCATCCTGAAGAGAAATAATTGACAAGCCTACCTTTTTCTAAAAGGGTTAGCCAAATAAATTGTCTTTCTCTCCAGTACTCCTTGTCTAGTTTCTGCCCTTTTGTCTTTCTTTTTTCTTGTTATAGTTAGAAGTGAACATTTTGGCACATTAATTAAAAATAGTAATAGTTGCAACAGAAGAAAGAAAAGGAAGGGGAAGGTGGAGAAAGCTGAAGAGGGACATCAAATGCAGCCTTAATTAACAGGATTACTCTCATATGAAAGCCAGTCTGATGAGGACTCTTGTCCTTGAATACTCTGTGTGTCTGCATATGTATGTATTTGTGCATATACATATATGAATGTACACATAAACACAGTTACTCTGTTGCTTAGCAGCCAGTAGTCTCTTTTTCATGAGAAAACAAAATATATGTGACAAACCATCTCAAAAACATGAAGTTCCATGAATATATTTCATTTCTCATAGCTGTGCAGAGCAGGTGAATAGTTGCACCAAAATTAAAGTCTCATCCACTGGACAAAGGCAGAACTAAGCTAACTGGATTCCCATCTATTTCAAACATAGTCTCAACATCCCACATATATATTATTATAATCATGGCTAACAATTAATCTTTTTGTTTAGTATATTTACAGGGTGTTAAATGGGTCCTAATTTCACACTAATGTAGATTGCTGTCTTTACATATCCTCTCAACCAAAAATGAAAGAAAAAAAACAACCCAAAATCATAATCTGACCACACAGAATCTTATCAGATCTTTGAGTGTGTTTCAAGATCTAAATGTCTCCTACAATGAACTACACATTGGAACTTAGTAGCCTCTAATTTTGATCTAAACCCAAAACAAATGTGAACTGAACTGTCAAATGATCATTTAAATGATAAATGTGCTTTTTCTTTAAGAAAAACAACAACAACAAAATACCCAACAAACAACAAAGTCTGGGATGTGGAAGCACTGAGTAAACCTTTTCCATTTCAGTGGACAAGAGGAGTGGTATGCCTGTCCCTTGTTGCTCGTAGCACACTCTGTATCTTCTTTTCCCTTCATCCTGTCTGTATCGTCACTAATCCCTGGTTATGTCTGTTAGATCCCAGATTTTAAATAGCCACCCTTTTAGTAGTGAAATTTTCTCTATGTGCCTATGTCTGTAACCAAGTGGATAGATATAAGGTCTAGGACATAGGAAGTTATTCTTCCTATGTACTCAACACTGGTCA
>WAAF01001574.1:547-11451 GCA_013400475.1 Tricholaema leucomelas
GCATTCGTGCACTGGTACGTGGGGGAGGGCATGGAGGAAGGGGAGTTCTCGGAGGCCCGGGAGGATATGGCTGCCCTGGAGAAGGATTACGAGGAGGTGGGGGTGGATTCGGTGGAAGGGGAAGGGGAGGAGGAAGGGGAGGAGTACTAAAGGGCAGGTTCCTTCTGTCGCTTTGTAGCATGTCCACAAAATGTCTGCTTCGAAACACTTCAGCTTTGTGTGCACTGAGTGGGTTCAGCTGCCGTGGGCCCGGCTGTGGGGAGGGAGGGGACGTGCTGGGCTCTCTCCGATGGGATCCTGTCGGTTTTCCATGTGTCTGTCCCATGTCTGTGAATAAAAAAAGGCTTTAAGAGGAGCTGTCGGATACAAACCCTCTTGTGTCAGTGCCTGCGGCTGCCTGGCCCCGGCTCGTGGGAACAAACTGTCCTCATTGTCTCCATTGTCCCTGCCCAGTGACAGGGCCAGCTCCTGCTCGGCCACCGCTTGCTCTGCGGCCGGGGCGGGGCGGGGGGGAGCGGTGAAATCCCCACCTCCGAGGTTGGGGGCGGGTGGGGATCCTGCTGGTGCCTCTCCGGGTTCTGCTTCGCTGCTTTTCCTCTTGGCGTCCCTTGGTGGGTGCGATTCAGCCCCCGGACGGGGCCCTACATGGTGCCCCACGGCTGGGGTGACTTTACCCTGCCCCCTTCGCTAGCTCGGTATTAACGGGCAGGGGGATTAGGGCTGGCCCCGGGATTAATGCTTTCCCCCTCCCCCCTCCGGCTCCTGATCCCGATTCCTGCTGCCCCTGGCGCGGCTGCGCTGGGGCCGCTCCCCACGGTGGGAGCAATGGGCGGGAGCGCAGGCGCGATATCAGCCTATCGGAGCGCTCCGCGCAGCTCTCGACCAATGAGCGGGGTCTCATTCAGTTCTGAGGGCCAATGGCGAAGCGTGGGGCGGGGCTTGGCGGGGCTCTTTCGGCTCGTAGCGAGGCTCAAGCGCTCGAGGGGCGGGGCCAGCGGTTCGGTTGGACTCGGCGCGGTTCGGCCGCGCTCGGAGTTTCCTCGCTGTTACCGGCTCGGTAACAACGGCCGCACCGCTCAGCCCCGGACCGCAGCAGCCCTGCCCTGCCATGCTGGTCACTGCATGGCCCCTGAGGAGCAGGACGCGCTGGCCGTACGGGAGCAGCTCTTCCACGAGAGGGTCCGCGAATGCATCGTGAGTGTCGGCGGCTGGGGGAAGGGTCCCGGGAAGGGGCGACGCGGGTCGAGACTTGGAGGTCACAGCCGCCCCCGGCCTCCCCAGGAGGACCGGGATCTCTAGAAGGCAGCCCTAGGGCCTGGCTACCGCCGTGCCCCACGCCCGGCTCTTATCGGTGCCAGAGCGGCAGCGGGTCCTGTGCGCGGTGCAGATAACGGGGTCCCGGGGCTGTGCCGAGGCGGGAGGAGCTGTGCCGAGCCCCGGCGACGACCTCTCTGCCGGGTCCAGCCTCGCATCCCCGCTGCCCTCTGCGGCAATGGGGTCCCGCCGTGCCCCGGGGCCGGGATGTGAGCGGGAGCGGTGGGGGCTGCGGCCGTGCCAGACCCGGGCCGGACTCGGTCCCGTCGCTGTCCTCAGGTCGGTCTGTGTCAGCGGAAAGAGCTTCAGAGCCCCCTGAGGCATGGGCACCCTCTGGCATGGCCTCAGGGATCGGCACAACCTGGGTGTCCCGATCCTGGCATCTCCTGAGCGCCCTCGGAGATGCTACTTGAGGAGTGGCCATGCAAGATGTGGGCAGCAGTGCCAGGGCCACCTGGCCACAGTTCGGTGCCTGCTGGTGACCAGAGTCTGATGTCTCTGCCCTGAAGACCCTGAGACCCATCCCCGGGAGCCAAGTCTTGCCCAGGGGCTCCTGTCTTGGCACGGCCAGAGCGGAGCTTGCTCAGCCTGGCTTCACTGAGGGTGGGGGGTCCTGAGGGTCCCCATGCCAGGCGGAGCTCTGGGCTGTAAGGGCACAGATTGGAACCCACAGCCTGAGACTCTTCCCTGGCTGGAAGCAGAGACAGGAGGACCCTCTGGGCACTGCCACTCAGGGAGTCCAGAGCTGAGCTGACTTGGGGCAGGGCGGGGGAGGGGGTTCCCTGCCACCACACCTGGCAGATGCCAGGGACTCCCCGTTCAGCCGAGCCCCCCACCCTGGGCTAGGCAGGAGGGAGGTGCCACAGCTGCTCCTCTCTCCTGTGCCAGGGTGGCAAGTTCGGGCGACCTTTCCCCGTCTTGCCGCGTACCCGGTGGGGATGAAAGGTCGCCGTGTTCCTCGAACGCCGCCTGCCCCGGGACCACGGCGTTCTGGCGGGGGCGGGAGGGACGCCAGAGGTGGCCTTGACGCCAAGCTCAAGGCTGTTCCCGCGGCTCTTGCCCGCTGCCGGTGCCAGCCGAGCGAGGGCTGCGGGGTCGGGAGGTGGAGGGGAGGGGGAGTCCAAGCCGCAGCTCTCCCAGCCCAGGCTGAGCCGCAGCTGCTCTCCCCTGTGGTCTGGTCCTGGGTGCTAGAGCAGTGTTGTGAGCACCCATGGGTGAGCTCTGGGCGCAGCCCCCGCGCTGGGGCAGGGCTGGGCATTTGCGTGGGGTGGAACCGAGGTCAGGAGTGGAAAAATAAATAGGGTGGAGCCCACGGGTCCTGAGGTCGGTGGCATCGCCGCGGGTGGGAGAGCTGCCCTCTAGGCCTGCCCGCACTGCCCGGTGCCCCTCTGCCCACAGATCTGTGCCCTGCTCTTTGCCAGCCTCTACATCCTGTGCCACTTCATCATAACCCACTTCAAGAAGCACACAGACTTCGCTGCAGGTATGAGGGCAGGAGCCACCCTCAGCCTCCCCAGGGCTTATTCCTCCACTGCTTTTGGTGTGTCCCCCCCCCGCCGGGCAACCCCAGCCCCAGTTGCTGGGGAGCTGCCACGGGCAAGGGATCAGTGCCCAGACCCTTCCCCACCCTCCCCCACGAGTGTTCCTGCAGCGTTTGGAGCTGGGTGGGGGAGGTTTGGGAGTGGACAGGGAGCAATGTTCAGGGCAGCTTTGCCTGCCCCCCCTCCCCTGACCTCCTGCTTTGGGTTTTCCCCCCCCACACAGTGCACGACGATGAGGATGCTGCTGCCAACAGGATCGCGTAAGCTGCTCTCTGCCCCGGGGTGCTCAGTGCCCTCAGGCTGAGATGCCCATGGGGTGGGCAGTGCCCCTGGGGGGGCTGTGGCTGAGCCATGATGCCCACAGGGACTGGAAACTGGTGGACCACAGCCAGGCTGCAGTGCCCATGGTGGGCAGTGCCCCTGGGGGGCTATGGCTGGACTTTGATGCCCTTGGTGGGCAGTGCCCCTGAGGGGCTGTGCCTGGGCTGTGATGCCCACAGTGAGCAGTGCCCCAGGGAGGCTGTGCCTGAGCTGTGATGCCCACAGTGAGCAGTGCCCCAGGGAGGCTGTGTCTGGGCTGTGATGCCCACAGTGAGCAGTGCCCCAGGGAGGCTGTGCCTGGGCTGTATGCCCATGGAGGCCCAGGCCCCATTCTGGAGCTGACTCTGGGCACTCCCACAGCCTGGGGCTCTGCACCTTCACCCTGGCAGTGGCGCTGGGAGCTGTCCTCCTGCTGCCCTTCTCCATCATCACCAACGAGGTCCTGCTCTCCTTCCCCCACAACTACTACATCCAGTGGCTGAATGGATCCCTCATCCACGGTGGGTACATGGTGGGCATCTGGGGTGCCCCAAGGGGCAGTGGAGTTGAGGTTGACCCCCCCCCAGCAGCTCACCCTGACCATCCCTCCCCCCTCAGTGCCAAGTGCAGGGTTCTACACTTTGGCCACAACAACCCCAAGCAGTGCCACAGGCTGGGCACAGAGAGGGCCTTGGGGGTGCTGGTTGGCAGCTGAAGAGGAGCCAGCAGTGTGCCCAGGTGGGCAGCAGAGACAGTGGCATCCTGGCATGGCTCAGGAGCAGTGTGGGCAGCAGAAGCAGGGCAGTCCTTGTGCCCCTGTGCTGGCACTGCTCAGGGCACCCCTTGAGTGCTGTGCCCACTTTTGGGCACCTCAATTGCAGAGAGATGCTGAGGTGCTGGAAGGTGCCCAGAGCAGGGCAGCAAGGCTGGGGAGGGGGCACAGCCCTGTGAGGAGAGGCTGAGGGAGCTGGGGGGGTGCAGCCTGGCACAGAGGAGGCTGAGGGCAGAGCTCATTGCTGTCTGCAGCTGCCTGCAGGGAGGCTGTAGCCAGGTGGGGTTAGGCTCTGGTGCCAGGCAGCCAGGGCCAGAAGAAGAGGGCACAGCCTCAAACTGTGCCAGGGCAGGGTCAGGGCTGGATGTTAGGAGGAAGTTGTGCCCAGAGAGAGTGATTGGCACCGGAATGGGCTGCCCAGGGAGGTGGTGCAGTGCCCATCCTTGGAGGTGTTCAACCAAGCCTGGCTGGGGCACTTAGTGCCATGGTCTGGTTGGTTGGGCAGGGCTGGGGCATAGGTTGGCCTGGGTGAGCTTGAAGGTTGGTGCCAACCTGTTTGGCTCTCTCTGATCCTCCTGCAGGCCTCTGGAACTTGGTTTTCCTCTTCTCCAACCTCTCCCTTGTCTTCCTCATGCCCTTTGCCTACTTCTTCACCGAGTCCGAAGGCTTTGCGGGATCCAAGAAGGTAGGTGCCAGTTGGCACCGTGGCTATGCCACCCTCCCAAGCCCTAGCCCCTCCATCCCTGGCTCCTCACTAACTGCAGTGCCACAGGGCATCATGGCCAGGGTGTATGAGACGTCAGTGGTGCTGCTGCTGCTGAGCCTGCTGGTGCTGGGCATGGGCTGGGTGACCTCTGCCATCGTCGGCAACGACGCTGCCAGGCGCCAGTCGCTCTATGGTGGGTGCTGCCAGGGCATGGTGGGTGCTGCCAGGGCACAGTGGGTGCTGCCAGGGCACGGTGGGTGCTGCCAGGGCATGGTGGGTGCTGGGAAGGGACAATGAGTGCTGCCTGGGATACGATGGGTGATGCCCAGGGCACAATGGGTCCTGGCAGAGGCACAGTGGGTGCTGCCCAGGGTACAGTGGGTGCTGCCTGGGGACAATGGGTGATGCCCAGGGCACAATGGGTCCTGGCAGAGGCACAGTGGGTGCTGCCCAGGGTACAGTGGGTGCTGCCCTGGGTAAATGGGTGCTGGCAGGGGCACAGTGGGTGCTGGCAGGGGTCAATGGGTGCTGCCCAGTGCACAGTGGGTGCTACCAGGGGCACAGTGGATGCCACCAAGCTGCTGGGCCACTCCAGCTTCCCACGGGGCAGGATCAAGGCCTGGTGCTGCAGGGGTGAGGTGATGCCCAGTGCCACTGGGCTGAGCCTGGCACCTCTGCAGACCTCTGGGACTGTTACCTGCCCTACCTCTACTCCTGCCTCTCGCTCCTGGGTGTGCTGCTGCTGCTCTGTGAGTCGTCAGCTGTGCCCAGCTGCCCTCCTGCTCCTTGGGGACTCTTAGGGTCTGGCTGGGTGCTGAGGCACAGGGCTGAGCCTCCAGTGCCCACCCAGGACCCTTCTAAGGGCACAGGGGAGGGCTGCTGTGCCCCCCATGCCCTGTTGAGCCTCTCCTCCCACCGCAGTCTGCACCCCCTTTGGCCTCTCCACCATGTTCACTGTCACAGGCAAGCTGCTGGTGAAGCCCAGGGTAAGCTGTGCCCCCTTACCTAGGCTCATTGCCCCACTCTGGGGGGTCCCAAAGCCTGCCCAGTCTCCCAGCCTGGGCACTGGGTGCCATTCCCATCCCTCTCACCCATCCCCAGCTGCTGGAGGACCTGGATGAGCAGCTGAGCTGCACAAGGCTGGAGGAAGCTGCTGTGTCCCATAGGATCTCCTCCGGTGGGTACCCAGCACAGCTGTTGGCTGGCAGCTGGGGGGGGCTCAGGGTTAATTGGCAGCCCCCTCTGCCCTTCAGCCACCACACAAGTCCTTGGGCATCTCCTTCCTGGCAGGCAAAGCTTCCTGCTGGCTGACCCTGGACGTGGAGCTGCTGCGGGAGCAGCTCCTCACCATCCGCAGCCAGAGGCTCAAGCTGGGTGAGCAGCTGGGGGGGGGGGGGGCAAGCTCAGGGCACCAAGCTTGGCACTGGGTGTCTGTGCCCCATGGGAGACTGGGTGTGGAATGGGGTTATGGGGTGGGGGAAGCTGTCCTGGCACCTCAATCTCCTGTCCTGGGATGGTCTCTTCTCACCTGGGCATCTTCTTCCCCCTCCCCAACCCAGAGCTGCGGCATCGAGCATCTCCCTGGCAGAGGAACTTGGGCTACCCCCTGGCCATGCTGGGCCTGTTGGCACTGACTGTGAGTGTCCCTTGGCTCCTGGGGTTGGGGGGAGCTGAGGTTTGTCCTTGTCCCCTTGCTTCAGCCACTCTCAGTCCCTCCTCACTCCTCTCAGGGCATCTCTCTGTTCATTGTCTGCTTCCACGTCCTGGAGCTGCTGCTGGACGATGCTGCCATGCCCCGGGGCATGCAGGTACCCACCCGAGGGGCACAGGGGACAACAAGTGTGTGCCACACTGACCTGAACTCTTTTCCTCTTCAATATTCCTCCTTCTCTCCTAGCAGGATACATCCCTGGGTCAGGTCTCCTTCTCCATCTTTGGTTCCTTTGGAGCTGCTCTTCAGGTGGTCCTCATCTTGTATCCTTCAGGAGTTCCTTTGTGTCCCCAGCCTTGTCCCTGGCACTGTCCCTCTCTGTGCCCTCCTTAACATCCCTCCTCACGCAGCTACCTGATGGTCTCCTCTGTCGTGGGCTTCTACAGCTCCCCCCTCTTCACCCACCTGCTCCCTGAGAGGCAGGACACCCCCTTGACAAAGGTGGGAGCACTGGGTTGGGGGTGCAGACCCCCCCCAATCCCCCCAGTGCATGTTTACAGTGTCCCTCTGTGGTGTGTCTGTGTGTCCCCAGCTCCAGCACCGCTCTGGCTGCTGGCAGAGCCTTTGGAAGCCCTCAAGCTGAAGGAGGGGACCTGGAACCCCTCAAGCTGAAGGAGGGGACCTGGAACCCCTCAAGCTGAGGGAGGGGACCTGAGACACTGCTGTCTTCCCCTCCCCCCCCTCAAATTCCTTCCTCCCCCCCCCACCAGATCATCGGGAACTGCGTCTCCTTGCTGGTGCTCAGCTCAGCCCTGCCTGTCTTCTCCAGGACTCTGGGTGAGCTCTGAGAGAGGGGTTCCAAAGGGGACCCCAAACCTGGGCTGTGTCCCTAGGATTTGGGGGTGGGGAGGGGTGGTCCTAACTGCTTTCCTCCCCCCTCCCCTTTAGGCATCACTCGTTTTGATCTCCTGGGAGCCTTTGGTCGTTTCAACTGGTTGGGGAACTTCTACCTCATCTTCCTCTACAACATGGGCTTCGCAGGGCTCACCACCCTCTGCCTGGTCAAGAAGGTCTCTTGGGCAGTCCAGGCAGAGCTCATTCGTGCCCTCGGTGAGGACAGGGCTGTGGGCACAAGGGGACATGCCCTGGGATGCCCACCTGCCCCTCTCCTGGCTTTCATCTTCTCCCTCTGCCCAGGTCTACACAAGCTGCCGCTGCCTGTCGCTCGCTGCCGGCCTCTGGGCAAAGCCAGTTAGGGTTGGGGGAGGCAGGGAGGTGCCCCCCCCCCCCCCCCCCCCCCCCCNCCCCCCCCAGCCCTTGATACACCAAGGTGGCCTCCGAGGTGGCCACCAAGCTGCAGGGCTGGCCCAGGTGGCACCTGGTGCTTTACCCTCATGGAGCAGGGGTCCTGCCCTCACCCCCCCACCTCAGGTTCTGCCAACCTGCTGCACTGCTGAGCCTTGGCCTTGAGCTGTGTCCCCATCACAGCCACTTCCCCCCTACTCCCCCAGCAGTGTGGGGTACCCCCCCCAGGGGCTGTGCTGGCTGCAGCCCACCCCCCTCACCTTCATTGCTGCACCCCGGGGGGGGTGGTTGGATTTTAAGTACCCCCCCCCAGGGACTATCCTGGCACTGCAGTGGGGGTTGCCCTCTGCAGTCACTCCCCTCCTTGTGCCACCCTGGGGGCTGCCAGGGGACTTTGGTTGTCTCCCAGCTAGAGGCTTTCAGGCCTCCCCCCCTCAAAGGGAGGAGAAGGGCTGGGGGGGGACGGGGGGGGCTGCTCCACGTTTCTGGGTCTTCCAAATGTGATGTGATGAATCTGTCAGGTCTCTGTTCCCTTCGGGATGTGTTTGGAGCAATAAACAAACTCTGGGGTTTTATAGAACTATGGCTGAATCTGGGGGGGTTTATTCCCTCCTGGGGGGGGAGTGGGGTCCCTACCCAAGAGGGGTTTCTATTCTTTCCCCACCCCCACCCCTCCTCACCCCTCGATTTTCTCGGGGGTTCATAATTAACCTCATTCCTGCTCAGGGTTAATGAACCTCTTGCAGGAAGGGCTGAGGAACACCAGGGGGGTTCTGGACTTCTTTGGGGGGGGGGGGGGNCAGGAAGCTCAGTTTATATTGCAGGAAATGAGGCCATCGGTGCCCGCGATTTCCCCGCGACCCACTCCCCGGGCTGGCACCGGCGCTGCGGGGAGGGGGTTACGGGGCTCAGATGCGCCCCCCCCCCCAGTCCATTCCCACCCTTCCATTGCGTCGCTGCTGCCTCCTGCCCTCGCCGAGCCTGCGGCACCCTTGGGTGCTTCACTAAGTGCTGAGGGTGGGGCAAGGAAAGGGTCCGGTCCCAGCCCGGGGGAGTCCGGTCCCAGGGGTGCGCTGTTCACGTCGGTGCTCCTATCCCGGGGCAACCCGAAGCCAACCTCAGGGTTTGTCGATCCTTGGCGGAACCCAGCCCCGGGGGTGCTCCGGTCCCGGCGTACAGAAGGGGAAGCCAGTCCGGGGCAGGGCAGCGCGGTGGGGGCGGCCCCGGGGGATGTGGCCGTTGCTTGCCGCCGCTATCGGGGGCCGGCTCCGAGGCGGGGCCCAACGGAGCTGCCCAGTGCCGGAGCTGAGCGGCCGCAGGTGGGGGCAACTCGACCGAAGCGGCTGCGGGCAGCCCACGGTACCGACTGAGATCCCGGGGGAACCGGTACCGGCGGCTGGGTCAGCAGCAGCTATCGGTACCGGGAATCGGACCGAACAGGTGCTACCGGGGCAGTGCCAGGAAGCGACTGCCAGCGGGAGCGGGGCTGTGCCAGGGGACAGAGCAGGTGCCGGTACCGGCGGTGCAGCGTTAGGATAAGAGGTGTCCCGGGGGCAACGTTAGGGGAAGAGGGGTCGGGACCGGAGCCAGGAGGTGAGTTCCCGGTCCCGGGAGGCGGTGACAGGACTCGGGAAAGGTCCAGAGACCAGAACTGCGGCGTTAGGAGCAGGATAGAGAGGGTCCCGTTACCGGAGTGGGGAGAAAAGCCGGTACCGGAGGGCGGGGTACAGAAAGGGATTGGAGGCAAAATCGGATCGTGGGGTCAGGTCTCCGTTCCGGTCCCACGGCAGTTCCAGGAGCAGGGTCCCGGTGGAGGGGCAGCGCCAGGAACTTGGAGTCTGGTGCCCGGTGCCGGTAGGCAGCCGTCGGAGGTCTTTTCCCGAGGCTCGGGTGGTGTCGGGGAGGCCCCGGCACGCGGGTCCCGCAGCAAGCGAGGGGGTGCCGGGGTCGTGGGCACGAAACCAAAAGCGGGGGAGGGGGGGAGCCTGTCCCGAGTGGGTGACGGTACCGGCGGAGAAGTGTGTGTGTGGGGGTGTCAGTCCCGGGCGGCCGCGGATCCCGCAGCAGCGACGGGACCGTGGGTGTGAGAAGGAAACGGCACCGACCCGCCCCTGGCACTGCGACCCTCTAAAAGCCCCGGAGCCACCGCACCGGGACCATGCCCGCCCCGGCCACTTGTGCCCCTGGAGACTGAACGGGGCCCGCCAAGTTAACGGGGCTCGGCGACCGGGATGCCCCGGCGGAACCCGCTCGCCCTCTGCCTGCTCGTTTGCCTGCTGGCGGCTCCGGTACTGGGCTGCGGCCCGGGACGGGGCCCGGTAGGGCGGCGGCGACTGGGGCGGCGGCAACTCTCGCCGCTGCTCTACAAACAGTTTGTGCCCAACGTGCCCGAGCAGACCCTGGGGGCGAGCGGCAAGGCGGAGGGCAAAGTCCTGCGGGGCTCGGAGCGCTTCAGGGACCTGGTGCCCAACTACAACCCCGACATCATCTTCAAGGACGAGGAGAACACGGGGGCGGACCGGCTCATGACCGAGGTGGGGGCTGCGCCCGGCCCGGCCTCGCTCCCGGGGACGCGGGGGCGGAGGGAAAGGAGGGGGCGGGAGCGCAGCGACCTTCCCCGAGGGGCACCGACCCTTCCCTGGGCGAACGGACCCTTTCCGGGGCCCACGGGGATTCTTCGAGTGGCATCGACCCTTCTCACGGTGTACGGAGCCCCCCGGGTGCGCCCTGTGTGCCTCGTCTCGGTCCCCGTCGCTGTTCCGTTTCCCGCGGCGGCGGCGCGGCAGCACCGGAGCCCCGTGAAGGGACGGTGGCTCCACGTTAAGGATCCGCCGTCGAGGATTAAAGAGGCTGGGGGCGCCCGGGGTGCGGCCGTTGGGCCAGGCACACGAGATACCGGCGGCTCCGCTCTCACCCTACCGGGGACAGCGACAACGGGGAAACCACAGCCCTCATACCGGGGACAGGTGGATGTATGGCGGCGGGAACTCGGGATGCTCCGCGCACCCGCCGGGATGCTCCCGGTTGCCATGGCGAGGGGCGGCTCCCCGGTCGCCATGGCCACAGGGGATGCTGCGAGTGGTCCAAGCGGCTCCCGGGGGCCGAGGCGGCGGGAGCCGTGGGGCTAGGACGGCGGGAACCGACGGGACCGCGGGCACGGAGCCGGCCCGGGATGCGGGCGGCTGAAAGAGTCCTTTGTGGCCGTGCCGGCATTCCCGGAGCCTGAGGTCAGCGCCGGGCTGGAAGCGCCTATTGTCGCCGGGCCGGGCCGGGCCGAGCCGAGCACATTCCTGCCCCCCCGCCGCTACCGCCCCC
>WAAF01001574.1:11456-32332 GCA_013400475.1 Tricholaema leucomelas
CCGCCGACCTCCGCCCCCCCCCCCCCAAACTTAGCCGAGCCACCCTGGGCGCGCGGCCCCGTGCTCCTGGGAGCAGCTTTGTCGTTCGTGGGAGTGGGAGACATCGGGGTGCAGGAGGATACCGGGTTGGGGGAGGAGGACGGAAAGGATGCAGTTCTGGCCCCTGCACCCCACACCGCTGGGGAAAGGGACCCCGAAGCTGCTGGACCCCTTCCCCCGCACACCCCCCCCCCCGCTTGCCCTCATCTCCGAGCACTGGAGTCACAGTTCCCCCTCCACGGTGCCCTTCAGGCCCTGGTCCCCACTCTGCCCTGCTGAGTGCCACCCCCCGGGGCTGCCCTGGGCCTCAGCTCTGGTTCACGGTCAGCTGCTTCCCCAGCCCTGCCCCGCAGCTCCCCCCCGCTCCCCATCCCCCCCCCAGGTTAATCAGTCACGGCCATGGCCGTGGGGAAGGTGACACCATCCCTCTCTTGTCCCGGTCCCCTGCCCGTTCTGCCTGGCTGCCCGCGCCGAGCAGCAGCTCCACCGGGACCCCGGGGCACGTTAACGTTCAACCTGCACACAGGCTGGGAAGGGAGGGGAAGGAAGAGGAGGAGAGGGGGAAACAGATCTGCCATGTCCCTCTCTGTACCCGGTGGGTACAGAGTGTCCATCATCAGCACCCCCTTGTAGGAGGGGACCAAGCACTGGCGATGGGTCTGGGGGTGACTCCGGCGCTGGTTTGTGTTCCACTCTCTCCACCCCCCCTCCTCCACCCCTCCCAGCGCTGCAAGGAGCGAGTGAACTCTTTGGCCATCGCCGTGATGAACATGTGGCCGGGGGTGAAGCTGCGGGTGACAGAGGGTTGGGACGAGGATGGGCACCACCTCCCTGACTCGCTGCACTACGAGGGTCGGGCGCTGGACATCACCACTTCCGACCGGGACCGGCACAAGTACGGCATGCTGGCACGCCTGGCAGTCGAGGCTGGCTTTGACTGGGTCTACTACGAGTCCAAGGCTCACATCCACGTCTCCGTTAGAGCAGGTACCACACGGAGAGGGTCACCAGCCCCATAAGCATCTCATCCTGCAGCCCGACCCCCACTGTCCCCTCCGCTCCCTCTTCCGTGCGGGATGCAGCCCTGCTCTGGCTGCTGGCTGCTCGCAGTGGTTTCAGCCTGTCTCTGGCTTCAGCCCAGCTGCCCCTCTGGCTCCAGTCCAGCTGCCCCTCTGGCTCCAGCCCAGATGCCCCTCTGGCTCCAGCCCAGCTGCCCCTCTTCCCCTCCCGGCCTTTGTAGCCCCAACATTAACCAACTCCCTCCTTTCCCCTCCAAATTTCGCCTCGCCGGAGCCACCCTCCTTGTTCAGCTCCCGCTGTGGGGTAGGTAAAGCCGGTAGGGATGGTCACAGCCCACCCCATGGCCTCCCCCTGCCCCCGGCTTTTGTAGCCCCCACATTAACCAACTCCCTCCTTTCCCCTCCAAATTTCGCCTCGCCGGAGCCACCCTCCTTGTTCAGCTCCCGCTGTGGGGTAGGTAAAGCCGGTAGGGATGGTCACAGCCCACCCCATGGCCTCCCCCTGCCCCCGGCTTTTGTAGCCCCCACATTAACCAACTCCCTCCTTTCCCCTCCAAATTTCGCCTCGCCGGAGCCACCCTCCTTGTTCAGCTCCCGCTGTGGGGTAGATGAAGCCGGTAGGGATGGTCACAGCCCAACCTTGTGGTTTCCCACCCCCCCCGCCTGCTCGGCAGCCGCTCCGGACCGGCAGCCTCCATCCTGCCTCGAAATGACAATCGACAGAAAGTGAAAGTGGCCCTTAAATGTCACCGTCCCCAGCCCCGAACAAAGGGCGTCAGTGCGGGGCGGACAAAGGGGCCCTGCAGCACCCAAGCCTCCCTGGGAGCTCTGCGCAGGATCAGGGCTTTGGGGGGGGGGGGGGTTCGGAAAATGCCTGCTTTGTTCCGGAGGTGCTTTGCAGGGGTCGGGTGGCTCCACTCGGGACTGTTTACCCCCTGAAGGTGGTGGCCTGTGAAGGTGCCCGGCAAGGACAGAGGTTCTACAGCGTTCTCCATCCCCCCCGCAGATAACTCCCTGGCCGTTCGAACCGGTGGCTGCTTCCCCGGCCACGCCACCGTGACGCTGCGGAGCGGCGAGCGCCGGGGCCTGGCTGAGCTGCGCCAGGGCGACTGGGTGCTGGGAGCGGAGCCAGGCGGGCGCCTGGTGCCCACCGAGGTGCTGCTCTTCTTGGACCGTGACCTGGGCCAACGAGCTTCCTTCGTGGCCATCGAGACGGCCAACCCCGCGCTCCGGCTGCTCCTCACCCCGTCCCACCTCGTCTTCGCTGCCCGCGGCGTGGCCAACGGCACCGCGGCCGCTTTCTCGCCCGTCTTTGCCCGACGTGTGCGACCGGGAGACGCGGTGCTAGCCCACGGGGCCGGCGGGCAAGGTCTGCGCCCCGCGAGGGTGCTGCGAGTCTCACGGGAGGATGGCGTGGGGGTCTTGGCGCCCCTCACCTCTCACGGGACCCTGCTGGTTAACGGAGTGCTGGCATCCTGCTATGCCGTTCTGGAGAGTCACCGCTGGGCTCACCGTGCCTTCGCCCCCCTCCGCCTCTTCCACGGGCTCCTCTCACTGCTGCCCGCCCGCGCCGAGGCCGGTAACGGGACGGTGCCGGAGCCTGGCATGCACTGGTACTCCCGCCTGCTCTACCAGCTCGCCGGTGGCATGCTGGCCCACGAGGCTCTGCATGCCTAGGGCTCGCTAGCCCCCCAAGTCACCGCACACTGGAAGCGGGGGGGTGTGTGGGGGCTCTGGCCCCGGACCCCCCCTTGTACCCGCGGAGAGGGGGTAGGGGCACCGCTGGCCCTGCCAGGGAGGTTTGAGTGCCTCTCAGCTCAGCGCTGCTTAAGGGCAGTGGAGAGCCATGGAGTGGCCCAGCCCCCTCCCATGTCCAAGAGCCCCCCCAGCGGCACTGCTGGGTCCCCATGTCCTGATCCCCCCTCCACTGTGTCTGTATTTATTGCTTTATTAACAACTACATAGGGGTCAGGGCTGCTGGACCCCTATCTGGGGAGGGGGCCAAACCNGGCACCTGGGCTCAGCCCCCTCCCATGTCCAAGAGCCCCCCCAGCGGCACTGCTGGGTCCCCATGTCCTGATCCCCCCTCCACTGTGTCTGTATTTATTGCTTTATTAACAACTACATAGGGGTCAGGGCTGCTGGACCCCTATCTGGGGAGGGGGCCAAACCCAGCCCAAGAGGGTGATGCCAAATCAGCCTAGCACCCAGCTGTACGCCCCCTAGCTCTGGCTCTGATCCTCTGTCGGCCACGGTGTCCTTGTCCCCATAGCCACGCTGCAGGGTGGGTGGACAAAGGGTGGTGGTGGGGAGGGTCTGCTGCAGGCACCCACCCCGTGCCAGACCTGGCTCTAACCGTGCTAACTGCTAACCTGCCCTGCTTGAGAGTTTTATTTTTCTATTTATAAATGGTAATATAAATGTCCCTCGTGCCCACCCCTGGCCCTGGCACTGGGGCCAGCCCCACGGGGCAGAGGGGGGCAAGCCTGCTTTTAACCACTCCTGGTTTAAAACGAGACGAAGGAAATGCTACTATTTAAGTGTTTGGGTGAATAAAGAGAGTCTATGGCCCTCTTGGATCCACGGCTGGGACTGGGGGGAGTGGGTAAGGAGGGCGTTGGGCATCCTGGGGGTGTCTGTGGGGTACCCCCAGGGCAGTGAGAGGTTCCTGGGGCTGGGCATCCCCGGGGCATTGGGGCATACCCAGAAGAACTGGGGGTGCCTGGGGTTAGACAACCTCTAGGACTGTGGGGGTGGTCATGCGTGGGGGGGGGGTGGAGGTTCTCGGTGTCGGTGCGGATGCTCCCGGTGGTCCCCATGCCGCGGAGGGGGGGTGCGGGAATTTCGCCCTCCCACCCCGCTCAGCTGTGCGCCCACCACGTGGCCTCGGCCGTTCCCTCCGTTTTCATGAATGGAGCCTGGGCAGCCAGCGCGCATGCGTCTCCCGCAGGACACGCCCCCTCCGCAGCGTTCTGGCCAATGGCAGCGGGTGGGCGGGCGGTGTTGTGGTCACGTGGGGCCGCGGCAGTAGTGGCGGCGGCTCCGCCCCCCAGCGGCGCGGCGGGCGGTTTATAACGCTGTGTGCCGCGCCCGCCCGTATCGCCCTCTTCCCCCCCCCCCCCCCGGGCCATGCCGCCGGTGCGCTACCGGAAAGTGCTCATCCTCGGGTACCGCGCCGTAGGTAGGTAGGGGATTAAGGAGGGGAAGCGTGGGAACTGGCTCCGCTCTCTGCTGCCCCGTGCGCTTCGGAGTGCAGGGGTGGGTGCCCGACCTGGGGTGGTGCGTGGGAGCACGGCTGCACCACGGGGCACTGCCGAGGGCTGGGGTTGCGCCGGGACTGGCTGTGCCGGGCCCCTCGTGGGTGCGTGGGAACGGGGCTGCGCCACGGGGCACTGCCGAGGGCCAGGGGTGCATCGAGTGGCTGTGCCGGGGGCCCTCGTGGTCGCCTCCCGTGGTAGGTGCCTATCTCAGCTGGGGGCCGTACTTAGATCTGGACACTCATCCTGGGCAACCCCCCTCCACCCCCCGCCATTCCATCTAGGCCGGGTCCCCTGAGCTCTCCCGGGCTCGGCTCCGGGAGAGGATGGCGAGCGTGGGGAGGCCAAAGCGGTTCACTTCCCTCGGTTGGTCTCCTTCCCCCGAGCCAGGGTGACGCTGAGATCCTGGTCCCCAACGCTGTGCTTCTCCCCTTCCACTAGGCAAAACCTCCTTGGCGCACCAGTTCGTGGAGGGGAAGTTCGTGGAGTGCTACGAGCCCACGGTGGAGAGCAGTGAGTTGTATTTGGGGCGGGGGGGAGGGGATGGGTGAGTGTGTGTGGGAGGGGAGCTGCCTGCCTGGGGGCCTGCTGCTCCCATGTGGCCGCAGGGGACAAGGACCAGAAGCGTCCCCACCTACAGGCGGTGCCCCGAAACCTTTTGCCGGGGGCTGAGTTTCTTCTGGAGTGGGGCGGAGGGGGACGCTGGTCCCTTTTGGGGTGAGGGGAGTGTGTGTTTTGGGGGGGGAGGGGGGTTCCAGGCATCCCCTCTTAACCTGGTGTCACCTCTGCAGCCTACAACAAGATGGTGGTGGTGGGCAAGGACGAGTTCCAGCTCCAGCTGGTGGACACAGCCGGGCAGGTAATGTTGGGGGCAGGTCCTGGGATGAGGTGGGGGGAGGGTAGGGAGGGCGAGGGGCTGCTGCCCACATAGCCCTCACCCTGGCATCGGTTCTGTCTCTCTCCTCATCTCCAGGACGAGTACAGCATCCTGCCCCACTCCTTCGTCATCGGCATCCATGGCTACGTCCTGGTGTACTCGGTGACATCCCTGCGGAGGTGAGGAACCCTGGGCTGTCCCCATGCTCTTTGGGGCTGGGGTCCTCTTGCCATGGTGGTGAGGACCCCCTGGTAGGTGGGCAGTGCCCAGATCTTCCTTTCTCCCACAGCTTCCAGGTGGTGAAGACCCTTCACAACAAGCTGTACGAGAGCCGAGGCAAGACACGGTAGGTGCTGTGCCCTGCTGGGCTGGAGGAGAGGCGGGGGGGGGAGGGCATTGTGTGGTGCCCAGGGAGGGTGCCCTGGTCCTCACCCTCCCTTTTGCCCTGTGCCCGCAGCATGCCCGTGGTGCTGGTGGGGAACAAGGCTGACCTGTCCCTGCAGAGGTAAGGAGGGCTCGGGGCGGGGGGGTCTGTGCCTTACATATGCGTCCCCAACTGTGCGCACCTCGGGGCTCATCCTGCCTGTCCTCTGCTGTGTCCCCAGCCGGGAGGTGAAGACAGACGAAGGCAAGAAGCTGGCGGAGTCCTGGGGGGCCATTTTCCTCGAGTCCTCTGCCAAGGAGAGCCAGGTCTGTGCTTCTTTCCCTCCCCCCGGGGCTGCGAGTGTGGGGGGGGAGGGGGTCCTTGGAGGTGCCGGTGTTGATGTGCCCTCGTCCCCAGGTGACCCAAGGGATCTTCACCAAGATCATCGAAGAGATCGACCGCGTGGACAACTCCTACGGCAGATCAAGCGGCTGCCGCCTGATGTGACCTCCGTCATGGGGTCCCGTGGGACCTTCCCCTTCCTACCCACACTTCTACCCCCCCCCGGATCACAGCGATGACTTCGGGGTGTGACTTTTTGGTGGTGGTGGGAGTTGGTTCCCCGGATCCACACCGGTCCTGCCGTCGCGCAGGACCCCCTCACTTTGCACAGTCTGTGGGACTCACAAAGAGCTGGGAGTGGGCTTGAGGGGGTGGGGGGGAACCCACATCCCAGACGGGAAGCAACCCCCCCCCCTCTGCTCATAGCTGCTGTTACAATCCCCCCTCCCCTCTACCCCAAACACACGCACAAGGACGCACCGGGGGAGGCTCCCCCCTCCCCGGGCGCGGTGCTGAATGCCGGTGTTGTTCCCGGCGGGTCCGGTGCCGTGCTGGCAGCCGCTGCTCGTGGGAGTCGCGGCCACGGGGCTGGAACAATTAAACGTTGTTTTGTCTATTAACTACCTTCCCCCCCCCCCCACCTCCACTCAGCTCCTGTCCTGGGGCGGGGGTCACTCCTGCTCTGGGGTGGAGTGGGAAAGGTGAGGCAATGGCCCCTAAGTATCCCAACAATGGTCTCCCCCCACCCTCCTCTTAGCAGCCTAAAGGAGGGGTGGGGGTGGCTGCAGCCCTGATTACCACCGCGCCCCCCCTCCCCCGGCCTTCAGAGAGCTGCAGCCCAGGCTTGGGGAGCTGTAGGGTGCCTGAGCCTGGCTGCGGTTCCCCGAGAGGCTTTCTCCCCACCCAGGCAGGCTAATTGCTGCTAATTGCCCAATTAGGCTGTTAGAAAGGGGGCGGGGGGGGGGGAAGGCAGGGGCGGGGTAGGCTTGCTCGGTGCCCCGCAGNCGGGGGGGGGGGGGGGGGGGGGGGGGGGGGGGGGGGGGGGGGGGTCTGTACCTCTGAACCCCCAATCGCGCACCTCGCTCCTGGGGGTGCCCGGGTGGGGTTGTCGCTTCGGGCGTCCTTGAGGACCCTTAGGGCGGGGGAGTCCCCAGACGTGACCGAGGAGGAGTCCGCGACCGTTTCCCCTCTCCCTGGACCAGAGTCTCGTCTTGCCCCCCCGAATCCCCGACCCCCGGAGTAGGGGGTCCCCAATTCTGACCGAGGCGAAACACCGGGACCGTTCCTTTCTTCCCGGAACGGAGTTCCCCGGCGCCAAGGGTTGTAGGACGAGTGAGTGGCTACGCGTTAGGCCTTTCCTTGTGCTTTCCGGTACCGGGAGGGGGCGGCGGTTTGCCATTCCCTCGCCCCCCCATCCCCCGCCACCGTGCGCTCGGGAGACGGCGCAGGAGAAACACCGAGCACAGCGGCTAGGGCAGAGAGCACCGAGAAGAGGCTACGGAGCCTTCCTTCATTGACCACCT
Source organism: Tricholaema leucomelas (assembly GCA_013400475.1). NCBI lineage: Eukaryota > Metazoa > Chordata > Aves > Piciformes > Lybiidae > Tricholaema lacrymosa > Tricholaema leucomelas. The sequence goes on from WAAF01001574.1 coordinate 18,878, forward strand.
CCGGGTCCCGGCGGGGGCGGTCGGTACGGGGCTTGGGCGGAGCCTCCGCCGCTGCCGGCTCCGCCCCGCCGTGCCCACGTGCGCGCCGCGCGCCCGGCGCCGGCGGGGTTAAGCTCGGCGGAGGGATCCCGCGCCCGGCAGCGTGCGCTGCGGCCCGCGCCGTCACCGTCACACCCCCCGCGCGGGCCGCAGCACCCGCCGCGCACCGTCTCCCTCCGCCCGAACCCCCCGCCGCCAAGTAGTGCGGGAGCGGCGGCGGCAGCGCCCCCNGAAATGGCCGCGCCGGGGAGCACCGTCCGCCCCGCGCCCCGAGGCCCGTCGGCGTAGGGCGGCCGCGGGGGTAAGAACCGGCCCGGGGAGGGAAGCGGGTGGGAGGTGTTTCTACCGGGGCTCCCGCGCGATTCGGGCCCGGGGGTCCGTGGCCCCGGAAGGGAGAGGCCTCGCGTTAGGCCGCGCCGCCTCCGCCGGGCCGCGCTGTGCCACTGCTGCCGCCGCCGCCTCCTCCTCCTCCCGGCCAGGCCTTCCCGGCGGCCGGGCCTGGAGTGCGGCGCTCCCGCGCCCTGGTTTCTTTTGTGTCCGTTACCGGCACCGGTACCGGCGATGCCCGCTTCTGGGGGAGCCGGTGGGGCCCGGGCCGCTGCGCCGCCGCCTGAGCGCAGGTACGGCCCGGCCCGGCGCCTCGGGGTCCCGGTGCCGGTACTCTGGTAGGCCACGACGGGTCGGAGCACCGGGCCTGGGTGGGTCGGTTTCCCCTTGGAGGGCTTAGCTCAACCGGGGAGGGGAAGCGCTGCCGGTGGGGGGGTACCGGAGCGGGCCCGGGGTGGGGGTGGGTGGTTGTGTCCCCGCGCGGTGCTTCAGCCCCCTCCCCGCAGCGGGTCGGGGGGGGGCAGGGGGGGGTCGGGCAGGGCCGGTTGGGCCCCTCCACCGATCTCCCCCCTCCCCCAGTCCCCCGTCCTCGGTACACGCCGGGGCCCTTCCGGAGAGGGCTGAGCCGCCCCGGAGCGGCCCTAATCCCCCCGGGATCACTGGGGAACCGGACGGGATTTGCCTGGGGAGGGGGAAGCCGCCATCACTGCCGGGCCCGGCCCGCGCCGTACCGACCGGGGAGAGAGAGGGGGGGTGGGGGTGGTGCTCTCCCCCGGAGCCTTCGACGCTTTCGGGGTACCGGGAGGCTGCCCTAGCGGCCTGGAGTAGGGGTTCCGGGGTCCTTTCTCCACGCGTGGTTCGCGGTCGGGTCTGACCCCCCCCCCCCCCCCCCCCACATCCCTCCACTCGGTGCCGTGTCCCGGTCGCTTTGCTTCCCTTCCGCAGCCACCCGAGCCCCTCCCTCCGTTTTTGGGGTGCATGCGGAGCGGTGGCCGCGCGTGGGGGATGGACTCCTCTTAGCTTTAGCCGTTNGGGGGGGGTCCCGGTGAGCCTTCGGTGTGCAGCGGCGCTTGGGGGTCTCCCCTACCGCCAGGGTTTAATCGAGGTCAGGCACCCCCCGTGGGAACCGGAGCTGTGCCGAGGAATGGCTACATCGGTCCCGTCCCAGCTCGGGTTTGGTTGGGGACGGGGACGGGACACGACCCGNGGGGTTTAGGGGTGAGCCCCCCCCCTGCCCCCCAGCTCTGAGCCCTTATCGAGTCTGGGGAAATTGAGGCACAGGCAGGGAGGAAGACCCCCGGGGTGGGGGTTTAATGCCTTAATCCCTTCCCTTTACCTCTGCACCCCAAATCCCACCCAGCCCTGGGATGGGGGGTGGGGNCGACCCGGAGAGGGGCAGGGGGGAGTTAAAAGCGACACGAGGTTAACCAGACCTCCCCCCCTCCGCCCCCACGAGGGACCAGGCTCCCCCTACCCACTTGTGGCACACGCGGGGGAATGGAGGCTGCGATCCTCTCCCCTACTGCACTGCAGCCTCGGGAGGGAGAGCAGCTGGAAGGGGCTGCCCTGTCCCTTGAGTGGGGGTACACAGGGCTGGGGGGGGGGTGTGTTGCTGAGGAGGGGGTCCCCTTGATCCCAGCACTGATTTTACGCCCCCCCCCAGCCGCGGGCCTCCCCCGAGGGACGCCGGAGGCAGGATGGAGGAGCAGAGACTGCCCAGCGAGGAGAAGGACGAGGACGCGGAGGCCCCCGGTGAGCCCCGGGCAGGGGGCTTGGAGTGGGGGCGGGAGGGGGCCTGGTGTTGTGCATCCCCCTCCCCAGGCTGCTGGGTGTACCCCCCCGCCAGCCCCACGCAGTGTCTGACACCCCCTGTCCGTGTGTGTGTCCCCCCAGCCCATGGGGCCGTGGCCTCGGAAGAGATGGGCAGTGGGGAGGGGGACCCCCTAAAACCCCCCGAAGAAGCTTCTGCGGGGCTGAAGCTGGAGAGCACAGACACGAAGGGACCTCCCCAAGCTGGCAGGTGAGGGTGGGCAGTGAGGTGGGCACTTGTGGGGGGAGGGCACGGGTGGAGTTGGTGCCCGAGGGTCTCTGATACCTCCTGTACCCTCCTCAGCGCCCCCCCGCGCCGCTGCGCCCTCTGCAACTGTGGGGACTGGAGCCCGCACGGGCAGCAGGAGCTGCAGCGCTTCGAGCCAGCTCCTGACTGGCACCAGCAGCTGGCAGGGCACCACTCTAGCCCCGGGGGTCCCGGCCAGCCCCCCCCAGAGCTGGAGCCCCCGGTGGGCGATGAGCTGGCACAGGTTGGCTTCTCCGAGCGAGTGACTCCAGCGCAGCTCTTCGAGCCGACAGGTGAGCCTGACGCTGGCACCGTTGGGGGTCTCCATCCCCACGNGGGCACTGCTGGGTCCACCGCTGGTGCGCAGCCTGGGCCGTGGGGCAGGAGGTGGCAGGAGCTGGCGTGGGCAGAGCTGTTTTCTCAGGGATCTCACAGGTGAGGTGGGGGGGGAGAGGTCTAAGGGAGAGGGGTGAGGGTGGGCAGGGGGCACTCAGCAGGGTCTCTGATGCCCACTTTGGTTCCTCTACTTGCAGAAATGTGAACGCTGCCAGCGGGCAGGGGCCTCCATCCCGTGCCGGGCAGCAGGGTGCCCACGTTTCTACCACTTCCCCTGCGCGGCTGCCGCTGGCTGCTTCCAGTCCATGAAGAGCCTGAGGCTGCTGTGCCCCCAGCACCTGGCACAGGCCCTGCAGATGGGTACGGGCGGGCTAGGGGGGCACCGAATCTCCTTGCAGAGAGGGTGTTAGGGTTGCTTGCTGATCCCTCACCTTCTTCATCTCTTCTCCCTGCTGTGCCCAGAGGATGCCAGGTGCTCGGTGTGCGAGGGGCCAGGCGAGCTGCAGGACCTGGTGCTGTGTACCAGCTGCGGGCACCACTACCACGGGGCCTGCCTGGACGTCGCCCTGACGCCTCGCAAGCGCTCGGGTTGGCAGTGCCCCGAGTGCAAAGTGTGCCAAACCTGCAGGTGAGGAGGCTTTGTGCCTTCAGCTCCAGAGGGTGCAGAGAGAAGGGGAAGGGGGGGAGTGAGGTGTGGGCACACCAGAGCCTCACTCCTGCCCCGGTGCCAACCCCACCGCAGGCAGCCTGGCGAGGACTCGATGATGCTGGTGTGTGAGGCGTGTGACAAGGGCTACCACACCTTCTGCCTGGAGCCTGCCCTCCAGGGCCTCCCTGCCAGCTCCTGGAAGTGCAAGGTGGGTCCTGCTCTCTTTGAGGTGGGCACAGGAGTGCCTGATCCCCACCTCTGACCTTCTTGTGCCACCCTGTGCCACCTACAGAACTGCAGGCTCTGCTCAGACTGCGGCCGGTGCCCGGCGGGGCTCGGCCCCGGCTGCCAGTGGTCCCAGAGCTCCTCCTGGGTGTGCCAGGGCTGCCAGCAGCGCCGTGCCACGGAGGATACCCGTGGCAGCCTGGCACTACAGCCAGAGTCTCCTGCCCAGGCGTGAGTGGGGATGGGGGGAGACTAATTTGGGGGNCTGCGTGCCCCTGCTGTGGTTGGCAGGGCTTATCCTGCTGCCCTGGGCAAAGGGGTGCCCTTGAACCCCACTTTCCTCACCTGGTGTCCCCCTCCTCACTTACTACAGGTTGGCATCTGCCCAGCAGAGTGAGCCCAGCGATGCCCCTGAGCTGCAGCCTGTGGGGTGTGAGGAGGAGATAGAGCCTGGGGGGGGCACCGAGGAGGCCCCCCCGGGGGATGGCAGAGCCCCTCCTGGCCAGCCTTGCCCCACAGTGGTGCCCCTGGAAGTAGTGCCCCTTGACAAGGCACCCCCTGACCTGCAGCCCCCTCCCCTCGTGGAACCCCCTGACCTGCAGCCCCCTCCTCTTATGGAAGCCTCTGACCTGCAGCCCCCTCCCCTTGTGGAGCCCCCTGATGTGCAACCCCCTTCCCTCGTGGATCCCCCCCACGTGGAGCCCCCTTCCCTCGTGGAATCCCCCCACGTGGAGCCCCCTTCCCTCTTGGAANCCCCTCATGGGACCCCCTGACATGCAGCCCCCTCCCCTCATGGAACCCCCTGAGGTGCAACCTCCTCCCCTCATGGAATCCCCTGAGGTGCAGCCCCCTCCCCTCGTGCCACCCCCTGACGTGCAGCCCCCTCCTCTGGTGCTGCCCTCTGAGGTGCCCCCACCCCTGGTGCAGCCATCTGAGGAACCTCCTCCTCTGGTGCTGCCCCTCGAGGAGCCTCCTCCTCCTATGCTGCCCCCTGAAGAGCCACCCCCTGACGAGCTGCCCCTTGAGAGACCACCCCTTGGCACCCCCCAACTCAAGGAGTTGCCCTCAGCTGAGCTGCCCCTCGGTGCCCCTCCCTCGGAGGTGCTGCCCACCCTTGAACCACTGCTGGAGGAGCTGCCCCCCGAGGAGCTGCCCCCTGAGGAGCTGCCCCTGGACAGTTTGCCCTCTGCTGAGCTGCCCCCTGACAACCCCCACCTTGGCGAGAGTCCTCCTCAGGAGCTGCCCCTTGATGAGCCACCCCCTGAGGAGTTGCCCCCCAGCCGAGTGCCCCCTGAGGAGTTGCCCCCCAGCCAAGTGCCCCCTGAGGAGTTGCCCTCCCAAGAGCCTCTCCCTGCTGAGTTGCCCCCTGAAGAGCCACTCCCCAGTGAGCTGCCCCCCGAGGAGCTCTCCGAGGAGGACCTGAAGCCACCAGGTAAGGAGAGGACCTCTGAGGGTCTGCCATGGCTGCAAGGGGTGGCACAGCTGGCACCTCTCTGCCAGCACCGCTCTTGTGCCACCCTCAAACCCCTGTCCCTGCTTTCATACCTTAACATCCTGCTTTTGGGGGTGCACGGAGGGCTGGGCTGGGGAACACCTTAAGCCAGGCCCTGATGGCACAGGGCTTGGAGGGTACCCCCGTGCCTGCCCCCCCCCCCCACCTCACCCACAGCCACATCCTTCAGGTCTCCTGCCCGAGGTGCCCATGGCAGAGGAAGCTCCAGCCCTGGCGCCGGAGCTGCCCCCCGAGGAGGAGATGGAGCTGGAGCCGGAGCCTTTGCTGTCCCCCGAGACTGCTCCCCCACCCCCAGCTCCTCCAGGTGAGTGTTGGGTGTGGGGGAGAGGTGGCTTGGGCTGGGGGTGGTGCCAGCTGGGAGGCCGTGGTGCCAGCTGGGGGCCGTGAGGGTGATTACCCTCTCCCCATCCCCAGCTCTCCACGCTGTCTCGCCTGCCCACCCCTCGTGTGACACCAAGGAGGATGAAGTGCCCGAGGTGCCCGAGCTGCCCACCCCGGCCCTGCCCGAGCCCCCTGGCAGCCCTCCCACGGCCATGGACACTGAGCCCCCTCCCGGTTCCCCTCCGCCCCCCCTGGGCTCCCCAGCCTGTGCCCTGCCCCCTGCCAAGCCCCCCGAGGATGAGGAGATGGACACAGGAGGCGGCGGTGAGGGGGAGTCCCCTGCCAGCCCCCCGGGAGGCGACTCCCACACCAGCCCTACCCAAGAGCTGGGACCCTTCCCGGGGCTGCCCGAAGAGGAAGAAGAGGAAGAGGAGGAAGCTCCTAGGCTGGAGCGGGAGGGCACCAGCGGCAGCTCCCCGCAGCTGAGCGAGGAGGATGCGCTGGAGGAAGGTCGAACCGGGGCAGACCCCGAAGCTAAGGGAGGATCCTCCCCGCTGCTGCTGGAGGCAGAAGAGCTTCGACCTGGTACCCCCATGGAGGTCTGCGGCGCGGGGGAGAAGCTGCTGGGCAGGGCAGGGGAGGAGGAGGTAGGGTCGGAGCCTCCTGCCCTGCGCCCCCGCCCGGATATCCTCAACGAGATCTCCAACCTGAGCCAGGGGGACACCAGCAGCAGCTTCCCTGGCTCCGAGCCCCTCCTGGGCTCGCCGGATCCCGAAGGGGGGGGGTCGCTGTCGCTCTCTTTGGGTCCGGCCTCGGCCGATGCCAGCCTGCAGAAGGAGGACGCAGGGTCCCTACCCCTGGGCACCGAGACCGACGACTCTCTGCTGTTCGAACCCGCGGCCGTCAAGGGGGAGGGGGATAAGAGCCGCAGGCGCAGCTCCCCCGGGCGCTCCCGCGGCAAGCAGGTACCGCAGGGACCCTTCCCGCCTGCCACCACCACCCCGGAATCCCTCCCCCCAACACCACCCCGGGGACTGCCCTGACGCACCCGAGCTGGGCTGGCACAGACCCAGCATTTCACTGCCCTGTCGGGGCTGTGCCCTCCCCTACCCCATGACCTCCTTCCCTGGGGTGGCACAGACCCAGCACCTTTCCTGCCCTGCCAGGGCTGTGCCCTCCCCCACTACCACCCTGGGACCCCCCCAGACCCGCCCATGCTGGGGTGGCACAGACCCAGCACCTTTGCTGCCCTGCCAGGGCTGTGCCCTTCCCCCCCCCGGACCCTCCTCCCTGGGGTGGCACAGACCCAGCACCTTCACTGCCCTGCCAGGGCTGTGCCCCCCTGCCCAGACTGCCCCAAATGTGTGCTGTTGGAGGGTGGGATGTGGGCATTGGGTGTGCCCTGTGGCCGTGCCAGCCCTGGGGGTGTTCTCTGTGGATGTGCCATGTGGGTATAGCAAAGTTTGGGGTGTCCCCCAAGGCCATGGCAAGCTTTGGGGTGTCCTCTACTTGTATGCCAAGCTTGGGGGTGTCCCCAAAGGGCATGCCAAGCTTTGGGTTATCACCCAAGGGTGTGCCAAGCTTTGAGATGCCCTCTACTGGTGTGCCAATCTTTGAGGGTGTCCCTGACTGCCATGCCAAGGTTTGGGGTGTCCAAGGTCATGCCAAGCTTTGTGGTGCCTACCACAGCCATGCTAAGGTTTGGGGTACCCAAGGGCATACCAGGGTTTGGGGTGTCCAAGGTCATGCCAAGCTTTGTGGTGCCTACCACAGCCATGCCAAGGTTTGGGGTACCCAAGGGCATACCAGGGTTTGGGGTGTCCAAGGGCATGCCAAGCTTTGGGATGCCTACCACAGCCATGCCAACCGCAGGAGTGTGCCCTGCAGCCATGCCCCAGCTGGGCTGTGTGCCAGGGGTGGGTGGGTATGTGTGTGGGGGGGTCCCGTGGTGCCATAACCCCTCCTGTGCCCTCCCCCAGGGTCGCAGCAGCAGCTTCCCCGGGCGGCGGCGCCCACGGGGAGGGTCCCACGGGGGCCGGGGCCGGGGCCGTGCCCGCCTCAAGTCGACCACCTCCTCTGTGGACACCTTGGCAGTAAGGCTGGGCAGGGGCAGGGCGTGGGGTGGGGGGCACCTCTGCCAGGCTGGGCAGGGCACCTCTGCCAGCTGGCATGGCTGAGAGCCAAGCAGCTCCCCCAGCTCCTTCTCTTCTTCCTCCTCCCCCTGTGCCCAGCCTCTCTTCTTCCTTTCTCCACTTCCAGCCCTCCTCTTCCTCCTCTTCCCTTCTGTTCCCCCTCTTCTTCCTCCTCATCCCTCTTGTCCCCTCTCTTCCTCCTCCTCCTCCCCTGTCTCCTATCCTTCCTCCTCCCTCTGTTCTCCCTCTTCCTCCTCCTCCTCCCCCCTCTCTCCCCTGCTCTTCTTCCCAACTTCTTCCCCCCACCAGCTCCTTCTCTTCTTCCTCCTCCCCCCATGTCCAGCCTCTCTTCTTCCTTCCTCCTCTTCTAGCCCTCCTCTTCCTCCTCCTCCCCTCCATCTCCCCCCTTCTTCCTCCTCCTCTCCCCTGTCTCTTCTCCTTCCTCCTCCCCCCATCCCTGCTCTTCTTCCTCCTTCTCCCCCCCTCTCCCTTCTTCTTCTTCCTCCTTCTCCCCCCTTCTTCTTCCTCCTTCTCCCCCTCTCTCCCCTCTTCTTCTTCCTCCTTCTCCCCACTCTCTCCCCTCTTCTTCTTCCTCCTTCTCCCCACTCTCTCCCCTCTTCTTCTTCCTCCTCCTCCCNCTTTGTCCCCCCCCCTCCTTTCTCCCATCTTCTCCCCCCCCCTCCCCCCCCACCTCCCCTCTTCTCCTTCCCCCATCTCCCCTACTCTTCCTCCCCCCTCCCCATTCACGAAGCCCCCCCAGGCTGAGTGGGGGTTCCCTGCCCCTAACCTTGCTGGCCCTGGTCTGGCTTTCACCTCCTACCAGGCTGGCACAGAGTTCCGCTGCCCCTTCGCTGTCCTGTACCCCCTTCACTTGGCACCATCCTGGCATCAATACCCCCTCCCCCCGACTACCAACACAAAGTTGGGGTCCTCAGACCTCAGCCCCCGCCCCCTCAAACTCTATCCTCAGCTGGCTGATGTGGAGAGCTCCCCCAGCAAGGAGGAGGATGATGATGATGATGACACCATGCAGAACACTGTGGTCCTCTTCTCCAACACCGACAAGTTTGTGCTGATGCAGGTAACGTGGGCAGGAAGGGTGGCAGCAGTACCCCAGGGCATGAAGGAGTGCCAGGGCAGGTTGCTGTGCCCCTGTGCCCCTTCCCTAGCCTCTGTGCCCTCTCCCCAGCCCCCTCTGACAGCTTCTCTCCCCCAGGACATGTGTGTGGTGTGCGGCAGCTTCGGGCGCGGGGCCGAAGGGCACCTCCTGGCCTGCTCCCAGTGCTCCCAATGCTACCACCCCTACTGCGTCAACAGCAAGGTGAGGGCAGCTGGCATCACCCCCCTGCTGGGTGGGCATGACCCTCAGGGACCCACCTGACCCTGGTTATGGTCCTTGGCATCTTGCCCTGTTCCCAAGTGGCACCCATGGCCGTGCCAAAGCTCTGCGGTGTGTGTGTGCCCCTTGGGTACCTCAGCCCTTGGAGCGTTCCTCGAGGCTGTGCCAACCTCAGAAGTGTCCCTCACAGCTGTGCCTGCTTTCTGGATGGCTGTGGTGGTGCCAGCCTCTGGTACTGATTGTTGTGGCTGTACCCTGTCTCTATGCCAAACCTTGGGTTGTCTTCTGTGGCTGTGCCAACTTCTGGCAGTGCCCCCCTATGGCTGTGCCCTGTCATTGGGTTGTCTTCCATGGCCATACCAACCTCTGGCAGTGCCCCCTATGGCTGTGCCCTCTCATTGGGTTGTATTCCATGGTTGTGCCAACCTTTGGAGGTGACTCCTATGGCTGTGCCAACCCTAGACTGCCCACTACAGCTATTGGTGGGGACAGGCCAAGGGGGTAGCATGCCAAGGTGGCAGCCTATACCAACCCTTTGAGTACCCCCATGCCCACACCAACACTTGGCTGAGCATCCATGACACCCTCCCAAGCCTCCTGGCATCCTTTTTGCCTGTGCCAACCCTTGACTGCCCACTACAGCTATTGGGTGAGCAGGCCAAGGTGAGGACAGGCCAAAGGGGTAGCATGCCAAGGTGGCAGCTCATGCCAACCCCTTGAGTACCCTCCATGCCCACACCAACCCTTGGGGGAGCATCCATAGCACCCATACCACTCTCCTAAGCCTCCTGGCATCTCTTAAGCCTATGCCAACCCTGGAAGCACCCACTACAGCTATTGAGGGGGGGGGGGGGGCAAGCCAAGGTGAGGACAGACCAAAGGGGTAGCATGCCAAGGTGGCAGCCTATGCCAACCCCTTAAGTACCCTCCATGCCCACACCAACCCTCGGGAGAGCATCGACAATGCCCTCCCAAGCCTTAGGGCATCCCTTCTGCCTGTGCCAACCCTAGAATCACCAACTACACCTATTGGGAGGGCACAGCGAGCTCGGGGGGGGGGAGCCTGGCAGGCGTGCCCAGGTGGCTGAGGTTGGCATCTTTGCCCACAGATCACCAAGGTGATGCTGCTGAAGGGTTGGCGCTGCGTGGAGTGCATTGTCTGCGAGGTCTGCGGCAAGGCCTCGGACCCCTCCCGCCTGCTGCTCTGCGACGACTGCGACATCAGCTACCACACCTACTGCCTCGACCCCCCCCTGCAGACCGTGCCCAAGGGGGGCTGGAAGTGCAAGTGGTGGGTGCAGAGGGTGCCCATCAGGAGTCTGGGCACTGGGTGTAGCTCAGGGTTGGCACTGTCGTTGCGAAGTGTGCCCGAGAAGTAAAAGCGGTGGGGCCAGAGGGCACGAAGACAGAGCTTGAGCTCTGGGGGTAGCTCAGGGTTGGTGCTGGTCCCCCCTGTGCCACTGCAGACCGTGCCCAAGGGCGGCTGGAAGTGCCAGTGGTGGGTGCAGAGGGTGCCCATGAGGGGGTCGGTCTCTGGGCATAGCTCAGGGTTGGCACTGCCACTGCAAAGTGTGCCCGAGAAGTAAAAGCGGTGGGGCCAGAGGGCACTGAAACAGAGCTTGAGCTCTGGAGGTAGCTCAGGGTTGGCACTGCCACTGCAGAACGTGCCCAAGAAATGCCAGTGGTGGGTGCAGAGGGTGCCCATGAGGGGGTTGGTCTCTGGGCATAGCTCAGGGTTGGCACTGCCACTGCAAAGTGTGCCCGAGAAGTAAAAGCAGTGGGGCCAGAGGGCACGAAGACAGAGCTTGAGCTCTGGGGGTAGCTCAGGGTTGGCACTGCCACTGCAGAACGTGCCCAAGGGTGGCTGGAAGTGCAAGTGGTGAGAGCAGAGGGTGCCCATCAGGAGTTTGGGCACTGGGCATAGCTCAGGGTTGGCACTGACTCCTTTGCCCTGCTGCAGACCATGCCTGAGGTGGCAGATGGTAGATTGAGGGGCATCCTAGGAGGTTGGAGGAGCCCAGGGCTGGCACTGACCTCTCTCTCTCTGATGATGGTGCCCATGGGTGGCTGGGAAGTGCCATTGGGAGGGGTGAGGATGCCCAGGGCTGGCGCTGACCTCTGCTGACAGGGCCCATGGGTGGCTGGGAAGTGCCGTTGGGAGGGTTGAGGATGCCCAGGGCTGGCACTGACCTCTGTTGACGGTGCCCATGGGTGTCTGGGAAGTGCCGTTGGAAGGGTTGAGGATGCCCAGGGCTGGCACTGACCTCTGTTGACGGTGCCCATGGGTGTCTGGGAAGTGCCGTTGGAAGGGTTGAGGATGCCCAGGGCTGGCACTGACCTCTGTTGACGGTGCCCATGGGTGTCTGGGAAGTGCCGTTGGAAGGGTTGAGGATGCCCAGGGCTGGCACTGACCTCTGTTGACGGTGCCCATGGGTGTCTGGGAAGTGCCGTTGGAAGGGTTGAGGATGCCCAGGGCTGGCACTGACCTCTGTTGACGGTGCCCATGGGTGTCTGGGAAGTGCCGTTGGAAGGGTTGAGGATGCCCAGGGCTGGCACTGACCTCTGTTGACGGTGCCCATGGGTGTCTGGGAAGTGCCGTTGGAAGGGTTGAGGATGCCCAGGGCTGGCACTGACCTCTGTTGACGGTGCCCATGGGTGTCTGGGAAGTGCCGTTGGAAGGGTTGAGGATGCCCAGGGCTGGCACTGACCTCTCTGCCCCCTCCCCCAGGTGTGTTTGCTGTGTGCAGTGTGGGGCAGCTTCTCCTGGCTTCCACTGTGAGTGGCAGAACAACTACACCCACTGTGCCCCCTGTGCCAGCCTGGTGGTGTGCCCCTTCTGCCGCCAGAAGTACGTGGAGGATGATCTCCTGATCCAGTGCCGCCACTGCGACCGGTGAGCAGCGGGCACGGTGCCAGGGGCTGGGGGGAAGGTGCCAGGATGAGGGCAAAGGCTTTGAGCTGGGAGAGGGCAGAGAGTGGAGGAAGAAGTTGTTGAAAGTGAGGCTGGGGAGACACTGGCACAGGTTGCCCAGGGGGGTTTTGGTTGCCTTCTCCCTGGAGGGGCTTTAGGAGAGCTGGGGAGAGACTTGGCATGAAGGCCTGGCAGTGCCAGGATGAGCTGGAATCATTGAGGGGGTCAGTTCTGGATCCCTCACTCCTAGAGGGGCATTGAGGAGCTGGAGCCAGGGGCAGAGATTGTGCCCCTGGGCTGGGCACTGGGCAGGGCACAGCTGGAATCATTGAGGGGGTCAGTTCTGGGTCCCTCACTCCCAGAGGGGCATTGAGGAGCTGGAGCCAGGGGCAGAGATTATGCCCCTGGGCTGGGCACTGGGCAGGGCACAGCTGGAATCATTGAGGGGGTCAGTTCTGGGTCCCTCACTCCCAGAGGGGCATTGAGGAGCTGGAGCCAGGGGCTGAGAAGGGTAACAGAGCTGGGCAGGGTCTGGAGGAGCAGCTGAGGGTGGTGAGGCTGAAGAAGAGGAGGCTGAGGAAGACCTCATTGCCCTCTGCAGCTCCTTGAAGGCTGAAGCCAGGTGGGGGTTGGGGCTCTGCTCCCTAATACCAGGCACTAGAAGTACAACTTGAACCCAGAATGGTGCCAGGGAAGGTTCACTTTGGCCAAGAGGACCAATTTCTGCCCTGCCAAGAGTGGCCAAGGACTGGCACAGGCTGCCCAGGGGGAGGTGCTGAAGTCCTCATCCCTGGAGGTGGCCAAGAACAGTGTGCCCATGGCACTTGGTGGCCAAGATTTGATGCCCGTGGTGGGGGGGGTTGGCCTGGTTGCTCTTGGCATGGAGCCATCCTGTGCCCGGGTCTCTGGGGGGGTGCTGATGTGGTCCTTGGTGCCCACAGGTGGCTGCATGCAGCCTGTGACAGCCTCTTCAGCGAGGAGGAGGTGGAGCAGGCTGCAGATGAAGGCTTTGACTGCAGCGCCTGCCAGCCCTACGTGGTCAAACCAGCTGGTGAGTGCCCTCGGGGGTGGCATCCCTGGTAAGGGGAGAGGGGGTCTGGGAGGGTGGCATCAAAGGGAACACGAGGACAAGCTGGGCCTGGGCCTGTTCAGTTGATGATCTGGAGCAGGAGATTGAGTCCAGCAGCAGTCAGTGTGCAGATGGCACCGAGCTAGGAGCAGGTCGAAGGTAGGAGAGCCCTGCAGAGGGCACTATGCCAGGCTGGGTGGGTGGGCAGAGGCCAATGGGATGAGATTGAACAAGGTCAAGTGCAGGGTTCTGCACTTTGGCCACAACAACCCCAAGCAGTGCCCCAGGCTGGGCACAGAGTGGCTGAGAGCAGGCAAGCAGAGAGGGCTCTGGGGGTGCTGGTTGGCAGCTGAACGGCAGCCAGCAGTGTGCCCAGGTGGGCAGCAGAGCCAGTGGCATCCTGGCATGGCTCAGGAGCAGTGTGGGCAGCAGGAGCAGCGCAGTCCTTGTGCCCCTGTGCTGGCACTGCTCAGGGCACCCCTTGAGTGCTGTGCCCAGTTTTGGGCACCTCAGTTGCAGAGAGATGTTGAGGTGCTGG